>CM033474.1:187871843-188381843 GCA_019447015.1 Hymenochirus boettgeri | reverse complement strand
TTTCTGTAAGTTGTTTCTGGCCTCCCCAGCACAGCAGGGGTTACAGACATTGACCTTACTATAGCTGTAATATTGTAGACCTGTTTTTTTTTTCTTTTGATCTCTAAGGGATTTTCTAATTGTGTACCAATAGGGGAATTCCTCAGGGTCCTATTTAATAAGCATCTTTACTAACCGTGAATGGGAAAGGAAAATGCTGAACAGCATCCTAAATGTACTGCAAGAATAGAAACCTGTCTTTACTGCTTTGTTTAAGCATCTAGCAAGCTATGCTTTGCAGATACATTCTTGCATTAATAATCTATCTATCTATCTATCTATCTATCTATCTATCTATCTATCTATCTATCTATCTATCTATCTATCCTGGGTGTAACAGAAATCTAAACTATATGACCATATGAAATCTGAAAGTAAAAGCTCTATAAACTGTATAAGTTGGTGGCCAGTTGAATGTCTTAGTAAAAGACTGACTATGCGAAAAGGGTTTAAGTTAAGCTTTGTATTTATGCCAATGTTATATTTTATTAGATCTCCAATATAATCATAAAATGTTCCACTAGCTTCAGTGATCCTCATCAATTGTTGCAAGTAAGAATTCTATAAGTTTCTTTAGGAATCTTAGTTTCTTGCAAAACTCTTGCTTAAATTGCAACATCTCTCTACAGAATAACACAGGAAGAGATTTCTGTTAGGGAGCAGGTCTTTGGGACCCAGCATCAATAAATGTACATTTTTCACTGCCAAACTGTAAAAGAATGAAAATCATTTTTTTAACTGCATATTATGCTGGCAATTAAAATAGTATTTTCTATATTGTCCAAAATTGTTTATAAAGCAGAGATGCACAATAAGCTAGGCTGGTTAAGATATATGTTTGTGTTGGTCAGTTTTTTAGTCATTCTAAAAAAAATTGTTCATCTCAACACCAGCAATAAATCAAACCAGTGATGTAGTTAGCACCCTATGTAGAACAGTTAACGTTTTTTTGTGTCCATAGACACATTAGCAAAGTGTTCAAATGTTAGCAGTGACCACCTGTCAGGCACTGATAGATCTGTTGTATTTTATATATTACCCCCCCCCCTCCTCCTGAACTTTCTGAGATGCACCTGGGGTTGCAAAACCAACTGTGTTTAAATTAGGCTGTCATGGGTAAGCTGTGTGGGGTATTGCATTGAGCTGATATTTAGAGTTTAACAAGATCTAGATGCTTAAAGTACATTATTAATCCTGTTTTGGAAACTACATTGTTTGTAGCCTCAGTGCAATTTAAGGTACTGGAACAAAGCATTGAATTGTTAAATTTGTTGGAACCTCCTCTTTATACAGTCCCTCTGTGACATTGCATGAATACTTTACTGTGGTTGGCTGTTAGTGGATACAGTTTATGCTGACTTAAAAGACACGACAAAGCTTTATGTGAAGGGGTGAAGTGCCTATTATTTTTACTCCTTTGTGTTAAGAAATAAAAACACACGGACGATAAACCTTTAGTTTTCTAGTTATGATATTTAGAGGCTTACTCCTTCACATACAGAAATACACCCTAACCACAGATATACTCCCCCTACTTTCAAACAATGAAGTGCATGCATTTTGTCAGGTTTCTAGTCTGCAAGGGGCGAGATAGAGGCTTTAGAGACCCTAATTTGACCTTTGGTCTGTCTCCAGGGGGCTGGTAAAATTGTAGCTCGGTGATCAATAGCATATGGAAAGTGTTGTTATATGAATGTGCTAGATCCCTTTTTCAGGCATTTGTTGTACAGGTAATATTATTAAAGTACAGATCATTCTGTTCACCTTCAGCTCACAGTTTGGGTGTATAGTAAAAACTACAGCACATTTAGGCAAGTAAAGGTATTTTCATAACTGCAATTTGCTAACAGGCTTGCAGATTACTTTAAGGGACACACACATTTTTAAGGAAGTGTCAGGAGAAACCATAATTCTCAGGGAGGTAGGACTAGCGTGATACCCCTATAATGCACAGAAAATAGAGGGATTTTGTGCCAGTACCTGGATCAGGTGTCAGAACCAGTGAAAGCATTGGTTTCAAATAAGTTTACAGCCACACCAATCTAATTTGATTGCATTGCTAAAAATATACTCTCCTACCTCCCCTGGTACACTTACTCAAATAGAACAGTTTAGTGTTCTTTTAAGGGACATATATTATATGATTAGTAATCTTTTTTCAATTACATTTACAAAAACTGGGAATCCATACCCAATGGACCAAGTGGGTATGGGTTCTAGAGATTAGAACTATTGTTGACAAATTCACATGTTATTCAATATCTTATGGTCCTGTGGTTTAGCAAATTGGGCAGATACTTTTAAACAGAAAGCATAGTAAGTTAAATTTAAACCAAAGGAGCTCAGTATTATTTGTCTTGTTTCAGCGAACATGTGGTATAGCACCTATGTTTTGTGTTGATGATTTAGAAAACTAGGAAGTGTTTTGAAATTTTGCATAAACTTTCTAGTCCCACAGTTGGCTTATATTTGTAGACTGCATACAAGTGTTTGGAAACTTAGGACTGTAATATTTCAGTTGTAGAGCTTCCAAAATATCCTCACAAGCACAGCACTGCATGCAGCTCTCCTGAATATTCATAATCCATTACCAATTCTAATAATGGTGTGTGTTAATGATCTAGGATACATTTCTGGTTAAACACATTTCTGCATTGGTGCAAAAATGAATGTTGGATAAAGTCCTGTCAATTTACATATGATCCATTCATTCAACACCATGACAGCACAACACTCTAAAGACAGGACCAGTCTATTGGCTCTTGGAAAGTGTAGGCCTGCCACTTCTTTACCAGCAGTCACCAACATGATAGACTGGATGAAAACATACATACAATACTAATGCATTAGCTTTAAATGTTTATCTTCATTAGAGTTTGTTAAATCCTTGAATTTGCTGAAAGAATAATTTAATTTCCGATACTTCTTAATGATTTTATTTCTTATTGATGGAAGAAAAAAAAGGATATAGCCCAAGTAAACTAAACAAACATATTATTTAGTAGACTTATTGTTTTGTTTTCACTTTGCTATTATTAAAAACACAAGTGCACAGGAAGCTTTACAGAACGATCTTCATATTCAGATATCAGCAAATAAAAGAAACCTAGGCATGTGAAAACAGCTCGAAAGTTTGTCCTGCTTGCTGTTCATTGATAGAGTTTGCAGCTGCCCAACTCATCAGCATTACAGGCCCTGGCAATTCACAGTATCCACACTGTATGTACAGAGCAGGCCGTAAAAATGAACACTAATCAATCTTTCAAGGAGAAGCAATGAGCATTAGAAGGCTGCTATCCTGTGACTAAACACACCCCTTTTATGGAGTGTTGGTGCTAATAAAGGACAGCTTATTACTGAGGCAGAGACCAAAGCTTGGGTGAGGTCAACCATGACTGGCAGTCATCAGTCATTCTTAATGATACTTTTTTCCTGCTTTCTAAGGGATTCTGAGCTGAGTGCAAATCATTCGGGGTCATTGGTAGTTCATGTACCCACAGATGGGAAGATTTGAAAGACTTTTAGTTTAAACTTGTAAAATTGTTCTCTTTATTTTCCATTGGAAAATCCCAAACTCGCACAAACCGAATACACATTTTGCATGGAATGTTAATTTTTTTTTTTTTACACGTTTAGCACACTACACAAGTGTGTAATTTTTAGGAACACATAAATTGTATTTTTTTTATGACGTCTGTCTCCCATAATAATTACCTTTCATGTCTTTTGGTGACTAAATAGGGTTTAGCTGGATTTCTTTTTCCTTCTTAAATTTCCCAAAGTGAAACCCAGCCAGCCTGTGACAGATGTCTGTTCTTCACCTTCAGGATTATTTTATAAATCCCTTTCTGATGAGCGGAAGTGTCAAATCAAGGACAGGTCATAAAGTAAAAGTATAAACGTTTTATGGGAAGACCTTGGTAATATAAACATTCTGCACGCTATCAGAATTCTGAACGGACTTAAGAAAAATTTATATGGTACCAAAGGGAAGGCAGAAATTTCAGATGCCACTTTATCTGTATATGTGTTTATCTTTTCCCCTTTTCCCTTGAACATTTCTAGAAGGTAAATCTACTGTACCTTCCTACCGTTTATTGCTGGAAAATTTGTAACCTTCGAAGAGTCAGGACTCAAGTACCGTTGTAGAAGAGTAGCCCTAAAACGATGTTATATACACAGATATAGAAGCAGTCAGTTTTTTTTCTGGTGCTGCATTAACTCACTGGTTTCTACAGAAAATACTAAAATCATTTATTAGTTGTAGATTTAGCCATTCTTAAAAACAAATGTTAAGGTTTCAGACATATCTCTAAAGCATCCCAGGACAGATATTGACCCTGTAATGGACTAACATAGATCTAGAGTGTGACTGATGAGCCATTTGCAACAGAATAAACCACTTTTGCCCTTTTAGGGGATCTGTTCATCGATCTGCTAAATTGTAAGCAGGGCTGCTATTCCCATGAGGCAGGCTGAAAATCCTGCACAGGGCAAGTGTTCCCATACAAATAGATTACTGTGGTGGTGTTATCCTGTGATAGAGACCTGTTGTGAGGGGATTGGCACTGGAGGCGATTTTCTCCTGGTGTCCTTCCCCCTAGCATGCGATACTGATTTTAATTTTTCATAAATAGTCCATTTTATATATTAATTATTGTTATTGCATTTCCTCAATCAACTGAAGCTGGGAACGCACAGGACAAATCTTTTTAAGATGATAATCTGTAAGATTCTGTCTGTCATCTACACACATGTGCGTTCTCCCTATGTAAAGTGTAGGGAGATAGTTTGTGACTGCCATACACCCTAGGATTGTGGCCAACTCCCTATACTTTAGTACAGGGGGGCCTACTGCGAATGAGGAAAATTTTCCACCCATAACAAATTCTAACAATGCCTTTGAAGAACGTTTGTCGGCATAGTAAACAGATGTTCCGAGCATACACACATTAGCGATAAGAGGCCAATCCTGTCGTTGCTGACAAGATTGGCCTTATATTTCTAATGTGTACACCTGGCTTAATTCAGCTAAGTACTGACTCATAAAAACACTTTTTTTTTATGGTATAGTAAACATGTTTGACCATGTCTTCTTAATATTCAATAGTCTCTTTCCCTCACTAAATAATATATTTATTGTTAGTGCATGTGCTTTTTAGTACTCCCTTTATCGCAATACCAATCATGCCAATATTTCCATATTGATTCTATTTTAAACATTGCCCATTTTAACTGATCCAAACAGTGCATCACTTGTATTAGAGCTAAAAGAGTTATGTCTTACCTCTCATTCGTTAATTAATGTAACAGGAGGCAGAAAACACAGCTTGACTACTTACCCGCGAGTGTGTTTCTTTGCTGACTCCTCTGACAGATCCAAACTGCTTCCAGGTTTTAATTATACTATATCGTATGCGCGCTATAATATAGTATAAGCTGGAAGTACTGTACTGTAAGTTGTCACGCTGGCCATACACTGTATTGACATTTAATTGATATGACATTTTAGTGTTAAATCTTATCAAATATCTAAAGGTTCCCTGGCAATTTACCTGTTACATTCCAATGATGCACCTCTAACCAGATTTGCTGATCCACTTTACAACCAATGTAACAGCTGTAACAATGATTGTAGAACGGTAGCAGAATCTGACGGGTAAGAACCGTCTGACAACAATATGTGAATGATGATTGATGGAATGTCGAATCGGCTTTAACAAATTCTAGCATCAATATGGCTGTATCTGTAATAACATTTTCCTTAAAAAAAGTATATTGACAATATACCAATCTCCTCTTGGTGTCTTGGTGCTCATCTCTGTCACAGTTAACTCACGTAGTAGTGTTTTTGCTGGGGTGGGCAATTCAATTTCACAAGGGGCTGCATGATAGACTTCGGTTGTCTTGAAGGGCCAAACCAATAGGTTCAACTCTGTTCTTATTATAGAGATCGCAAAACTAAGTTAAAAAATACTATACCTATTTCATTGGGGTTTTTTATTATTAGTTGCAATTTTTTAATAGAAGGACTGTAATATTTTAGATCTATTACAGACTATTATTAGACCTATCAAATTCATTAATCAGTTGATCGGGTTATCATTTTTTTTTCTAGAAATTAAACTTAGTCCTGAGACTATCAATTAATATTAAGATTTTTTTAGGTACAGGTCTAGTCTTGAGGGGCCAGTCAGGGGCAACCAATGGGACACATGAGGCCTTACTTTTCATAGGTCTGTGCTATTGTGTGTGCATTCTCTCTTATTAGTTGCCAGGCCTTGGACTGAGTCTTGTATTTGTCTTGAGGTTCGTACACACGTGCGATCACAGGTGTTGACGCACGATGTGTATGATTGGCAGTTTCGCCCAATAATAGGCACGTGTATGGGCACTTTATCAGCCGAAATGGCCGTTCGTTAGGAGATCATTGCCCAATCTGCCAGGCGGATCTCTGAATGAGCGGCTGTTTCGGCTGATAAAGTGGCCATACATAAGCCTATTATCGGCCAAAATGGCCGTTCGTACACATCATGCGTCGCGGGGGGGCACCCGCGATCGCACGTGTGTATGAACCTTTAGTTACCTTTACTGATTGCAACCATATCATAATTAAATTACAGAGACTGTATAGTATTTAAGATGACATAAAGACAACTAGATCAACCTTCTCAGCAATACCCACATTTCCAGGCTAACAGTTCATCCAGAGGAAGGCAAATAAAAAAACTGTATGAAGGGGAAAAATTCCTTCTTGACTCAGTGGCAATCGGAAATATCCCTGGATCAACTCGAAATTTATGTATTAATACCAGTAACATGCAACCTACTTTATTTTTAGAAACTATCCAAAGAACCTGCCATCACATCACCACTTCCAATGGAACAGTTCTATAGTTTTACCATTCTCTCAGTGAAAACCCCTGCCGTACTTGAAGGCTAAACTTCTTTTCTTCAAATCTTAAGGGATGTCCGCGTGTCCTCTGACATGTTCTATTGGTGAACAAGGAGCTTTTAACTGAATCAAACAGGAAAAACATTCATGAATGTCACATTTCCTTCAACTACAGCTGACTCCCTATACTTCAGTACAGGGGGTCGATCGTGACGAGTAAAATTTTCTGTCAAGTCTGAGCATTCCTAAAGCCGATGGTGAATGTTCTTTGGTGTTCCCTTAAAGCAAGTTTTATCACCCGTGTATTCTAGGCAGACTTTTATCTTTTTCACATTGTGTCCCTTTACTACAAATCACACCACAGGTTGCACTGTAGCTTGTTTCAGGGAGATGTAATAGTAAGTTATTATTGTTAAATTGCGCTAATTAGCAGCATTTTTAATGATAAGAACTTTTATTACATCTCCCTGTTTGTGTTTTATATATGTAATGCAGGGTTACAGTATCCTGTTACAGTTCAGCACTGTAAAAAGTTGAATGTTTTCAACTGAGCATGCTCCTTTTCAGTTAATCTGATTTGCCCTTTAATAGTTGTTTTCACATTTTTGCCCCATTCGAGCTCATTTACCCTGAGCTGCTGCGCAAATTGTAGGTGTTAATGTTGCGCTAAAGATCCGCTCTATAGCGGTTGCACAAATTAATTTCCACGAATTCTAACACCAGCAAACAGCTGCCAGTAGAGTTGTGCAACTGGTAACGCGAGTTTGCGATTTACCCAGAGCCGCAACCACTATATTTAATTGTCAGGAGGCCAGCGATTGCAACACTGTAAATCTGGCCCATTATGTTTAATCTTCCTGTATATAGTATTATAGGTGCTAGGGCATAATAGGTTAAAAGTGCATAAAGGATAAAATGCTCATCTGATGGGAAGCTGCATTACACAGTCACTTTTTGCATCTGGTGTATTGTTATATTTGATTAAGAATTATTTTTAGTGTTCAGCTTCAGTTATTTGCATACAATGGAGTTTGATATGCTTCTTCATTGAAAAAGACAGCTCTTTTAATGCCTTCTGAATAGCACTTTAAGGTAATTTATCCTTGTACTGTTCAGAAATTTACTCATTTTTGTTATGTATAGTTAACAAGATATAAAAAGGGTAAAGGAATAATACATGTATATATAAAAATACATGTGTGAATTACACACATTTGGAGATGCAAGTGTGTCAGAAAGAACTGAAGCAGTCAGATGAGAACCAGTGAACATTTTGCCATTAGTTATAATATTAAAGGGCAGTCCACCCCCAAAACTATAATCCCCCAACTACTGGCCCCACCATGTAGTGTAGTTAATCCTTACCTCACATCCCAGCTCCATAGGGTTCTCCTGTAGCCCCCCCCAAAGTCCCAAAAAATGACTACCAGGAGGCTAGCAGAGTCCATATAGGACACTGCCTGCTAGCTGGCCTCAGGTAGATTTTTGCCATGCGTACTGCAGCCCTTCTCCCCCCTCCCTCTCTCCCTCTCCCTCCCTCTCCCTCCCGTTCTACTATCCCTCCCCCTAGCATAAAACCCCTAGTAATCTTTCCCCCATGTCTCCCAGCCCCAACCGCATTTTTTTTTTTTTAGAAAGCCCCAAACTCTTACTTACCTCTCCTCTTTCCTCCGGCGAAGTGAGCTGCCGGCAGCCGCGTCTGTGATTGGCTGCCGCTCAGCCAATCACAGACGCGGCTGCCGGTCCCGCCCTCTGCTTGCATTTCCTTGCAAGCAGAGGGCCGGGAGCGCGGCGGAGGATCGAGGGGAGGTAAGTAGAGTTTGGGGGGCTTTCTAAAAAAAATTATAGCGGTTGGGGCTGGGAGCCCAGGGGGGACCATATATAAAAAAATTTTTTCAGGGTGGACATAGCCTTAAGTAATGCCTGTTTCTGTAAATTATTCGTTCTTTGAAATGCACTACTGTTTGCATGTGGTTTCTAAAGCTTATAAATCATTTCTAGCATTATATATATATATAAGAAGAATATATATAATATATATATATATATATATATATATATATATATATTATATATATATATATATATATATATATATATATGCTCCTGACTTGAAAAAGGGACCTAGCAGTCTCTAAATGTGGGTCCGATATCTCTGTATAATATATCTCTTTTCTAAGCTGCATACTAGTATGTAATAATCTTTTTAATATAGACATTGTAAAAACATAGGCAATTATTTTTGCATGCATAAAATGGTGGCCACTTTCCAGAGCACTGCACCATGGGGAGAAAAGAGGGGACAGTAACTCCCCTAAACGTTGTACATTTGACAATATATAGGCCACAATATCGAGTTTTAACATGTGACCCAATCACACACTAAAAATAGCACGCTAGTGATGGCAAATAGGTCTGCGATCACCATTTTTTCGTGGATAGCACGCACTCCGATAGAACAAGATTGCACTTACGTGCGTCCTAGTAAGGCCTCAGCCTTAATGAAATTGATTAATCTTTCACTCCCGACATTTGAAAGCCTATAGTAATACTATAATTTTATGTATGAAATTAAAATGTTTGCAAATAGAAATAGTAAATATATATATTAGATATATATTAGATATTAGATAGTAGATATTTTCCCCCAAAAAGCAGTATCTAGATATTGAGTTAAGCAGTCATGTATAGTTTAGCAGGGAGATTCTGTTTGCTTTCTAGAATGTTCTGTATACTCTTTATTGCTTTAACCTAAGTAATCCTTTGATTTCTTCCTGATTAGCAAGACATATATCAAGCAATGTCTTATCTGTTTGCAAGGCAGCTCTGCGCCCAGATTTAAGTCATGAGCTTTGGCTACAAGTTAGAGGGTGATTAATAATTGACTAATGTAGCCTTTATTTATCACAGGCGTGCACATTTCACCATTATCCAGTTAATTTATGTTAAATGCAAGCTGTTGTAATTTTTTTAACCACTTTATTTCCATCCAACTTTTTTCTTGATGTTGTAGAGGCAGCATAAAATCCTTATACAGGGTCCAGACATGGATAGTGCCAAAAAAAAAAAGTTGATTTCCTTTTTCAGTACAGTCATACATCATCAACCCTCCCAGCTGCAGTGTCAGACAGTGACAGAATGACATGTGTCATTTATCAAAGGGGCCAGGGCAGGCCTTGGGAAACCTACACGACAAAGCCTGAGAGAGTTCATTTTGCTGTCCCACCCTCTGTGAGCCTCTTGCCAGGAAAGCCTGTGATGTTTCTGTCTTCACTGTCTTACTGTAAGTTTCTCAATATGGAATTAACTCTTGCCTGTTCATGTAGGTTAGCCAAACAATCTATTTGGATTACCATCATGGGGTGATCATGAACTATAAAATTATCTGTTTGGCCATCCAGCATTAATAAACTAATGGTGCAGTGACAGACTTTGGACACTTACAGGCTTGTTATATAAGAGGAGAAAAAAGTTGACTGTGCTGTTAATTTGCAGCAACCAATCAAATGAAAAACATTTAAATGGTTGCTGCAGATTAGAACAGTCCAGGCAAAATATTGCAACACTTATTAAATAAACCCTTTATAGTTTTAACAAGGTCTGAACTAATGCAACTCACAATCCCTAAAATAAAAAACTATTCCCTATATTCAAAGTAGTGAGAAAAATATATAAAGAGTCAATATCACTGAAACAATTTCAGAATATAAAATAGCAGATAGGAAAGATTTTGTATGTAAAAGAAAAAGTTTGGATACCTCCCAACATCCAGTACCATGTGTCTGTGTGGGACCTATAAGAGTTCCTCCTGGCCTGGCCTCGGATCAGTAAGATTGTGGTGTATTGTTTTGGGACTACACTGTTAATGAGATGTAATAACATTCAAGATGAAAATAAGTTGTATTATACATGGGTATTTTTTACTTTTAATAACAGATGTTGGCAGAAAAGTATCCACTTCCCATTTATGTTGTTTGCTATTGTTTGCCTTTTAAATTGCTACTATATACAATGCAGTCTAACGAGGAAATATAATACTAATACAAATGTAATGTCTATAAATTGCTTAGCTAATTTTTGCACTGCTAACATTTTTTTTTATTCAATGGTACCCAGATAGGGTATATGATAGAAGGTAGGGTCAGTAGCAGTTGTCAAGGGTCACAATTGTTGGAGACAATTGAAAACATTACCCAAATTAAAATAACATGCATGATTGTATTGTCTGATGTGTGCATGGAACACATGCATGGAAACAGTATTAATATATATATATAAATATTGTATCTAATGTAGGTTCTGCCTCCCAAACCATCGTTTGTATGACAAAAATTGTGGATAATCATCTGTGGAATTAAACATGCTAAAATATTTGCCCTTTACTTGAGAGGTGGCAGGCAATCAGGGACACACAACAGGTATAAGTTCTCCTGGGCTAACTAACACATAGGGCACCCCTCTTTCTTAGTTAATGACCGCAAATGCCAATTACTAAACAACTAAGTGAACTCTCCGAGACTTTCATGCCCCTGTCCCATAGTTCAAAAGGTTGGTGCAGTGTGTTGGGGCATTCTTGGGACAAGCACAAAAGCGAGATCAATGCATTATTCAAATGTGTTAGTTGTGTTGTGTCTGACCAAAAAAGAACCAGTCCAGCTAGCTGATGAATACAAAATGAAACTGAAGATTTGCAATGCAAAAATCTCAACTGATTTTGTTACTCAATCTCTGTGCCAAGGTAAAGCTAGCCATACCTTACAGTTCCTGCAATGTTCAGACAACCACTTGTCCCAATCATTTTGTGATCAATGTAGCAATCATAATATCAGTCGCAACCAGTGATCTGACCAGAAAATTCAGCAGGTAAAACTGCCACTCCACTCAATGTTATGATTGATTTAATTTTTTTGTCGGATCGAACGTCAGATCAATGTAAAATCAAGGTAGTGTATGGCCAACTTAAGGGTAGATAAAGCATACTTCCCAGCATTCTTACTTGAAAAATTACAATATTTAACCTTTCCTAACCTAATCATGCATGTCTACATCTAGCCACTCCTCAAGCCAACCGCATATATATATTTAGGAAATGCATTGTATGATTGAAGCAAATGCTGAATCAGATGGCACTGCCCTACAAACACTTGTGTCCTATAAGTAGGGGAGGGGTGAAGGTGCAGGTGGGGAGGGGTGAAGGTGCAGGTGAGAAGGGGGCACAAGGGCCAGAAAATTCCAGGAGCATTTAGTGAACTATCAAAATGGATTGCTAAATGATGTTATGGGATCGCTGTATACACACTATATTGTCAGCCAATAGGATTGTTGGTTTGCGATTGCATTAGTTGTCAATTCTCTAGGTACATTTTGTTTTTGCTTTGTTTTTGTATCATGTAAAGACAAACAAGACAGCTTTTACTTTGTCAGAATCCATGATATGTTTAATGATTGCATTATTATCAGTTTGTAAAAATATCATTAAAGTCCTAATTTTATTGGACTACTTTGCAGAGAAAGTAGTGGTCGTCCTGGCTGATAAAAGCATTATACCATTCTGCCACCAAGGCATGCAGGGAGTTGTAGTTTTTAGTCATCTGGAGTGCCAAGGTTGGACATCACTGCCCCAAAGTGTATGCAAATACTAATATACATAGACATTCGCTACATTTAGCAGCAGTGTAAAGAGACTGAGTTTGGATTTTCAGTGCTTCTAGAAAGATCTTTGAAACGAGTCCATAGAGAGCCTGTTTTCTAGTCAGGGCTGGTCCCCTTTCACTCTTTTTTCTGCATGCAGCTAATTTATGTTTTTGCAGCCAGATGTGGGCTGACAGCCATCACTCACATTCCCTCCCCCTCTGGTTTTCGGAGGTCGGAAAAACAGTCACGTTTCCCATTTTACAGAATCCCCATCAACATTACTGAAGATGGATGTATCTTTAAAGCAAAGATTGATTGTGGATATCGGCGTTATGGTGTCATTTATCATGGTGAATATTATTTAGACTTGGATTGTACAAGGCTGGAACTTGAGACACAGCCAGGGAAGGAGGGGGAGGGACAATCTGGAAATGAGGATCCATGAACTTTAATAGATGGATGTTCTTAAATATATTTTTATACATAGGTTTTCCTTTAAAGTTCCAGATACTCCAGGGTAGATAACATTTTCTATGGAAAAATATTTTTTGCCATAATATATTGTTTTAACATACTGAGCTAATTGAAATAATACCTTTCCATGGCACAGGATAAATGAAATTGAAAGGTTAAATAAATGGATCAATTGTTTGATTTACTTAACTGTATCATTGGCTGCAAAACTAATTCTAGCTGTTATGAAACTACAACTCCCAGTATTCTGTGCTAGGCATAGTTGGCTGGTGAGTGTGGTAATTCACCATCTGGAATACTAAAAACTGAATACCAATACCCTAATAGCATCATATATATAGAACATCTGCTCCTGCATTATGGTAGGAATTTCTATTCTCAAAAATCCTTATGTGAGTGAATTTTAGAATAGTCTGTTTCTTGTCTTGAACATCTTTAGTTTCATTCTTTTAATTTAAAAACAAATATTAAAATTAAGTCTATTGTCACTATTCAGCTGGATCCATATGGGAGTATATTTCATTTTTTGTAGTAAACAGATTGCTGTTTTTGAAAGCTCAAATAAAATATTAATACCCTGTTGGGTAGGGCTTTAATAAAAAAAAAAAGAAGGACCGTTGCATGCTTTAAAATTTTGGCAATATGCAGTAGTAATTGATTACATGGTCCAAACCAATCCCTTATACGCGGTATGAGGAACGGTGAGCCGTGTGCCGGGCATGAGTGTATTGGTTCTCTCTACTTATAGTAAAGGAAACCGATATCAAGCTGGGCATCATTTTCAGTTTTTTTTTAAAATCTTGAACAACTAGGTACACACTAGGCCATTAATTGACAAATCCTGTTGGATGTGATGGATCAGCCTGGTTTTATGGCATAACTTATTTGATTTTTTGGCTGATAATCTATCGCTGCTCTTCCCATCTCCTGCAGATTTCAATGTGAGATCTGTTGAAAATAGGCGGCACAAGGGGGGGAACTTCGATCGGTTCTTTTCGGCCAATTGGAAAAACATCTGCTCATGTATGGGTACCTTAAGGCTGGGTACAGACAAGCAGATTTTTCAGCCCAACCGACCGATATTCTTGTCTATCAGTTGGTCTGTCTGACATGACACACTAGGCCATTAATATCCACTAATCCTAGTGGATGCGATGGACTTTGCATATGATCAGCTTGGTTATGGCATAAACTTATTTGATTCTTTGGCTGTTGATCTACTGTATTGCTGCTTTCCCCATCATTTGCAGATTTCAATGCGAGATCTGTGGAAAATCAGCAGCGCAAGGAGGCGATCTTCCATATTTTCGGCCGTTAAGAAAAACATCTGCGAGTGTATGGGTACCTTAATGCTGGGTACAGACAAGCAGATTTTTAATCCCAACCAACCGTCACTTTCGTGTTTTGGTTGGGTGGCCTAACATTTCAGTAAATTTCTCCCAAATATTTGGCCTTCTATGGACCACACGTTCGGCGTGGCCAGGGTTGCCAGGCATCCCTATTTGGACGGGATTGCCTCGACTGCAGGGACAAAATCCTGAGTACCGCAGTCAGGGCTGAAATCATGTCCAGAGACCGGCCCTGGCAGCCCCGCCATTTTGTGCCCACTCCTGGCTCTAACTCTGCCTCCTACCACGGTCCCACCCCTAGACCCACCTTGGCATGCCCCTGGGCAGTGATAGTGGGTAGTTTAGCCGCAACCAACAGTAATTTGTCCCGGCTGACTGATTGCTAGTGGTGAATGGTTGGTCAGGATGAAAAATGCCTCCATGTGTTCCCAGCATTAGCAACGGCTATATGTGGCCATTTTTGTAGATTACTGACAGATTCCAATTGAATATGCTACTTGATCTGCAATGAATTGGCATGTTTGTACCCAGGTTAAGAATGAACTGATTTCTTTCCTAATGGGAAAGGCATTATACAACAACAACTCAAGTCTAGGCTCATATGTGGATGCCCAAGCTGCATTAATCGCATTGGCTAATACAACAGGGCAAACCATTAGATCTTCAGGTAGTTGATGGAAGATTCTCCTTCTTCATTATCTGAGCGAACCAATGGCCTACTACTCCCTTAATGTGGGTCATTAGACAGCCAAGTCTAATGCTGCTAAATTTGTATTGGATAATTCTACCTACAAATATGTGCTTCAAAGGCCAATACATGATCAGTACTGACACATTACTTATTGAATTAATTCATTCATTAATTTAATATCTTGCATCGTTTTTTCAGTTATTTCCACTTTTACACATTAAAACTAATTATTTTGTTTATTTACTGATTTGTTGGTACTCCCTAGGGCATATACACTACTCCTGTTTCACAATTGCATTTTTTGCTATCATGCACACAATTGAAAACAGTGTTACATTTTTTTAAAGCCAAACTCAATTTCAACCAAGCATATGCTTTGACTTAAATATCCCTCAGGATTAATTTATTAGGACAGATTAATTTAATTCAAACACTTTTATGTTCAGTGACCTTTTAATAAGTAAACGTGATATTATTAACATGCTAAGCATCATAACCAAAATAAGCTTCATTAGATAGACACTAAAACATACAAGAGGAAGAAGTGTTTTTAAAGCATCTCAAATGATGTATGATAGCTTGTCACAAAACTCTGTTTCCACTGCATTGATACATCCCTACCAATGATGTTGTCTTACAGACCCATACATATAGGGAACAGGGGTGGGGTCAAACTTGTTTGTGGAACATAATAAAGGTTCAGTATCAGAATTTCTACTTACAAACCAAAATTTTGACATAGAAAAACTTCTACATGTTTGTGACCAAATTTAATTGGTAGTTTCAACCAATGTAATTTTGTTAGAGAAACTGTCCCTAGTAGGCAGTTGAGACAGCGCATTCCAAATTTAACTTCCCCTTGCACTCCTCTTAATGAATGTTGGTGCTTTACCCTCAGCACCAACTGGGCTAACCCTCAGCATTTTGGGCTAACCCCCTTTGGTCAGGTGCATCTAATGAAGAGGGTTACCTGAAACATTGTGCACATATCTTGTCACAATAAAAGTCAAATAAAGAAGTCTATAGTGCGTCCCTCATTATATGCAGAGTCGAAACAGCTCAGCCTTACATACAGCCAGTCTTAAAATCTAAACAAAGGCATCTGCCTCCTCACTCTGCTCAATAAGATTTTTATAAGCTTGAGCATGTGCAGTGGATGCAGCAGGTGAACCTGCAGTCAACCATTGGTTGTGACATATCAGTTGTCACAGCCTTGATTGACTTGCATGGAGGGAGGGTCCAGCTTACTCTGCCAGAATTGAGACTATAATTATACTTAAATATCTGGTAAGTAATGCAGATAATAAAGTCCAAAATATATCAGTTGGTGTTGGGGGCAGGTACCGTATATACTCGAGTATAAGCCGACCTGAGTATAAGCCGAGGTACCTATTTTTACCTCAAAAAGTAAGAACCCATGATTGAATCGAGTATAAGCCGAGGGTTGAAATTATGGGAACTCTGCTGTCCATAAAAAAGCCTCATTCCTTGGCACTCCAGATGTTTTGGAAACTACAACTCCCAGCATGCTTTATTAGCTTCCAAACCCCTTTAGTGCCAAGGAATGAGGCTTTTTTATGGACAGCACCCCCCAGGAAAGGCCCAAAAACATTCCCCCTTAGAGAGCCCCCCAGTTCAGGGAGTGAGGTGGTACTCGCATGTGGTAAATCAGGGTAAATATTTAGAAAATCTGCTGCTGCTTACCGGTACTTCTCTATGTAACCAGCTACCGGTAACTTAATTCTCTGGGTCCTGCTGGCACTCTGCACGGACATGCAGCGCAGCAGAGTGCCAGCAGGATCGAGAGAATTAAGTTACCGGTAGCCGGTTACATAGAGAAGTACCGGTAAGCAGCAGCAGATTGTGAAAAATTACCATGACCCGAGTATAAGCTATTTTTAAAGCCTGAAAACCTCGGCTTATACTCGAGTATATACAGTAACTGACAATTGACCACCAGTTTTTTGTTTTAAGGGTAAACATGCCATAGTTGAAAATTAGGTTTTCTAGCTGTCCTTGAAATAAAAACTAATATGTGGAAGAAGTAACTTCTGGTAATTGTACCTCATAACAAAAAGCATACTTAAAACTAAAGGTACTAGAGTATTAATATATAAATATCCCTGTTCTGTAATGTATGTGGTATTAAAAGTCAGTTGTAACTATAAGGTGTGCTGCCTCTTCAATGTGGGACCCTTTGGTAACTTTAAAAGATCCTTTAGTTATTTACATAGTAATACAGTTGTCATGGTTTCCTCTAGTACCAAAGATACAAACTTATTACCTAGTTGACCCACAAGAAGTAAGGTAACCTGTTTAAAGGTAAAATAAAATTGTACGGAAAGGCAAAAAAATCAATTATGTTTCAGAAAGGCATGTAGAAAGACCATGGGTCCTGTTAATGTGAATTCTCCGATTCTAAAAATTAATGCAATTTTTAAAGGTTTCACCATTTTTATAATACTCTCAGAAGGGCAATAATATGTTGCTATGTAACACTGTTGTTTATGGTTTTCCTTGTGTAAAGTTAATCTTTAACAGGCTTGACATTGATATGTGTAGTTTTTTTAATAAAAAAATTGTAGTAGTAGGATTGCTAACCTTAAGTTTTCTGTCCAATCCAACGTTCCTTGTCTAGTGGTGGATGCTGTGAGCTGTAGTTCTACATTAACTTGAAGTTACTGGTTTAACATTAGTATCTGTAGAGACTAGAAATGTAATGTTACATGAAGCACATAGTGTTAACAACTAAAGCATCTAATTTCAGAAACCACAATGTGCACCATTAAAGAGGCAAATTTATCATGGAACATTACCGAGTGCAGCAAATGTCATGAAAACCATTGTTTTTAATCTTTTTTTTTTCCTGAGAGTCTAAATGAGGTGATTTATGGTAGTTATCCATCTTTAGGGTCATCCATCAACTTTTAGTTGCTAAGCAATCAAACCAGCAGCTGTTTGCTTTGAATCAAACAGAAAAGTTGTCAGTCATCACATGCAGGTATGACCTTTGCAGTAAAAACATGCATGCAAAATTAAAGATACAGAGATCTTTAGAACCTTGGTAAGCACGACATAGAATGAAATTGATTAGATAATATTTCTAACAAAGAATTGTCCAAATGTTTTTACTTTTTTGAATAGAAAATGTAAATAATGGAATCTGATAAGATTATATTTTCTATTATTTACGGTAGTATAAGGGATCGGTAAAAAACAGGACTTCGGTGCCCAGAATTAATAGTGTTTCAGTATAAGCCAATGGTTTTGTTTTTTGACTCTTGGATATGTCCTGTTTTAGATTTTTGCTTTGTAGAGTTGTCTTTAATGTACTAAGTCAAACCATGCCAAGTACTGTTTGATTTATTGCTTTGGCAGTTCTTTCTCTGTTTTAACCAAAGCATTGTGGGACTGTCATATACAGTGCAAACATAAAATCCACATACCAGCTAACAGCAAGTATAGCTAAAATATTTCTCATGGTGACTTTTTGTTCAGCTATGTCTACTACACATTGCTAGTATAGTTTTTTTTATAATAAGTATGAGTTATATTAAAGTCCAATATATCCCCCGGGCACACTGTTGTATGTGAAATCAAACCACGCTTTATTCAACGTTTCAACGTCACACAGGACGTCTTCATGATGTCCTGATGAAGATGTCCTGTGTGACGTCGAAACGTTGAATAAAGCGTGATTTGATTTCACATACAACAGTGTGCCCGGGGGATATATTGGATTTTGATATTATCAGTACTGCACATGGTAGATGGGAGCTGTGTGACCTGGAGGCACCTGGATATAGTAAATGATATACTAGATGAGTGCAGTTGTGCTTGAATATAGTTATATTAAAGGGCTTGTCCACCCCCCTAACTAAATTTATCCCACTACTGGCCCCACTGTGTAGTTTAAAAAATCCTTACCTTACATCTCTGCTCCTTATGGTTCTCCTGCAGTGCCTGTCCAAAGTCCAAGAAACTTAAGAGTAGTAGCTGTCTTCCTGTCCAAATATCTCTGCCCTTTCCCCCCTCCCTCCCACCATTCGGATTCGTCTTCTGCATCAGTTGCACCTAGCGTGAAATCATCTTAGTATATGATAGCTCACCCTGCCCGACCTTAACTACCATGTTATTTCTTTGCTGTGTCTCAGCCAATCACAGGCTTGGCTGCTGGTTAGGCCCCCTGCTCGCAAGTTCCGGGAAAAAGGGAGCCAGAACAGAGCGATGCGGGAGCGAAGGCCTGTAACTACCGTTTCCTTTAAAGGGCAGACATACTCGGCCGCGATAAATGTCCGTCGGCCATGGCAAATTCGCCCGCAGTCGAAAATGCAATCGATCGAGCTTTCCCATAGGGAACCGCACGATCAATTGTAATTTTCCGACACGTTCGATCATTCGTTCGTCCGATTGAACGAACGTTCGTGACCGAAAGTGCCCGTGAATCGGTCGGTCGTCCGAAAATATCGTCTGGTGTGTACCCAGCCTAAAGAACTGTCAGTCAGCCCCCCTTCCCCCTGGCACACTACATGTAAAACTCTCCATTCTATAGGAGTAAAGCTTATTTCTCTGTCACTGTATGGCTAATTGATTCAGCATTAAAGACTAAACTATTAAGTTTAGTTCGAAGCTGCAGCTTTCAAAAATCTAATGGCTTTTTTTTTCTAGGACACTCCAGAGCCTACCTTTGCTACTTAAAGGGCAAGTCCAGTCCCAAAATGAAAACTTACACACAGGTAAATTACCCCCCGAAACCCTAAACGGTAATAGTTTGAAATCTGAAATATATAAGTCTAACCTGAAATCCTGCACAATGTCCTGTTTCCCCTGTTTCTGCTTCCTGGTTCTTCCAGTTAGCAACTGTCAGTTATGGATTTGACAGTTGACATCACAGCCAATGACTGAATGTTAAGCCCCTGTCTGCCTCTTCTGAACATGTCCAGGCTCAGTACAGGTTTCTAAATTGCTCAGTTTCCATGAGGCATCCAGAAGCATAGAAGGCATACAGTTATGAATTCAGAGGACAAACTATGATATATCAACAGAGGCCATTCTTTCTAAAAAATGTTATTATGAGGGTGGAGTTGTCCTTTAAAGCTTGCTGACATCTTGCATCTGTTTGTGACCATGTAGCTATGCCCCTCCGAGAGTCCATGGTCCCCTGATCTTCATGCACAAGCACGGCGAGATGACGTCACGCGCACACGAACTTGCACGTGCTGATGTCATGCGTGCATGTACAGTGCATGCTGGGAAGCAGGAGAATTACCTTTTGCGACTACTGGAGATCTGAGAACCAGGGAATCTTGGAGGGGTGGAGCTACATGGTCACATAAACAGAGGCAAGATGTCAGCAAACAAAGCAGTAAAGGTATAGGTAAAGGCTCTGTAAAAAAAAAGCCTTTAGTTTAACTTTAACTTAACTTTGTTTTATGGCATACTTATCTTTTAAGATCAGGAAAAGGAATAAGCATTATCTGTTGCTCTGTGCTCTTTCTGTGCAGATAAACCCAGTCCTGCAGTTATCTGCTGTCTGTGTTAGTTATGTCCCAATGTAGCACTGTACCTAAAGAAATCAATTACAAAGTCCCCCCCACTCACACACACACACACCTTCAAACTCCTACAGCTAAAAGAAAATCTTACTTGATTCAAGCAGTGATTACAGCTCCCAGTGCTGCTTATCTTCCCATAGCAAAGCAGTTTTACTTTCACTTTCACTATAACCCAAATTCACTGGGTGAATGCTATTGGGAACACTGAGCAAAAAGGGATCAAGTTCCCGTCAGCACTAAAAAGATAGAAAAGGATATTTTTCAGTTTAGTGCCTTTAAAATATGTTGAGATATGGTTTATTGTTCTCTGTAATCATTAGCTTATGCCTGCATGCTTCTGGATGTCTGGTGGAAACCTAGGGGTAGAGTGTGTTATTGGCTATATTTGTTTACGCCCCCTTCAGCAATTTAGTGAGCTGGTTTTGAGCTTTAAAGACAACTCCACCCTCATAATAAAATATTTTAGAAAGAATGGCCTCTTTAAAATATGTTGACATAGCCTACATTATCCTCTGATTTCATTACTGTATTCCTGCTGTTCTTTTGGATGCTTCATGGAAACTGAGCAATTTAGTGACCTGTACTGAGCCTGAGCATGCTCAGAAGAGGCAACTGGGGGATTAGCATTCAGCCATTGGCTGTGATGTCAACTGTCAAATCCATAACTGACAATTTCTAACTGGAAGAACCAGGAAGCAGAAACGGGCAACAGGATATTGTGCAGATTTGAGGTTGAGATTTAGATTTTAGACTTCAGATTTCAAACTATTACAGTTTTGGGGGGGGTTAATAACCTGTATATAACTTTTCATTTGAGGGCTGGACTTGCCCTTTAAGCTTGCTCAGAGGAGGAACTAGGGGATTAGCATCCAGTCATTGGCTGTTATGTCTACTGTCACGTCAATGACTGACAGTTGCTAACTGTAAGAACCAGGAAGCAGTAACAGGGATAACAGGACTTTGTGCAGCGTTTCAGGTTAGACTTATATACTGTATTTCATCTTTATAACTATTAGTTTTGGGATGTGGCTGGAGATTTTCTTATATATAATTTTTCATTTGAGGGCTGGACTTACCGATTAAACTTAAAAATTGCAGGTGGTTATAAATACTGTTGGGTCTACTGTTTCTGAACAAACTTTCATTGGTGGATATTGTGCTCCTCATTTGAATGGAGATGATATCAATTTAGGTAATGTATTTTTACATATACACAGAGCAAAGGAAGTTTGATTGGGTGGAAATATCTTCAAGTCATGGCAAATTACTGAAAGATTGACATGAATCTGCCATAGAATATGAGAGGACACGTGCATGTGTGTACCCAGATTTAGATTGTGTTTAACCAAACTTGTTTTGTTGTGAGAAGCTTTTACTTGACGTTAGTGATGTTCTTATTTGGGCAACTAGGAAAGAAAAAATTAAAATGTTAAAATTCAGGTTTGTAGATGCAAGTAATGAGATGGTATCAAATCTATTCACAGTTCTTTCAAGGTATGGCATGGGCAATATGTTTTAGACCTTTTTTACTGCTTGGCTTTTAAGTAAAGGGCAACTTTTATTAAACATTAATGTCCTATATAAGATAAAATGTTTTCCTCTTATACAATTCAATAATTATAAATAAACCATTACAAGAGTAGCAATAGAGAAACAGTTTAATATTAATCCCACTGGGATAAACCCCTCCTTTTCGTAATTTTACAAGGAATTGACGTATGTCTTGTGATGGGATTGACATGCAGGTCTCCAAAATGATCTTTTATCATATAATGAACTGTGCAGAAGGAACCAAATTAAAACTGTTTTGTGATTGCACAGAAAATGTACTTCTACAAAACGCAATGCATTAAGTGTAAGGAGTCTGATCTTTATAATTTAATAAGAATTTTAGTCTAGTAAAATTTTAGCTACCTACTTAAAGTATACAATTTGATTACACATTTACGGTAATGCTATATATATATATATATATATATATATATATATATATATATACATGCAAAATAAGAAATATGAGAGTAAATCCTAGTTTTTCAGGTCATTTTACAAGGATGAGAATAATTGATTAGATATTCTTTGTAGTAAAGATGCCTTATTAGATATACATTCCCACAACGTTTAAAAAAACACCTGGCCCATTTACTTTACAATTTAAGTTACAGGCATAACATCAATCCCAAAGCATTATCCAGATGGGAAAGTTACAAGGTAAGAACCTGCTTCCTGGCCCTACATTTATATTGATTCAGCATTCGAGTTGGCTCTAATGTCGAATTAATGCAATGTTGGGGCACTGTATATGCCCAGCATAAGACTTGACTTTATATTGCCCTCCAAAGCAGTGACACAGTGTTGTAATGTACATCATGTTACTCCTGTAATTGGTAACATTATTTTATAAAATAGGTTTATAAAGTTGAAGACAGATCATCATGTCTTTTCTTAGTAGAACTTTTTCTTAGCAGCCTCCTTCTTCCTTCTTCAATTGCCTCGGTTACTTAGTTATTTTGAATTTAAAAAAGACAGCTCTTCATATTGTAAGGCTGAGCAATCGTCATCAATCAAGCTCCTGCTGGATGTTATACTACATGAACCATTTATTAAAAATGTACTAAAATGAAGTATAGTAAAAATCCCTAAACAAAGGAAGTGTTATACCATATTTATGTACTTTCACTTATATGGTAGGGACATGAACTGTAAAGAGGAATTGGTTCACTAAAAATCTTATGTTTGAATAGTATATCAATTTATTTATCAACTTTATTAATCTGTCTAAATATTCCCCATTAATATGACCATTACAAAGCAGCTAAAAGCCACACAATACACTGGATTACAGAAAGTCTAGCATTTATATTGCAAACCCAAGCATAGGTGACACTGCACACCTTTCAGATCTGCCATATGTGTTTGTGTTCTGTGTGTGTACAGTTCTGTTCCTTGAAAATTTTGCATTAAGTACAGTGAAATGGCACTAAACATGCTTCCTGCATGAATATGTCTATACGGAATTTCATGCATGACAGGCAAGGAAAACACAACTGTTCAGATCCTCCGGGTTAAAAGAATCAATTTTCTTCTGACTAAGACTGTGTATTTGAATCAAAGCTGCATTAAACCCACTGACCTTAGGTCTGCAGCACTATTGCATTCCCCACACCATGTTTAATGAATGAACTTAATAATGTCTGTGCAGTGTGCAGTACAAGTTAGCTTCCTGACCTTCTTTAATCAGTACATACCAAGGGAAAATGCCTTTGTCTGTTATTTCACCCTCTGCACTGATTGTGACTGTAGCAGGATTCTTACATTTAAAACACAGATTTATTGACTGTAACATAAAATATCCTTTAAAAGCTAATGCAGGGATTCTCAGAATTCACATTACTGAGAATACCTTTATTAGGAAACAAACAGCTTTGTTAGAGGTGCGCATCTGATTTATCTGCATCTGCTTCCGAAAAATAGAAAGTAAATCATATGGGTATGCTTTTTAATCTATTACTCAAATTATGAAGTACTGTAAGGTTTATATTAAAATGAATGAAGAAAATAATTATTTAATAGTGCTGAACATATTATACAGAGCTTTACAATTTATATATCCGGTGCCCCAAAGTGCTTGCAATCTAAACACTTTGTTTTATTCTACACACAGCAGATGCGTGTGTGTGTGTGTGTGTGCGCTGTATATTAGGAAAATTGTGTCTGATAAATCTTTTCCAAGAGAAATCTCTTTTGAACTTACTACATTCTTTTGATCCCGCTCTGTTTTGTGCTTGTCATGTGCCAGCATTCAAGGGTGATTTTAGATTAATATAAACTGATTTGTATACTGATTTATGAAAAGCTGTTTGCAAACACAATAACAAAGCGTTGTAACTAATCAAGAGAGACCAACCCTGCCCTGAAGGAGCTTACCACACACAACATATTGGCATATCAAGTTGCATGCATATGTGTATTTTATTTCTTATATAGCGCTACATATTCCACAGCGCTTACAATCAAATCACTTTATTTACAAATACAACCTATCAGTATGTCTTTATAATTGTGGGGGAAACCTGAGTTCCCCGGAAGAAACCCACGCAAGCACGGGGCGAACATGCAAACTCCTTGCAGATTTGTTCAAGGGTGGAATTGAACTCAGGACCTCAGCGCTGAAAGGCATCAGTCTAACCACTGAACCACCGTGCTGCCCATATCAAGTCAGTTAGCATGGGTAACAGGTAACCAGACTTTAAAGTTTTTTGAATTCGATAAGTCATTCTAATTAGTTTCCTTTCCTTCTACAACCACCTTCTTACCAAGCCACCACATATTTAGCAATTATTTTCCACTTGCGCTCATTTTCTTGACCCTGCTATTTTAACAGCATTTCTGGAGATTTGCAAAGTACCGTATGTGCATTAATGAATTCTGTATGCCTACCCAGTATTTATTAGAGTATGTGCTGAGATATAGAAAGCTTATGCAGAAAGCTGCCAGACTGATATATTGACATCTATGGAAAACATTTATATTTGCAGAAGGATGAGAAACTCTTGACTTACTCTGATTTACAAATGTCTGGCATTCTTTCTTTTTAACGTGTACAACAGAAATCTAGTATTGGTAAGATATAAATAGGGCAAGGGCACCATTTCAAAAATCTGGGTAATGTGGGAGAAAAAATAAATTTTCTTATGAAAATATGGTCAAGAGCCACTGTAAATGTAGTTCTTTACAAAAGACTGCTCCTGGCATTGGTAAACATGTAATTGGTGGGCTATCTTAGGTGGGAGTGGGCAAAGGTGCTTGGGAACTCCCTTTAGACTGCATACCATTGCTACAGAAAGCAGACTGTAATGGCCTAGCTCCTCCTGGAAAAAGCTAGTTTGTCCAGGACTGGCTCTCAGAAACAGAATTGCCCTGCAGTCCCTGGAATGGACTGAAATGCCCTCTTGCTAGCCACCTGCCTGCAGCCAGGCCTAGGTAGTGACCTAGGTTGCCTTGCCGGTAATTCATATCTGTGAAAATAGACCCTACGCCATAATCTCAGTGATGTACTATGTAATGTACTACAATCTTTCTTTTCTGAAACATTCCTTGACATGGAGTCATATTTAGGTTTGCATTGCCATGCAGTTAGATAAAAACTTTAGTTGACAAGGATAAAACAGAATTGAGGGATGCAATTCTCTGCCTCATCAACATACTGATATACTATATTTCTCCCTGTAAGGTATAAATGGAATTGCATATATTGATTGAAATAGAATGTAAGAACTTACGTGGTATGAAAGGGGTGGACAAATTGTCTTTGACTTTAGGAATCGGTGATGCAATTTTTGGAGCCAATGTTGTTTTTTTGGTAGCCAGCTCCATGTATAAATTTCTAGAAGCATTGGCTTCCTGGCTCCTGGGATTTGTCCAGCCCTGTTTCATGGCTCCCTGCTGGTGGTGTTCTAAAAAGTGTGGTGACATAAAATCAGGCTGCTTATGTCCACATGTATTCCCACTTTGTTTCTGTGGAAATCAAGATTTATTTGTTATTCATTTGCAGTTTAATTGTCATTAAGGCTGGGTACACACCAGAAGATATTTTCAGCCGACCGATGGATTCACGGCACGGCCGAAAATATCTCCTGGTGTGGGGCGAATGGACAATTGTACGTGTCGGAAAATCCCGATCTATCGTGCGGTTCCCTATGGGATCGCAAGGTCGAGCGTTCGCAAATACGGCTGCGGCGTAGCGAGCGCTCGCTCGGGACATATAGTCCCTCCATGTGTACCCAGCCTTAGGCACATATTTTGTTTAGGAAAAACATTTTTGTCATGCAAAGAAATCTATTTTTCAATTAATCAATGGATGTGTCTATCACTCAATCTTTTTGATGATTTCTTACACTAGACACCATTGCTGTTTTGCTAAAGCAAATCTCATATATATCCATGTATTCATATATTTAATAATTTTTTTTTTCCTGGATACAGAATTTGCATTTAGTTTTTGTTTGTTTTTATTTATCGTACTTTATGAACAAATCCCTATACAGTGTAAATTGTGTTTTTTTAGCCACAATTCTGTTTCATAAAGGTGCATTACATTTGCATGAATATTCGTAAACACAGAGCTAGAATGATTCAACTAATTGCTTACATCTGATATTTATTTCTGTGCAATTAAAGTCTCTCGTAATTTGTGATAGCTACAGTAAGTTTATTCATGGTATCACTGAGGATGTCACTGTAATCTTGTTATCCACTAAAAATTTTTTTATTGTAAATAAAGGTGATCACCTCATTGTGTTTATAAGTATAAACAAAGCCAGAGGAGGTGAGTAGTAGTGTCATATAGGGCTTGATTTACCTGTGCTGTGCTAAAAATAGGGATTTAACTTGTGCTAACCAATATTGAATAGGTTATTGCAAGTTTAACTCCATAATTGCACTGGCTGCACCAGTTTCACAAAAGACACCCGTGCAACCGGTGCAATCTATTTAATAAAGGATTTGCACCACTTTTAACTCCACAATGGCTGGTCTTTAAGTGGCGCTGGGGTAAAATCCCTTTTGGGATTTTCCACCAGGTGCAAATCAAGTATTAAATACCGGAAGCCAATATTTGCCCGGAGCAATTTGCATCTCTGGGTAAATAAGGCCCATGCAGGGAGATTCAATAAAAGTTCTTATTATTTAAAATGGTGCTAATTTTACCCCAACCAATCAGATCTTATTTAACATTTAAAAGCTAACGTGATTGTTTGGGGAAAAATTAGCACCATTTTTAACAATAAGAACTTTTATTGATAGTGTTTTACTTTTCTGTAAGCCGTGCACACACCAGGGAATGCTCTGTTTTAAAGGGATGTGTAGAAAGAACCTATTATAGGTATTCTAGCAATGTGTACAGCTATAATCCCTTACTAGGGACACATTCCTTCATTTAGATTTCTTCCTTAAGACTTCTGAATATATTTACTTAAGTGTAATTTACTATTTATCTTTATTATACATGTTTATCCATATAAGAGTGCCAATTAACATTTTAGGTGTCATCGTTATGTATACTGCTCAGATTGGAATGGATAAAATGGAATAAAATTATAATTTTAATGTGTTTTGACTTTTCCAATCTAAAATGTCCAGGGAAAAGATCCTCAATATACAGCACTGGTGAAAATGTTTCTATTCTGTATGCTGGTGTGTTTATGAAGGCTGAAATATTTATTTGAAATGTCACATACTTTTAGCCATGGCTAAATATAAATTTTAAAGAAAGAACTTTTTCATAATTCAGTATAAGACCAATCCCATTGTCCA
Source organism: Hymenochirus boettgeri (assembly GCA_019447015.1). NCBI lineage: Eukaryota > Metazoa > Chordata > Amphibia > Anura > Pipidae > Hymenochirus > Hymenochirus boettgeri. Next base: position 188,353,892 of record CM033474.1, on the reverse strand, counting down.
GCTGACAGTAAAGTTATTGTGATTTAGTGTTTTTTTTAAAATCCTGTACAGTTACCGTGTACCATATTACCTATGGAACGCCCAATGTATACTCAAGTAATTTCTGCAGTTTTTTTCTACTGCCCAGATATTTTTATATACCGTATCAGTTTAACTTACAGAAGTTACCCTGTTATTTTAAAGCTCTTTTGAACTTTCTAAGTAGTGGGCCTTTTGAAGAGTTCTCCCAGCAAATTAAGCTGTGTACACACATAAAATAACTAAAGCCAATGACAACAGATTTCATTGAAAGCCATTGTAATCAAGAAAAAATTGTCATGAGTGAATTATTGGAGTTGGCTGATTTTTTGGCACACTTGGCTGATCCCATCTGACCCGACTGGGTTGGTTCATTATTGTTAGTGTGTGTACCCAGCTTTATAAGCATGTTGTGCTGAATGGAAAGGTTTACCTGTCCAATAATTTTAAAACAATTTTTTTTAATATATAGAAAAGACTAATCTTTGGAATAATTCTTTCCATACCACACCATTACAGATTGTTGCAGAAACCCTGAATCAGATGACCATCCCTGCTAGTTTGTGGCCAGCTTTAGGGTAAAAAGAAATACTGTATTGCACAAATATAATCTAAAAATTACACTCACTTAGCGGTGTCTGCGTGAAGCCCAATAAGTTTTTTTTAGTCAAAATACAATTTTAAGTTAAAACAAGTTTGGGAAATTCGCTATCTCTTCAATAGGTGAAAAACCCACATTAACCCGACAGTGCGAAAATAAAGGTCAGTTGGATGAAGGTCTAAACGCAGTGCAGGCAGCACAGCTTAACTTTCCAAAATCCCGCAGTGTACTGAATCTCGTGAAGGTGTTCAGTGCATGGTGGGATCTTTGCAAGGTAAGTTTGTGATTAAAAGTATTGCATATCCCCGTAAAATTCTACTTTTGTCCAAGCGATGTATGTTACAAATATAAAACCTACATTTTGTATTGATTATTGCTTTTTCAGTTTTGCATTACTTTACTTAAGAGCCACTGTGGTCTCTGAACAAGTTAGGGTTAAATAAAAGCTATTCCATTGTACCATAAAAATAAGAGGTCAAATTTGTGAGAAGTTATATTCCTGGAAAAGTTAAAGGTTTAGCAATATAACTTCACAAACACTTAATAAATGTGTTATGGATATTTATTGCCTCCATTTTCGCTCAGTAACCTGGCTCCTCCCTCCATGCTGTCAATCAAGGCTGATATCACAGTGCTGTTTCCCTTCTTGCTTTCACTGCACATGCTCAAGCTATTAAAAAGCTCATTGAGCATGAGGGAAGAGGCACATACCTTTGCCAGAATGGAAGATAAATTATCGTTAAATATATAATAAACTGGTAAAAATAGCAGTTGGTGTTGCAGGCAGATAACTGGCAAGTCACCGTTTGCACTTTAAGTGAGCATGCTCAGACCCCGGAACGGGAGGAGCAGAGGGTCAGGTAATATCAAGCTACTGGAAGCAATATGTTGGAACATTATTTGCAATATAATTTCTCAGTCCGCAGCCAGAGATGTGATCCAAGGCTCATTTTAAAGGAAAGACTGTAGGCTTTTATTTAACCCTAACTTGTTCGGAAACCACAATTGCCTTTTAACAAGGTTAAAATCCACAATCAATAATTCTAAATACCAATATAATAATATACCTTCATTCATGTGTCTAGGTACAACAGCTCTGCTCATCTCTTGCATGTTAAATATTTCTCTATTGCCAATTAAACCATATAAATTGTGTTTCTTGTTTGTCACGGTGCTTGAAACAACATTTAATACAGATGCTGGATTCACATAGAAAGAAAAGGAATGTTTTCCATTTTTTAATTTGCATAAGCATGTCAAATCTAACACTGCCATTCTTAATACATTATACAGGAAAACAGATTGACCTTTTCTTAGGTTTTTACCATCAGAGTTAAAAGTTCTTTTTATTGTTATTATTATGTTTAAGAAAAAAGAATAAGGTGTTTTTTGTAGCAAAGGACACAATAAATTTGTACAAAAGTCTGAGCATTTGCAGGGCATTGCATCTAGCTTGCCCTTTTTTTTGTCGTTGTCAGATAGTATGGTATCTATGCTTAAGGCTACTATAGTTAGGCTACATTAAATCCTATTGTCAGTCAAGCTAGCCAGTGTTCATGATGCGTACAAGCTGAAGCTGACAATTGTGATCTTTCCCTGAAACAACTTCACTCTCTGTTCCTGTCTTGTCGCAAAATAAATCTAGTAATACACTACATATGTCTGACGTTCTCCAGAATCAATCTTTACCGATGTTTTTCTTTTTTTTCTTCTCCATAAAAAAAGTATTTAAAAAAAAACTCAGAAACCAGTTTCAGAGAAGCAACTCTTTATCCTCAGTTGTGTTTCATGTTAGGATGACTAGTTGTATTTTTTTACTGGAAACATTGGGTTAACCTCACTAATTTGTTCATTAAAAATCCTACAACACCAAGTAGAGAACATCCCTACTAGCACAGAGGCTAAGGCTAAGGAATTAAACACCTCAGAAGAGCACTTAAAACTTAAGAAAAGCACACAAATACCATCATTGAAGGTGGGAAGCAAGACAGGAAAAAGAACATGGTCATCCCATATGTAATTGGGGTGTCGGAAAAATATAGAAAAAATTTAAAGGACAAGTCCAACCCTGAAATGAAAACTTACATCACCCCTCAAAACCCTAAACGGTAATAGTTTGAAATCTGAAATATAAAAGTCTAACCTGAAATCCTGCACAATGTTCTGTTGTCCCTGTTTCTGCTTCCTGGTTCTTCCAGTTAGTAACTGTCGGTTATGGATGTGACAGTTGACATCACAGCAAATGACTGAATGTTAATCCTCTGTCTGGCTCTTCTGAGCATGCCCAGGCTCAGTACATGTTTTTAAATTGTTCAGTTTCCATGAGGCATCCAGAAGCATATCAGGCATACAGTAATGAATTCATAGGATAAAGTATGATATATCAACTTATTTTAAAGAGGCCATTCTTTCTAAAACATGTTCTTAGAAGGGTGGAGTTGTCCTTTAAAGCAGCACCATATCCCTGTCTGTTTGAAACCCAGCAACACACCGAGGCAGCAACTGGTGCATCCAAAACACCCAATGCCAGGAAAAAAAAAATTTTGATAACACCTCTTTGCCATAATGCAATAAACACCTTGTATTCAGGTGGGCTCTGACACCTGGCTCTTATATGCTAATTGGGACACAGTCCAGAGTATTTATTGCCAACATATTCTGAATTGAGAATGAAGCAAAACTTCTTCAAGAACTAAACCCATGTCCAGTTGATCTAAATGAATACCACAGATATTTAATATAACATTGTTTTAAAATTAAAATGTTACATTTTTAGTAATTGTATCACCATTACCTGCTTTCTCAACATGAACCCGTGGCATCCCACTTTCTTTGATTTTAGTTGATCTACAATTGCCACTTTGGCTTACAGTCTATGGATGGTTCAGTCCAGTTTACTAGGTTTTGCTCTCTTGAAGCAGGTTGAGAAGAAAGCTGCCATCCATTGGCAAATCATATGCATTTCCAACAGCAGATAGGCCCTTAAAAGGGCATTAAACCACTAAATTGCATGTAAAACTCCCCAAAAAGGAATAGATTTTTGGGAAGTAGGAGGCATACATCCTACCTCCTATTGTTACATGAGTGATAACATATTTCTTTTAAAGGGCATGTCCACTCCCAAAACTATAATCCCCCCCACTATTGGGACCACCATGTAGTGTAGTAAAATCCTTACCTCACATCCCAGCTCCATAAGGTTCTAATGTAGTCCCCCCCCAAAGTCCCAAAAACTGACCACCAGGAGGATAGCAGAGTCCATATAGGACTCTGCCTCCTACCTGGCCTCCGGGAGAAGTTTGGCATGCATACTGCAGCCCTTCTCCCCCTCCCTCTAGTTTTGCTATCCCTCCCCCTAGCATAAAACCCCTTGCCCATGTAATAGAATAGGTTCCCCCAGCCCCAACCGCAAAAACATAATTTTAAGAAAGTGACCAGAACTCTACTTACCTTCCCTCTCACCACCGGCATTCTGAGAAGCCGGCAGCCGCGTCCGTGATTGGCTGCCTCTCAGCCAATCACAGAAGCGGCTGCCGGTCCCGCCCCCTGCTTGCAGTGTCTTGCAAGCAGAAGGCCGGGCCGGGCGTCGGAGGAGAGAGGGAAGGTAAGTAAAGATCTGGTCACTTTCTTAAATTATTTTTATGGCGGTTGGGGCTGGGGGAACCTATTCTATTCTGGCTGAAAGTTGTTAAAAAGGGTGGACATGCCCTTTAAAGATGGCCATGGCAGGGCCTCTGATAGCTCTCTTTCAGACACCCTGCTGTGGCCATCTTTTAAAGTAACTAATGTTGTCACTAAGGTAAGAAGGAGGAGGAAGGAGGTGTGTTTCCTACCTCCCTCTAGGGCATTAGAATTTAAGTGCTCCTTTAAAAAGGGAAGTGTGATGCAGCCAGAGGACACAGGTATGCAGCTAATTATCATTTATAGGTTTACACCTCCGAATGTGGTGTCCAGCAGAACTTTTCAAATCAATCAAACCATGATTTTCAAGGGACAATTCTAGAACTAGCTAGTGAAATACTGACCACTTGCTATCACTACTTTGCGTGGGCTTTTTCTATGTTTGGTTGGAGTACCCCTAAACTAAATCCTTGTTAGATCATTTTTTTCTTTCAGTGTATATTTAGCTTTCTGTGAATTACCGTATGTTAGATTCTAATATTTGTAAAGAGTAAACAGCACAATTTGGATATATGTCCTGCTTTGTATTTTCCATTGCCTAGTGGAATAGGTTTTTTTTTTTTGGCATCATTTTAAAATTGAGAAAGACACCTGCCAGCATAAAAATTATGAATAAGGAAAAAATATGATTTGAAGATATTGAGTTATTGAACTACATATGGGTCAGGTTGGCTGCAAGGTTTATTTTCAGATGAAAGCTGACTATCTTTTATTCAGTCCTTAAACAGAAATCCCTGGAAATAGACAGCTCAATATCATCTTCTTTCATGTTAATCCTATCCACGTGACAAAACTTGGATACGCACAGGACAAAATAAGTACATACGCAGCTGGTGCAATGCACAGGATTCAGCTTACCACCTTTTTTTTATATATTTATTTGTAAAAACTGATTATGTAAATACTAAAACCCAGAAGCCATTTCCAGGTGTGTTGCTAATATATACATCACTCTTTAAATGAATGCAATTTTGCCATAGTATTTCTCTTTTATCTGTCTGTCTGTCTGTCTCTCTCATCTATCTATATATAAAATTCTCTCTATCAAGAAGATATGTCATTTTGTGATTACATTTTAAATTATATTACTGGAGAATATTTTCTGCCAAGAATAAAATCAAGGATTTTGTAGTTAAGTAGATGCTGTCAGAGGCTATAATGTTTTATTTTTAATTTTTTTCTCCTTCCATAATTTGGTTTTATAGCATTTTTCAGGATTAAACATCATTAATCTGATATCTGTAAAATTGAACAGTTGAATTTTGGAGCCTCTTAATCTATTATGATGAGCTATATAATGACTTTTATAAGCTTGTAGGCATTTTGGTATTTAAAGAGTTTAAACTCAGATAGGGTAGGGTAGGGTGCATAGCAAACTCTAAAATCTCAAATTCACTGTTGGTTAAAGTGTGAAAATGCCTTTGTAAACAGGGTATATAGTCCTATGATCTTAAGTTAATGATTGCTTGCCTGGGAGGGTTACGTTCTAAAACACTGCATTTCTCCGTAAGAGTGAAGAAAATACCATGGAAATAAATTTTTTCTAGTCGAATGTAATGATTTTCTCGAGGACATAATTAAAAAAAGAAATCAAAATACAGAATATTACTGATATTTCTCTTTCTCTGTTGACTGGGGATGCTTTGGGAGAACGAGGCATGCAGTGAAGATGATAATGCTGTCATGTTTGATTTGGACTGTATTCTCTCTGTTGTTTGAAGCTAAGATAAAATGCAGTGCCTGTCTGACCCATTTTAACAGCCCATTATAATAATTTCACTGTTGCATGGCCACTGAGTTAATGTACTTACAAATGACAGAGAATGTGTGCTTCATGACCTTAGGGTTTGAGGAAATGAAATGACGTACTAGATAATACATCAAAGATCTGTTAAAGACAAGGTATTTTTGTCTTATTCTTAGTGACAATTTCTGTAGATAAATATAATGCCTGCTCTGTGTTTGCATTTATTTAGCACGCACATTACATTTAGTTACAGTATTGCAAACATTGCTACTTGATTTGGAAAAAAATTACATCCATCTTACCAAAGTGTATCTGGTGTTTTTAAAAAGTGGCAAATCCCAAATCATGTCTGATTGGCAAATCTTATTGGCTTTTTAAGACCTTGCACACAGATAGAATTGTGCACATTTGTACAGCTTAGAACCATGTAAACAAATTAGATGCACATATAATTTACATTATATGTGGTTAAATCGGATATGGTGTATTAGTTTTAGTTTGAAACAGGCAGCAAGATGGTCAGAAAGACATTTTTTCCTCTGGGAAATTCTTTCATTGGCTCCTTTGACATTTGCACGTGTCTCTCTTACTAGGTTACATAAAAGGGCACTAAGGGCTAGGCTGTACTGGCGCTCAATTCTGATATGGGTGGCCACATTGTATGCTCTTTGATATGTTTTTGGATTGCATGTGATCATTTTGTGTACGAATCGCATGTGCTTAATGACAGATTATTGTGAAAATTGTAGCGCAAATGGACGGTGACACACATAAAATGCACTGAATTGCAATCGCACATTGATATTGTGGCCACAGCTTTAAAGGCAGGAAGAAGTCATGAAAATGTAAGCTCTAAATGGCTTTAACCTGTAATTTAAACCTTGGCTTTGTACATCATGTCAGTGTATTCTATTAGCAGTCAAGAAATAAATAAAAAATCTCTAAGTAAAAGGAACTTCAGCCAACAAGGCAAAATCTGCGGTTGTTAAGCTAGTAGCTTTTGGCCCCCAGTAAACTTGTTACCTCCACAACCCTTAATTTTTTTTTGCCTTCTAGATTACCATTCCCTCCACTTCTTGTGTTGTATTGTAAATTCATGGCATTTCATATATTCTGCATCACTTTACATTTACTTATTTATGCAAGGCTCTGTCCCAAGTGCTTACAATCGTATCCTAATGCACAAACGTATGACCTATCTATATTTGTTTAGCTAGTCTAAAATTTTGGCTCAATTAGTCTGCAAAATCGCCCATAATTTCCCAACTTGCCAGATTGTTCATACAAGACTGATTTTATGATTTTTTCCCATTGGTAGCCAAATAAGAATTTAGAAGCCATTCTAGCCTTTTTAGATTGTAGATTAAAGGGGAACTGTGGTCTCCAAACAAGTTTAAATGAAAGGACAGTCTCCTAGCTTCAAAACGAGCCATCAACCACCTCTCTACGTGCTCCACAGCCCAAGATATAAAGAAATTACTGACCAGAAAGTTAATGGGTGGGAGGATGACATGTGAAATTCCAAAGGCTGCTCCTCCAACTCGCCGCCGGCGAGCACAGCCTCAGACTTCAGTGACAGGACAGGAAGTCCCTCCCCCTCCCGGCTGTGTGAAGTGAAGATCCTCACAGAGAAGGTAATTGAATCTTTAGCTTAACTCTCTCACGATGTGAAAACAGCTCTCACTCTGCCTGAAAAGGCTGTTTTCACACAGTTTTCTGTAGGGGGGGGTCTGAGTGTCCCACAGCACCTGCGAATGGGCTGGGCCAAGGTATCCAGAAGTGGGCGGGCCAGGGTACCCATGAGTGGGTGGGGCCTGCAAATGGAGGGGCCATGGGGTCCATTAGTGGGAGTGTCCATGAGTAGGAGAGTCCATAAGTGGGAGGGACTATAAGGGCTTGCAAGAGGAGGAGGAGACACAGGGCAGATTGACTGTCATCCATTGACATGGTTTCAGAGCAGGAAGCAGGAAGTGCAGGGGACCTGGTGATGCTGCTGCCATATCACACACAAAATTTAAATATCTTCAAAACTATAAACAATGACAAAACCATTTTTGGACCACAGTTCCCCTTTAATAGAGAAAACACTTTAATAGGATAGATTACATCAGTAAACTCCTATGGCTACCTCACTTGCTTATACCTTTAATGTGTGAAAGATCTGCTTCTTGGTCTTTCCATTCATTTTGGAGACCTTCTAGATTTGTCATTTCCATCATTTTAAACCAATTCATTTCTGCCATTTTCTTCCAATGAATGAAACGAATCAAATGCAACCAAAAGCTAGATTTTCCAAAGAAAATCTGAAATCTATTGAATGTTAAATGGTTCATGAAGGCAATATATTACAGTCCATAGCCCAACAAACTATTCATGTATCCTTGCCGTCGGCATATATAAGAATAAATAGAAACGCTCTAAGTGGATCTAAGACAGATCTACCCCTGTACAAAACTGAAAGGCACAAGACTATAATTTCACTTTGGGGCATACATGCTTAGCTGTAGTTTGTTAGTCCAAACTGATTATTCTAACATTGATAAAAATGACACAGTCTGTAAAACCTGGAAATCAGTTAAGTAGGATTTTGTATTGTATTTATTTTTTTTTACCGTATATATCGTAAAATAGTTCTGAAAATTCTTGAGAATTTTTTTTTTTAAATAAATAAATAAAAATTGGTTTTAGCTATCGTTTTATATTCAAACATTTTCTTTAAAAGTTACGTATTTATACGAATACTACTTAAGATGCATCTAAAATAAACGTATTGTAAGTCCAAGTTAAAAAAAGTCCTTTAAAAAAAAAAAATATATATATATTTCGAATATTTACTTAAAAGACCCGGGAGTGCACCTTTTATGTAGCACCCAGGCAATTAGTTATTCAGCAACAACAGGAGCCAGTCTTTTCTACATAAATATACTGTATATTTCAAAAACATGAGGGAATACATACATTAAAACTCGCAGAATATATACATTTCATTTGACAGACTGACAATGCAAGTCTAAGTCAATGCAGTCTAAAAAGAGAACTGAAAAGATATTCAAGGTGTGGTTGCACACCATTCTAGCTTTCCTAAAGGAATATATTTTGAAGGAGAGCTTAAAGCCTGACAATCAAATAAGCTTATATGGTTCTCCAGCTCCCACTAAGATTTGAACCACATCATTTCCATTTTGAATTTTTCAGTCTCCTATGTTGTTATTCTGTTATTCTTTCTGGGTAATACGTCAAGGCTAAAAACATATTTCTATGTCTCAGACAGCTATATAGCATGGATGGCTAACACGCTGATCTGTAGGGGTTTGGAAGAGAGGGGGATCGGGAATGGGTTACACAGACAGGCCTGGTGCCTAACCAATCCTGTCACTCTGTCACTATCTCCAGTTATACTTACCCAAAGAATCTCTCGCTGTTCCAGTCTGTTTTTACATTTGCAGGCTGGCCAATGGAAAGACACGTTTCTTGCATAGTGCGACTTCCCATTGATCGTCTCACTGACAGTCTTGAAAGTTAGACCGGACCAATGAGGGAATCTACAATTGGAGATAGAAGGAATGACTTCAGGTCCCCACCCTGGGAACTTGTAAGGGGAAGGGGTTCTTCTAACAGCATTGTTGTGCTTTAATGCAACTCTTCTTACTTAGAAACCTCCAAAGGCACTCCGCACTCCCACTTCCATGAGGCCACCAAGTACTCAGTCGGTTAAAAAGTACACTTTATTTGCGACATCTTAAAAAGTAACAGACGCCAAGACACCTGACGCGTTTCGAGCTTTACCCCGCTCTTAATCATAGGTGCTTGGAGTGCCTTTGGAGGTTTCTAAGCAGTGATTGCTAAATGTTTTTCATATATATTTCAAATAAAGATAACTGTGTACAGTGTGTAAAATGTTGTATCTTTGTACTGGGCTGAAACAATATATACCACTTTGGGGGATATAAAAATGTGAATGTTCATGGTTTATGTATTAACCACATAATTGTGCTAGTGATCTCACTGAAGATCTGAAACACTCCTTAACCTTGTAAAGCTTTGCAATGTTGAAATCTAAGTCTGTTTTTTTCCATACATATTAGTTAGTGTTAATGGGTTAGTAGTACAATAAATTGTCTGATGTGTCATTCAAACCATAATGGAAAAATTTGATGTAGTCTACCAATGATGGAAAATAAATCATTCGAAGATAAAATTACTAGATAATTTCCGAAACGTAACACTTTGCATTTCACTCTTTCAATTGTTTCGCTGACTTTCACTTTTTCTGATTCTCCTGGAATGTATTATGAGACTTCAAACCATCTATCACCTCTTTCCTCTTTATTTTCCAATGGGAGTATTTTCACAGGAAGAAGAGTTGCAGCAGTGAATCCCTGCATTAGCTGCTCCAAAAAAGATTGCTGAATTTCCATTGACATGCAGTGCATTACCATAATTGGCTTTTCTACATGATAGGACAGAGGAAATAATAATGTCATTTTATTTACAGCCAAAGTGTCCCTTTATGAGACTTCTCCAAGTTTCTGCCATGCTGTGTAGGTCAAATGACATCTTTTGATCAGTCCTGTCCAAAGGCATCAAAGCTGAGTGGCATGTAATGGAGACCTAGTGACAAACCAAATCTAGCAAAGAAATAAGACTGCCAGTTTCCCATTAAACATCCTGCTAAACAGCACAGCTTCCCCGTGTCGGCTATGAAACCATTCTGACCACCTAAATAAGGAGAATGAAAGAAGGCTGAATTGGACATTAGTACTACAAATGACTGTGGTGATTGCCACGATTTCCCTCCTCCAAAATAAAAAGGAGGAAAAAAAAATATCAGCAAGCTAGCAAGCCATGCGAGTTACAGTTAGACAGATCTTCTTCCATTTCATTTACGTTCTGCCACTTGCTGGGTTTCTGATCTGGTTTATTTAGGTTTGACATCGACCAAATGGTGTAGCAGGATATCTCTGACAGGTATTCTTACTGATTTAACAAGTTACAGGCCTTGTGAAAAGATAGATCTGCCACTGAGGTTTTCCTTGCTCTTACCCCTTGTGAAACGACCTCGACTTCTCTATACTTTATATGTTTCGCTGATTTGATTGCGCAGTTCTGTATTGGGAATTTTACATGCCTCTTATATGCAGCTCAGCAGGTTTCGGAACTGTTATTGTTACTGGTAGAATATTTTTTTACTTGCTGTATGACTTAAGCAGCACATCTTATTTGAGCTAGCATTCTTATTGAACTGTGAAAGACACAAAGAGGATTGGAATGTGTGATGATCTATTGAGCATTTGATATGCAACTGAACTTATTTCAGTTCTCTCATTTATTTTCTTCTTTTTATTGGCTTTTATTTTTCAGATTTTGTTTTTCTTTAACCCTTTGGAGTGTTTTACTTGTAATATAGTACAAGTAAACAGTTTGGTTTTAGATAGCTTATATGTGTACTACAATGCTAGATTGCAGTGTAGAAATTCAGTTTATTCCATGCTTTTGTACTTTTACCTCTGCTTTCTTATTACTTATTAAGCACTAGGTAGAAATAAAAATTACCAATCAAAAGGGTTTCAGTTTACTTTTCATTTATAGTGGAAAGCTATTTCATTTATATGATATGCTGTATACATTAAATCTTCAATAAAGTGATGTCGAACCAGCGCCACTCCAGATGTTTGAAAGCTACAAGATTCCCTGGCTAATGTTGGGAGTTGTAGTTTTCAAACATCTGGATGGCCATAGTTTGGACATTGCTGCTCTATAGGAGTTTGCAAATGCTTAATGATTTTAATATCAAAACAAAGATTAGCTAATAAAATCCTGATTTACAGGACAAAAACAAAGCGTGTAATACTTTTCTCCCTATGTAATTCCTAACCAAGATACACTAAAATCGAGCAGTTACTGCCCCTACTCATAACACAGGTACAGACATGCTCAATGTAATTCACCCAGAATATTGGCAAGGCTGAACATTTTCTATTGACCCCATCTTCCACAGATTTCCAGCAGAAATCTACAAAACATTGACAGTGCAAGGAGGAAATGTAGATCTGGACAGAAAACCATTGGCCAGTGAATGGCTAGATTAAAACAAGAAAGATGGGATTTTCTGAGTATTCAATTTGAATCTTACACACCAGTATGTCTTGCCACATTGTTACTGTGATTTACAATTCATTTTCAATTTCAATATGCAGTCTAAGCAAAATGGGAATATTCTCTTCTTTCCTTGGAGGCTGCACCTGAAAATGAAATAGACTCATGTGACCGTAATGCAGAATGCAACCAAGGCCTGCTGGGAGTTGTAGTTTGTAGACATCTATAGTGGGAATGTTCAAGATCACTGTAACAGTGCATCTAGTGTTAAGCATCCCAAACACGGGATTCACATTTTAAGCGGTTCAATAAATTCTATTCGATTGCTCAAAATGTTGAAAACTATTTTCCATTTCTCCGATCGACCACTTGACATTGACAAGCGGTTTATAGGAAAAATGAAGATCGGGCCAGGCTGATTCAGTCCCCATCTCTATAATGGGAAATCTGCAGAAAGATCATGGTGGGGAACTTCGAACAGTTCTTCTGATCGGATTTCTGTCCATTGCACCCAATTGGAAATCATGGCTAGCTTTAAAATGCTTAAATTTGAACTATCAAATGTGCATTACTCAGAAAGTGGAGTCGTATTTTTCAAACATAGTTCCACTTGTTACTAAAAAATCCATAAATTGACATTTTATTTCTTTATTTGCTTTTTTTTGCATGTGTATTTGTGTATCCTTATTTATACTAGATGATAATGTGTCCATGACTTTCTGGAACAATATGCTTTTGTATCAAACAGATTGCTTAACCGAGTTTGTTTTGGTGAAAACACAAGAGAAGCGGATCCATTTTTCTATTTTTACTCCGTCAGTGTAATCATTCCTTATCAACTAATTACTTATTTCATTTAAATATGCAGTATAAATACTGTGTAAAAGACCTATCAACAATACGAAGGGGATAGTGATGTACTTGTTCATTGAAAGTAGCAAGCTACGCTGTGCTTTAATTGTATTTTTAACATAGCATGTAACACTGTAGATTTAAGTAATCAAACCAGAACATCTCAGTTAGTATTAAAAAAAAGGATAAAATCCAATCCAGTTCTCTCTGTGCTTTAGGCTATTCAGCCTTGCCTTTTATTTGTCTGCCTTATCACTCCTGCTCTCCATATTGCTACAAACCTTACTTCCACCAATGTGTCACATGTCTAGGGGAACCATGCAAAGGTCTATCTGAAGTGACAACCCTCTTTGAGTACCAGCTTCTTAGATAACTTGGACATATTGAAGAAATAGCAATTTTGACAAGCATTTCCCTCACCATCACCACCCCAAGACTTCCCGTACTATATATCAAAGTCATATACAAAGAAATAGATTATAGTAGTTTATTTTAGTAATCCTCGACTCATTGCCAGTTTAATATTCTGCCAATGCAGTAATTTTATTGACTTTTGTTTCACTAAAAATACTGTAAAATTCAGGCTTTCTTCCATCTACGTACTGCATCTCCCAGCGTCCTTTAAGGAAACCTAATTTAAAGGTTTGTAGAAGGTGTTAAGATCCATTTTTTAGAAGACCCTTTTTTTTGGATGTTTAACCCTTTTAGTGTTTTTGGCAAATGTTTTAACATGTTCTATGTGGTAAAGGGGCATTAAAATACATTTATTTTTAAATGTAATTTTTTTTATCAGTAATATTTAGTTTAAAATCACTATCATTGACATAAATAACATTCCATTTTAATAAAGCCCGTGTACAGGCGTAATATGGTATATGGCAAAGATTTTGTTATTATAAAAAAAAAGTAATTGGCTGTGTAGCAATCCCCCCTCCCCCTTCCTTCTAGAAATATTTGTTAATTACTTTCATTCTATAGCAGATGACTTGTTCTTGCAGCAAGAGGGGGGAACTAAAAATTTACTTTGCAATCGTTTACTTACACAATGTACTGTTGTTACTTTGTCTTATTGGCACATGGTAGAAACATAAAAGAGCGCTGTCTGTACACCACAAATATTCAGATTTCACATTGTGTCGGCTTGAATTATTTTGCACAGCATTTAATGTTATCCAGAGAAGACAGCACATCTGTTTCATCAGAGTAAAACGGCAATGCCATCCAGAAGGCATTTCAAATTGGCATATTGCTGCAACAACGAACCTCTTCACTGCCAGAAAGGTTCATACTACAGTACAGTGTGTCTCAGAGGTGCTCTGTTTCATGTGAAACACGTACAGGATAATATCCTGCAATAGCTATCATTGTAATATGGTCATTGTTCTGATTTTGATTGTTTTTTTGTGTGTTCCCTCCCTTTAATGTAAAGTTGTAGGTGTACTAACCCAATAAAGCATTAATGGATAGTAATCACTGAGGTGCAAGCTGTATGTTTTAAAAACTGAGTTTTCATGTTTGCAAATAAATCACACTGTGTGTACAGAAAAAAATGAACAACCCCAGGTTTAGGGGGGCGATCTATGGAGAATCGTATGGAATGTGCAAAAATTACATCTGATTTTCATATACAAACTTACATATTTAACATTTGGGTTTGTGTCAAGTTTTTACATGCTCTTTAGTGGTATAATTGCTTTGCGTCATATTTTTACAGCATCATTTTCTAATATTTATTTTTATGAACCTTATGTAATATATATATACCGTATCTGTAATAGCAACTCAAACAGCCTGAATATGTCTGCTGTGCTTTTATTTAAATGCCTGCAGCATATTTACTATATACTCATATAATGACAATTGTGTTGTATGTGATTAAAACTCCTCTTTTATGAAGTTCCCCTTTAAACAGTTTGTGTATAACCAGTAATATCCAATAGTAGTATTTCATGTACCTTTTTGTTTTAAAGTCTGCTTAGGACCATCATTTTGGCGGCGCTAAAAATAATCACAAAATCACTTTTGGATCACATATTTATGATTTAAACATTTGGTAACATTGCTTGTGCTGTCTAGACATGCTAACTTAGAGTACCACATGCATGGCGAATTACATCTAAAAGTCATGTTAAGTGTTATTAAATCCCCATTAACACATTAATGGAACTTTAAGACTTAACTTTGCTTTGTTAACGGCTCTCAGTACATAGCCCCATAAATGCTGTTCTAAATTGTAAACTTTCCTGGGCAAATTCTCTGCAATGTTTTTAACACTAGCAGTGAGACGTACCAGGTTCGCTCCTTACTGCCCTAATCATTGCAATGCACCAAGGGGGAGATGTTATAAAGGGCGCTATCACTCAGTTGTATGCAAAACCCACACTACCCAATGAAATAGCAGGTAAGCGGGGGTTTGGCAAATGTTGTGCTAATATTGGCTCAGCTTAGATTTAGCGCAGCTTACTTAACCCACTGCAGGACCGGGGCTTAATGATTACTGCTTTGTGGGAGTCGCATCAGGTAGCTATAGCACCATATGTGTGTGTAATGTCTCATATTACATTACTAGTATTAGGTTATCCTGTGTTTTAAGACCTGGACATCTGCTGGGGTTAATAAAACAAAGGCGCAGTACACTACTGCTAGTCCCATATTAAACCATATTACATTGTTTGCACCATGTTAAAGAGTGGATTTTTGGATCTTGCAGGGCACACTGCATATCTCATCTTAAGCACTCACTAAATCCTGGTAAATGTCTGCAAATAGCCGGCTGCGTGCTTTGTAGTCTTGTTTAGCGATGCAATTTTAATTGTTTGGCACCATGAAAAAGAGTTGATAAAGCTGATGCTTTATAATAATATTATTAAATAGTAATCGTATTAAAAATGATTTACGTGGTTTCCGTTGATCAGAGTGAACATTTCAGTTCTTTAGGATTTGCATTTATCATTAGTAAAGGTAAAAATGTGTACCTGCCAATAGTTCCTCAATGCAGCACACACCAGAGAGTAGAAAAGCAATGAATGAATGAAAACTCAAGAGAGCGACCTCTGGTGGAGCAAAAACAAAAATTCCAATTTAAATATTAAAGAAACATCACTGCACACAAGTGGAAGAAATAGTATGACTGTGCAAATGTGACAAATGTAATATTTATTGTGGAGAGCTGTAAAAAGAACTGAATTTTATCCAGAATAGTCCCCCACACACACGAGCAATAGTGGCGTATGTTGACTATGGGGCTATCAATGAGCATATTTACTGGTGAATTTAATATGCTTGTATATACATGTGCAGTGAGAAATAAATATGAAAAACAGACTAGTTTTTGTATTATGTGCTCCGCTTTTATATAGCATTATATAGCTATCCTCTAAATATAGTCTGTGTTGTGTAGATTAAAATTTGACTACTGCCCAACAATAAATGGCATGGTTGTTTATTTTAGTGTTATGTTGGTTGAACTCTGATATCCCTCAGCCTAACTTGTTGACAGGTCTGTGCCTTTAACCAGGTGTTTAAATACTCTCTTACGTTAAAGATTTATCTAAAAAACAAAATGACCCCAAGAGAGAGCACACAAAGAGCTGATTAAAACGTGCCAATTCCCTCCTCTTTGTGGGATCTAGTTTAGGTGATAGATACAAGGAATTTATTTATAAGTAAGCCTTGTCCCACCTCTTGTGATTGAGAGGCAGATTGATTGGCAGTCACATGGGGTCTTTTTTATTTTCAAGTGCAGCCTCCAAGGAGGAAGTGAATATTCCTGTTGCTTTGCTCAGACTGCACTTTGAAATTAAAAAGAACTTGTGCAATATGCTATTCTGCCGACTATGAAAAAGAAAACCAGGTTCTAAACATTCCATTACATTTGCAGGTGAAGTACGCTATAATTAGTTTATAAACATGTACTTTCCATACATGCATCTTATGAACCTGATCACTTCAGCTTAAAGGGCAACCGTGGCCTCGGATCAAATTAGAGTTAATCAAATGGTTGCCATTAATGGGGCCATTAATGAAGAAAGACACTAGCCATACAGTTACAAGCTGCTAAAAATATTAAAATGCTTTTAAAAGTAGGATTGAAGGACTTTTATTTAACCATAATCAGTTTGGAGACTACAGTTGCCCTTTATGTAGAATCAAATTAACAATAAAGCCATAAAACAGTGGTGGAAAACCCATGGCACATGTGACAGAGGTGGCACTCGGAGCCATCTCTGTGAGCACTTATACACAGCAGAGTTCACCAGAGTTTGTTACCAGAAAGCCAGAAAGAAAGTGTAGTGGCTGTCTGTAATAGGTAATCTATAATCAATTATATCTACTGTATTGGTCTGTGTCTATTTGAGTTGTTTTTTTTTTTTTTTAAAAAAGCTTTGTATTCAGGTTAAATGATCATGTTGACACTAAGCTATATAAAGTGGGGTTTTGGGTTGAGTTTGGGCACTTGGCCTCTAAAGGGTACATCATCACTGCCATAAAACATAAGTTCCCTTCTCACTCTTGTTCTCATTTATTTTGAAGATATGCTCTATAGTTGGATAGTAACTGCAGTTACTTTGTTTTAAATGTGTTTTATCTATGATTAAAGAAAATGTCATTTCTTTTCAACTCTTAAATTTCAGTATTTACTTTATGTAAATCTTTTATTTCAGGTCCATTACACAACCCTATACAGAAACCCAGCACATAACACATAAACAGGTGTATATGTGTTATGTTCTGGGTTTTGTTTTAGGGCTCAAGAATAAAACAGCTTAAATATTTGCTTCTTTTAATTATACCTGATAAATAAATATATGCTATCTTACCAAAATTTACTGAGAAATATTTAAATAGGAGGTTATGGCCCCATTATTCTGACATTTGTGTTTTCTGTTTCAGCATATGTTCCTGCAGAAGAACTGAAGGCAGCTGAAAATGATGAAGATAATGTGGAAGATGATGGCTTGTCTCTTGACATTCAGGACAGTGAATATTTGTACAGTGAGGAACATGAACTCAAAGAAACCCAAAGCTATCAAAATTCACCTGTCAGCAGTACAACCAATCAGGATGCTGGTTATGGTTCACCATTTAGTGAAACAAGTGACCACCTAGCAGATTTCAAAAGTACCTCCTCTAAAGAGGGCCAAGACAAGGAAGATGGACAGAATGCAGACAATGATCCTTACCCTCAGGATAGCTTGGCACAAATCAAAGCAGTATATACAAATTTGCTTTCAGAGTGCTGCTGGTCTAATTTAACATTAGATTTAAAAAAATCTAGTCCAACCACAAGCACCAATAAAAGCATCCAAAGTGAGGGCACAGATCTGAAATCTGACTCTGACTCGCATACGAATACTACTACTACTACTACTACTACTACTACAAGCAGCAGCGGTAGTACAAATACAAGTACTAGTATTAGTGTTACTACAAGTAACAGTACCAGTAGTAATAATGGTTCAGGATATGATTGGCACCAGGCAGCTTTAGCCAAAACTTTGCAGCAAACCTCATACGGACTTCTGCCAGAGCCTAGCCTATTCAGCACAGTGCAACTGTACCGACAAAATAATAAACTTTATGGGTCTGTTTTTACTGGTGCTAGTAAGTTCAGGTGCAAAGATTGCAGTGCAGCTTATGACACTTTAGTAGGACTAACAGTGCACATGAATGAAACTGGCCATTATCGGGATGACAATAGAGACCATGAATCTGATAAAGCAAAACGCTGGTCTAAACCTAGAAAGAGATCTCTTATGGAAATGGAAGGGAAAGAGGATGCCCAGAAAGTGCTAAAGTGCATGTACTGTGGACATTCATTTGAATCATTGCAGGATCTCAGTGTTCATATGATCAAAACGAAGCATTACCAAAAAGTGCCTCTGAAGGAACCAGTACCGGCTATAACAAAACTGGTCCCTTCAGCAAAAAAGCGAGCGCTTCAGGACATTGCTTCACCAGATTCACCTGAACAAGCAGGGATTTCCCCTGGGGCTTCTGTTAATGAATCAGCAAAAGACCCAAAAGTTGCCAACCCATATGTGACACCTAACAATCGATATGGCTACCAGAATGGTGCTAGTTATACATGGCAATTTGAGGCAAGAAAAGCTCAAATTTTAAAGTGCATGGAGTGTGGAAGCTCTCATGATACATTACAACAGCTTACTGCCCATATGATGGTAACAGGTCACTTTCTGAAAGTGACAAATTCTGCCTCCAAAAAAGGCAAGCAGCTAGTACTTGATGCAGTAGTGGAAGAAAAAATCCAGTCTATACCTTTACCACCAACAACAAATTCACGACTACCAGCCGTCTACATAAAAAAACAACCAGATTCTCCGACTGACTCAACCCATTCCGAGGAGAAGAGGGATTCAGAAATGGAAAAGATAAACAATAGTGAGGTAGAAAAAAAGATCAAAGAGGAAAACGAGGACTGTGAAAGGATTGAACCAGCAAACTTGTATCAGTACCTCAGAGAGGAGGATTTAGATGACAGTCCAAAAGGAGGACTTGATATTTTAAAATCGCTTGAAAACACAGTGTCCAGTGCAATCAGCAAAGCTCAGAATGGGGCACCATCATGGGGTGGCTATCCCAGCATTCATGCTGCTTATCAGTTGCCAGGATCTGTGAAAACACTACAACCATCTGTGCAGAGTGTTCAGATTCAGCCATCGTATGCCAGCACTATAAAGATTATGGCTTCTGATCACAATGCTTTGATTCACTCTCCAGGAAGCATAACACCTCCACCACATAAAAGCAATGTGTCAGCAATGGAAGAGCTGGTAGAGAAAGTGACTGGTAAGATCAATGTTAAAAGAGAAGAAAAAACATTAGAGAAAGAGAAAATTGCTCCACTTAAACCTTTATCTCCAGTGGCAAAAGAAAACAAAGAAATTCTTAAACCAGAGGAAGTTAACAACAGATTATTAAAAAAAAATAATGAGGGGGAAATTCAGAAAACCAAGAAAGAGGCCCATATAGACTCTCATGCACTGAATGGTACAGAGCCCTTAAAAGCAAAAGTTACAAATGGCTGTAACAACTTAAGCATTATCACGGATCATTCACCTGAGCCATCATTTATAAATCCTCTGAGCGCATTACAATCCATAATGAACACTCATTTAGGCAAAATCTCTAAGCCTGTAAGCCCATCTTTAGATCCTTTGGCTATGCTGTATAAAATAAGCAACAGCATGCTAGACAAACCTATATACCCAACAACACCTGTTAAACAAGTAGAACCTATTGACCGCTATTATTATGAAAATAGTGATCAGCCAATTGATTTGACAAAGTCTAAAAATAAACCTCTTGTTGCAAGTATGACAGACTCTGTCTCGTCACCTCTGCGAGAAAGTGCACTGATGGACATTTCTGACATGGTGAAAAACCTCACAGGTCACTTAACTCCCAAATCGTCCACACCATCCACTGTATCAGAAAAGTCTGATGCAGATGCTAGCAGTTTTGAAGAAGCTTTGGATGAGTTGTCACCAGTTCACAAGAGAAAGGGCAGGCAATCAAACTGGAACCCTCAACATCTCCTTATTCTTCAAGCCCAGTTTGCTTCCAGTTTACGTGAAACTCCAGAAGGCAAATATATCATGACTGATCTCGGCCCACAGGAACGGGTACACATCTCTAAATTTACTGGTCTTTCAATGACTACAATCAGCCACTGGCTGGCCAATGTAAAATATCAGTTACGGAGGACAGGAGGGACTAAATTTTTAAAGAATTTGGATACCGGACATCCAGTTTTTTTTTGTAATGACTGTGCATCCCAATTTCGAACTGCTTCAACATACATAAATCATTTAGAGACACATCTAGGCTTTAGCTTGAAAGATCTTTCAAAGCTTTCACTTAATCAGATTCAAGAACAGCAGAATGTTACAAAAGTCATTACCAGTAAGGCTTTAAATTCAATGGGACTTATTGAGGAGGACTCAGGCTCCACATTCCAGTGTAAGCTGTGCAACCGGACTTTTGCAAGCAAGCACGCAGTTAAACTGCACCTTAGTAAAACACATGGAAAGTCCCCAGAGGACCATGTGATATATGTAACTGAATTAGAAAAACAGTAATGTCCAACAGTTATGCACCCAGGTATGCAAGTGACCACAAGAACATTGCACTAAACATATACATATAATACTGCACTAGGCCTGACTTGAGCCTCTGAAATCAGTCTTATTTTTGTTTCTGAACTGCCTATCTGGAACTTTTTTTTTTTCTTACACATATTTTATATTTATATTTATATTCTCTTTGTCTGATTTGTGCATGTTTTCTTTTTGTGAGTCAGTGTCTGACCTTTAATTTTCAACATCTGTTCTTGATGTTAAACTATCTTCTTTAGATTGTAGTGGGAGACACTACTGAGAGACATTCATTTAGCCACAACAAACAAAAAGAACAATTATTTAAAGACGAACATCCTAAAATAATTCAGTTGCCACGACAATTTAAAAAAAAACTACTTTGTGGTGTCAAGTTAACCCACTGAGCACTGCCATAGCATTTCTGTGCCATTTAGGAAAAATAAAGCTTACCAGATATGTTTTACGTCAATTCTGTACGCAGATCATATTTTTTACAGAATGTGAATGCAATGGATGCATATGTGACTCTGGGACAAAGGAGAAAAGCTATTTAGTACTCTTGGGTTTTGATGCCACTTATGTAAAAATACCAGAAAATGTGAAAAAGAAATATATATATATATATATATATATATATACACAAAATTATATATATATACATAGAAAAAGACAAAATAAAAATGCCGTCATGATTTGAGTGGTAAAATTGCTCATTCAGACAAGTGTATGCAAGTCTATTATACAGATATGTATAAATGTTTCTATTCTGTGAAATAAATACAACAGTTTCTAAATATTTACAAAGTAAGCTTTGATACAAGCTTGGCATCCTACAACGTGCTGCATTTCTATCCCCTTTGCTACCAGCTAGTTAAATACATATTTCTTAGCAAGATTTCCAGACTAAGTAACAGGATATTCCGGGGCAAGTATTGGATTCCATTCTTTGTAAATAGTAGACATTAATTTAAGAGTACAAGTTACGTATCTTACCATTTGAAACCGTTCCAATTCCTTTATACCTTCTGGCTGTCTGCTTTCACTTTGGAAATTTTATATTGTCATTTTATATTCAATTCCTGTGTATATAAAATGTAAAAAAAAACAAAAAAAAAACACAATTTTTTTAAAATAAAAAAATTTTAAGTTCATGCAGATTGACTTAAATAGAGAAATTTTAATGTCACCTTGCATCTTTGTAGATGCTTGTACAAAAGAAACTGACAAAAAATGAAATAAATACAAATAAAGCAATGCACTATGAATTATACATTTTTTTTGATGTTCTATCATTAATATTGTACAGTACATTTCGGCTCACACAATTAAATCCACTGTTTTCTCAAGTGTGAAATAAACCCACATGCAGTTCTTGATTTCCATACATTGTCATGTCGTCATTATTGTGCCTTAGAGGTGTTCTTTCTGTAGTAAGAGGCATTGTTTATGCAATCAACCAGGATAATTCTATTCAGAACCATCTATTCATGATCTGTTTCTTGACATATTTCATTCAGACGGCAACCATTA
Organism: Hymenochirus boettgeri; assembly: GCA_019447015.1. Taxonomy (NCBI): domain Eukaryota; kingdom Metazoa; phylum Chordata; class Amphibia; order Anura; family Pipidae; genus Hymenochirus; species Hymenochirus boettgeri. The sequence continues at coordinate 188,331,247 of CM033474.1, read as the reverse complement.
ACATGCTATAAACAAGTCACAATACTTTCAAATACCAACAAATTCAGTATGGCTGCTGTTTTAACAAGCGAGCATTTATGTTATAACACAAAATTAGCTCATATCAAGACAAAATTTGTAATTGTATATATGATTATATGTGTATGCATATGCAGTGTATCAGAGTAGGGATGTTAGGAGAGCAAAAGCATAATCAAAATGAAGTGAATGAATTTCCCACTGTGGCTGCCGCCTTCTCAGCTGTATTTTAATTTTAATAACTGTAACCTATGGCTTTAAAAATAACACAGCCATTGGTGCTGCCTTTTGCTTTTTCCATGGTTTTCTGTGGATGTTTATGGCAACTTTATTCAAGTTTGTAGGCCTGTTTCAAAATGAATGTTTGCCAGGTAACCAGAAGTTGTTACAGAAAAGGAGGAATATGGGGAAATAATAGGAATAGCAACCACAATGGCATAAATAGGTAAGCACAAGTTCAGGTCCTCTTTACATAAGAATAACCTGAGCTGTATAGAGAAATAAACCTAGCATTTTATATACATTTAACCCCTTGATTAGCTACTTGCTTTTTTAGTGCACCTTTACCCTTTGAAAAAACATTTGGGGAGATGCAATCGATTATTGTATGGCAACTTAACCCTCACTTGTTCCTGCAATGTAAAAAACACTTTGCGATGATTGATAGATCACGTGGATGCAAGTGCAAAATTCATTGCAGAATTTATTGCATTGCTTGTGCTTATTCCAGGCATTTTGCAAAATGGAGCAGGCATTGCAAAATCAGTGCAAAACCCTTGCTTACCCGATACATTGGTTAGCATGGATTTTGCACTCATTTTCCTGTTAGCACAGGATTTTGCAACTCCCTGTTGTTAATATGCACCAACCAATCATGCCTCTTGAATTCAGTATCATGATCCCTTGCCTTGACTGGGCTGCAACAGGATTGGCTAGAGACTTCTAATGGTTGATGGCCTGTAGTAGCTCACAACTGGACATGCACAAGAAACACAAGTCTATGGCCTGCTTTCAGACTTAAGGTGGGTACACACTAACCATCTGTGAAAGATGGCAGACAGAATCTGCAAGACAGATGGGATTACACACAGTCAAGGTTGTACTCCCTATATAAAGTGACTGCCATACTCCCTACGATTGTCACACACTCCCTATACCTTAGTACAGGAAGCCGACCATGAACAAGGGATTTTTTTTGTCCAAAACAACCGTTCGTCCATACAAACTTTACCGATAAAGGGCCAATCCAGTTTGTACCGACAGGATTGGCCCTTTATCAGGAATGTGTGTCCCAGCTTTAGACAGTATTGTTCAGTGGAATAGGTTGTCCTTTAAGCTCTCCTGCTGCCATAGGAACATTTGTAATATATACATATCCAATCTGTAAAGAACTTCCTAACTTAATTAGTAGAGCTCCTGGGCTGCTGGTAAGTGCTGGAAAAGTGGGGTGTTATTAAATTAAAAACTGACACCATTAATCAATGCAAAGAACCTTGCCATAGGTAGGACATTCCCAGTCTATGACCTGTTTAGTAGCATGATGCTCATCCACATCAGTAATAAGGCAATGGTGAGGTTATAATTCCTTGCAAATATTACATAGTAGCAGAGGATAAATAAATATATTCATCTATCTAAATTTTTATGCCAACTGCTTTGTCTTCCTATGAAACCAGCGGAATTTGGTCTGAAGGCTCATCCAATTTGCTTCTGAATGAAACTAAGTGGGAAAAAAGAACATTTAAAAATGCACCTGTATTGGGTCAACTTGATGTGGTTTGTGCAGAGGACCCAGATTTAAGGTGTGGTTATATGAAAGTGGCCAGTTGTTCATGTTTTAATTTAATATTGAATAACCAATACAGGATAAAATGGTTTTATGAAATGCAAAAACCTAGTGCTATTAAGCAAAAAAAAGTTATTTTTTTTTCTCATTGAAACTTAAAGGGCATGTCCACTCCTAAAACTATAATTCCCCCCACCACTGGCCCCACTCTGTAGTAAATAAAAATCCTTACCTCACATCCCAGCTCCATATGGTTCTCCTGTAGTCCCCCCCCCCCAAAGTCCTAAAAACTGCCCACCAGGAGGATAGCAGAATCCATATAGGACTCTGCCTCCTGTCTCCCCTCCGGCATGCACACTGCAGCCATTCTCCCCCTCCCTCTCCCTCCTGTTTTGGACTCCCACCACCTAGCTACAGATCCATTTTATATAGTGTAGGGCTTAGTCCCCCAGCCCCAATCGCTGTATTTTTAATGTAAGAAACTTCCCCGATCTTTAATTACCTTCCCTCTTTCCTCCGCCATTCAGATCTACCGGCAGCCACGTCCATGATTGGCTGCCTCTCAGCCAATCACAGACACGGCTGACGGTCCTGCCCCTCTGCTTGCATTTTTGCGCAAGCAGAGGGCTGAGCAGTGCGGCGGAGGAAAGAAGGAAGGTAAGTAATGCTTGGGGAAGTTTCTTACATTAAAAATATAGCAGTTGGGGCTAAGCCCTACACTATATAAAAAATTAAAAAGAAGGGTGGACATACCCTTTTATATATATATTTTTTAATCCTAATATGAATCTCCCCAGAACACCTTTACATTGTAAGATACTTCTCTAGTAAGTTGCATTTACATACATGAAAGTAACTAAAGAATACATTCTGTAACTAAAAAAGCTTCCACACAGTACACCTCGCAGTCCATGTTGTCTTCAAAGGTCCTTGTGAACATGTGCACCTATTGTCACGCCCTCTGACCCTAGTTCACTATCTCTATGCATTATTTACTATTTAGCTGTCTGCACACCATTATAGAACAACCTGATAAGACTTTTAAATCATGCAATGATGACAGCCTTCCGGTAAATAGATTTTGCCTCTGTTTCTGTTTTTCAAAAAATAAAAAGTTTCTAAATGTACATGTTTTTGTTGTAGTAGCTCTGGTAGCTCAGCATACAAATGCTATGCTTTCAGAAACACACAACCCTTGAAGAAACAGGTTACAATCCACATGATTATTTTTACTGACTTTTTTTGTTTGTTTCCATTAAGTTCTTAGCAAAGGTAAATGGGCATATTCACCACCAGCTGCTGGCAAGGCGGGTTTAAAGTCATGCTAGCTGATTCACGATCAGTTAGCAAGCCTTTAACCCCTTGTTTGCAAACTATTTACCAGTGGCGTCTTTGGATGTAATTATTTAACTTCAGCTGATACCTGGTGTTAAATACTTACATAGGGTGAAAGAGGTGCTGGTGAAGCTCTTACCGGAGATTTATCTCCCTGAAACTTTCTACATGCAGTAGCTTTGTTGGGAGAGTGGTATATAGCTCTGTTTTTAGCAAGGCAGAATACATGAGGTTGCAGGTTCGATTCCCCAGACTTTTATTTTTTACTATGTTTTTTAAATGTTAAAGGAAAAATATATTGTGTATAAAGTGATTATTATTATATTTTTTAAACTGTTAAAATGAAAAGTGCTCGGGACAAGGCTATAGGACTGGCAATTCCTTACTCCCAATATTGTTTCTGAGAGGAGTCTTCCTCCTGGCTTCATCACTATCTTTAATACAGGACTAGTCCTGAACTGACCTAGCAAATGACAACTGTACATGCTGTAGCTCCTCGACAAAATTATATTGTAAAGAAGGAATAATCATCTTTACCTCCCTGACCCAGGTTAATTAAATTAATTTATAGTTATCCTTTAATATTCAGTTTCTTACATCCTTGCTAGCTAAAAAATAAACTACAAAGATTACTTTTTATCCTTAGTATGAAAAGCAAAGGACTATATCATTCTTAGTGACAAGATCATTTAAAGGGCATCTATAGTGGGAATTTCCCCCCCCATGTGTTCTATAATTCCCCCCACCCCCAGAGTGTCTTTATTTTCTTCAAGGTCCCCCTCGGACCTGAGATACACAAATAAGAAGAATACGAGATTGCATTCCTCTGCTCCTACTTGTAATGTCAATCAAATCCCTGTGACGTGACCCTCTTTCCTGCTCAAGTCCCTCCCTCCTCCTTGCACTGTTACAAAATCACAGAGATAAGAAACATTAGCAGGGGAGGCAGGTAGTTTTTACTGCCCTTAACCCACCTTCTTGATAGCTTTCGCTGTCTTCAGGACAGCTTGCTTTCTATTGGCCAATGTGCATGAGTGTCTTTTTCAGGATGCTGAACTTTTAACTCTTACTGCACATGAGAAGCTTGTCGGCAGCCAGATTTGAGACATGGAGAAGGTAACGGGAAGTGGGTAGTGCTGACAGAGAGACACCATGGAGAAACAGAGTCACTGACAGGTAGGAGAAAGTTTGCAATGGGGCAATGTATTTTTTTCACTATAGATGCCCTTTAAGTATGTTTTTAAAAAAACTGAAATCCCTGTTCTGTGACTGAGAGAGGGCGGATCTCTAAGCTAACTTAGATTGGTTGTCAGCTTCTAGGAAGCAAGGCTGCAGCTTCCTGGTAAGTGTACAGTGTACATTTAGCTGGGTGTCACCCAACTGGGATGGGATCAGCTCCCATAAATCCAAGTACCCACAAGTTAATTTATCTATTGAGACAATGTTGTCTGTAGACTTAAGTTCCCTTTTTAACCTTTACCCTAAAAAACAATTTTTCTTACCTCTCATTCTGCTTAAATTTATTAGTTATTATATTAAGAAATTAATGAGGAGAAGCATTAATAATAATTACTGTTTTAAAAAGTCTAAAATCCACGATGCCTGTTGTAATATAGGGTAAGTATGTTTTTTAGGTTCATTTATAGGGGCCTGTGCTCTGGATGCAGAACATAGTAGTCTGAAACTTAACACCTGCTGGATCAGGGCACTCAAGAGTCTCAGCTTATCTGATGTGCTCCTGAATTGCCAAATTGATTACGGCACCACAAGACTGAGGTCAGGTAAGATACAATCATGAATCCTAGTAATAATATGAAGGGTACTGTAATAATATGAAGGGTATAAATAAGGAATATTCACTCTGGTTGACAGAGTACGGAAACAATTAGACAAAGTAAATATTAATTTAGTCCCAGGTCTAGATGGAATACATCCACGGATCTTAAGAGAGCTTAGTCGAGTTTTATCTGTTTCTTATCTTTCACTTTTGTCTGGTGATTTGCCGTTGGATTGGAAAACAGTCAATGTACCGTACATACTCGAGTGTAAACCAACCTGAGTATGAACTGAGGTACCTAATTTTATCTGAAAAAAAGGAGTAAAAGTGAATGACTCGAGTATAAACCAAGGGTAGAAAATATGACCAGCAGAATTCCCATACAGTAGTTCCATAAAGTAATAGCCAAATCCAGTATGGATTAGTTATTGGATAGCAAACAGAGAGTATTGGTTAATGGGGCTACATCCATGTGGGCTAAAGTGGAGTACCTTAGGGTTCTGTACTGGGGCCACTTCTTTTTAATCTGTTTATAAATGATTTAGAAGGGGGCATTGGGAGCAAGGTCTCTGTGTTTGCTGATGACACTTAACTATGCAGAGCTTTGTAGACTTCAAATGATGTGCAACTGCTACAACCGGACCTACATAGATTATCAAAATGGGAAGCAGAGTGTCAGATGAGATTCACTGTTGATAAATATAAGGTGATGCATTTGGGGTTTAAAAACAAATCCTGTGGTAAGTGAATCACTAATGGAAAAAGATTTTGGGCTTCTAGTAGATAACAGACTGAGGGGGAGATTCAATATGGCCCTTTTCCGTCTAAAACCAACGTTAACCCTAAAAAATTTTGAGTTAACGTGGGTTTTGGACGAATTTTCGAGCACAGCGCCATTTCCGAATGATTTTGGAAATAGCGCTGTGCTAACGATCCAAAACTCGTAGTGTTAAGTTTTGCGCTACCTCGTAGCGTGAAACTTAACGCTACGGCTTGTGGAGCGTTAAAGTCCCGCTCCTTACCTTAGCCCGATCCCGCAATGCAATAACTGACGTAATCTCGTTTACGTCAGTTATTGTATCGCGGGATCGGGCTAAGGGAAGTAACGGGAGACCCGATATTGAATCTCCCCGTGAGTGTAGTATTGGAGGTTGAATAAAGACATACGTCCATCCAGTCCAACCCGTCTAGCAATACCCTCAATTCTTGCCTAACTGTTGATCCAGACTAAGGCAAAAAAAACACCGTATTTATGAAGGGGAAAAAATTCCTTTCTGACTCCAAGTGGCAATCGGAAATATCCCTGGATCACCTCTACTTTATGAATCATTACCAGTAACTTGCAACATTCCTTGATTGCAGAAACTCATCCAGCTTTTTTTGGAAAATGTCCAATGAATCTCCCATAACAACGTCCACTGGAAGACAGTTCCGTAGCTTTACCGTTCACACAGTAAAAAAGCCTAAACCTTTTTTCCTTTAAGTCTTAAGCGATGTCCGCGTGTCCTCTGACATGTTCTATTGGGGAACAATGCCCCAGATAGTTTATTGTATGGCCCGTTAATGTATTTATACAAAGTAATCATATCCTCACACAAGCACCTTTTCTCTAGCGTACATAATTGTAACTTATCCAGTCTTCATATTAAAGCTCCCCCAATCCCCTTATTAATTTAGTTGCCCTTCTCTGAACCGTTTCTATTTCAAAGATGACCTTTTTGTACACATGATTCCAAAATTGCACTGCATATTCCAAATGAGGCCTTACCAATGCTTTGTAAAGAGGGAGAATTACATTTTTCTCCCTTGAATCCATACCTCTCTTTATACAAGACAATACTATGCTGGCTCTAGCTGTTGCTGTCTGGCACTGCTTGCTACCTTTAAGTTTGTTATCCACCAAATTGCAATATCCTTTCCAACAGGGATTCACTAAACACAGAGCCATTTGTAGTATAAATAGCACAAGGATTTTTAAGTACAAAATGCATCACCTTACATTTATCAACATTGAATCTTATCTGCCACTTGGCAACCCAATGTGACAATCTATCTAAGTTCACCTGCAACGATTGCACATCCTCTGAAGTTTTCTTCATGGTCAACAAAGTGTCGTCAGCAAACACAGAAACCTTGCTGACAATACCTACTTCCAAGTCATTAATAAACAGATTAAATAGAAGCAGCCCCAAAACAGAATCCTGTGGCACCCCAATTAGCACTTAAGTCCATATTGATGAAGCCCCATTAACAACTACTCTCTGCATCCTATTCATTAACCAATTTTTTATTTATGTACAAATGTGCCTCCCAAGATGAGCAGACCTTAGCTTAAACATTGGTTGCCTATGGGGGACTGTAGCAAAATCCAAGTATACTACATCTACTGCAAATGTCAGAGTCTAAATTTTAACTCACTACTCAAGTTAGTTTGACAAGATCTATTCCTCCTAAATCCATGTTGGTTACTACTTACAATGTCAGTCCATAAAACATACTCTAGAATAATGTTCCTTTATTAAACTTTTCAGGATCTTCCCCACCACTGAGGTTAAACTTAAAGTAATTATCTGGCTGTGAACGACTACCCTTTTTGAATATTGGAATAACATCAGCTTTTTTCCAATCCAGAGGCACACATCCTGACATAGGGAAATCTGCAAAAATAAGAAACAATGGCTAAGATAAAACTGAACTTAGCTCCCTAAAGACCCGAGGATGTATTTTATCCAGTCCAGGAGATTTATTAATATTAAAGGGCATGTCCACCCCTTTTTTAAAAAATTCATATGTTGTAGGGCTTCCTCCCCCAGCTCCAACCGCATTATTATTATTTTCAGAAAGTCCCCCGATCTTTACTTACGTTCCCTCTATCCTCCGCCTTACTGCCTGGCCCTCTGCATGAAACTGCAAGCAGGGGCCCAGACCGGCAGCCGCGTCTGTGATTGGCTGAGGGGTAGCCAATCACATACGCGGCTGCCGATAGTTCAGAACGCCGGAGAAGAGAGGGAAGGTATATAGAGTTTGGAGGACTTTCTGTAAATAATAACAATGCGGTTGGGGCTGGGGGAGGAAGCCCTACAATATGTAAAAAGGGGGTTACAATAGGATGAAAGAGAGGAAAGGAAAACGGGAGGGGGAGGGGGGGGAGGGCTTTACTGCACATGGCTAAATTCTCCAGGAGGAGAGACAGGAGGCAGAGTCCTATATGGACTCTGCTAGGCTCCTGGTGGCCAGTTTTTTAGACTTTGGGGGGGACATTACAGGAGAACCATTTGGAGTTGGGATGTAAGGTAAGGATTTTTATGCACTACATAGTGGGGCCAGTAGTGGGGGAAATTATAGTTTTGGGGGTGGACATGCCCTTTAACCTTATTTAGCTGTTTCTGTACCTTAACCAAAATGCACTTGCATCTTTTATACCATTATTGCTACTATACTCTATGATATATGTACTTGGATCTTCTATAGTGTATGCAGAAGGAAAAAATGATTTAAGACATTTGTTTTATCGCCATCCTCCATAACTAACTTATCCCCATTAATTAATGGCGCCACATTAATTAATGTCCTCATCTTCTTACTATTAATATAATTAGAATTTTTTTAAGGATTAGCGATGCTTTGTTCAGCTATCCTAACTTCATTATTCAATTAAGCTAGCTTGATTGCTTTCTTGCACTCCTTGTTACAGTTTTTATAATCCCTAAAGACCCTTTCTGTTCCCTCTGACTTAAAGGTTTTAAATGCCTTTTTCTTCCTTTCCATTTCCCTTTTTACATCAGAATTCAGCCACATGGGCGTAGATTTGGTTTTTTTTACATTCATTTCCCAAGGGTATAAATTTAGATGTGAAATGGCTTAAACACTGTCCACTTCTGTTTAGTACCTTTACCTGATAATATCTTATCCCAGCTGACATTCTGAAGAGCTACTTTTAACCTGGGAAAATTAGCTTTCCTGAAATTAAAAGTCTTTGTTAACCCAGCGCACTTTTTCTTTCGATAACATACACCTAACTGCATATGATACTGACTCACTTCCTGCTAGCATTTGGCGGCTTATAGCAGACACCATCAATTACATTACCCCGTTTCCTGTTGCCTAATTCCACCCATATTGCCTGCTTTTTAATATCCTTATCAACAGTTATCCGTTCTTTTAAATTTGGCTTTAAAGGGTATGTCCACCCTTAAAATCATTTTTTAATATATGATTCCTCCTGTCCCCCCAGCCCCAACCGCTATATTTTTACTCTTAGAAAGTTCCCCAAACTTTACTTACCTCCCCTCTTTCCTCCGCCGCGCTGCCGGCCCTCTGCGAGAAAATGCAAGCAAAGGGACGGGACCGGCAGTCGTGGCTGTGATTGGCTGAGCGGCAGCCAATCACGGACGCGGCTGCCGGGAGTTCATTTCAGCGGGGGAAAGAAGAATAAAAATGGAGCGGTTGGGGCTGGGGGGACAGGGGGAATCATATATATTAAGGGTTTTACACTAGGGGGAGGGAATCCTGAGAGGAAGGGAGAGGGAGGGGGAGAAGGGCTGCAGTACGCATGCCATACTTCTCCCGGAGGCCAGGTAGGAGGCAGAGTCCTATATAGACTCTGCTATCCTCCTGGTGGGCAGTTTTTGTGACTTTGGGGGGGACTACAGGAGAACCTTATGGAGCTGGGATGTGAGGTAAGGATTAAACTACACTACACAATGGGGCCAGTAGTGGGGGGGATTATAGTTTTGGGGGTGGACATGCCCTTTAATTCTTTTTTAACATAAACACATTCTCCTCCCCCTTTCCTTTTTTTCTCTGTCCTGCCTAAACAAGGAGTATCCTCCTAAATTTACAGCCCAGTTGTGAGAATTGTTCAACCACGTTTCTGCTATACCTATGACATCATACTTTTCATTCAACGTCATTATCTCCAGTTCACCCATTTTCTCAGCCAGACTTCTCACATTTGCAAACATACATTTTTGATTATGATCCTGTAATTTATTTATACACTTTAATACACATGCCTCCCTAGCCCTATTCTAGTCCCATCCCCCTTTCCACCCACCACTGGCCAATCTGCACCCTGCTTTCCTCCTGGGCTATCTGTCCCAGTGAGACTGATAATACCCTCCCCCCCAAACCTAGCTTAAAATCTCCTACAACCCTCTAGCCATCTTCTCCCCCAAAAAAGCTGCACCACCATCAGTGAGGTGAAACCCATCCCTACTAAAGGGCCTGTAACCGAAAGAAAAGTCTGCCCAGTTCTTTATAGAACCAAACCCTTCTTCCTAACTCCACCCTCTGCTCCTGCTGTCTCTCCTAGCTCTCGGAAATTATGTCTAAGGACTTCTCCTCTAACTTTGTCATTGACACCAATGTGAACCAAGACTGCCGGGTCATGCCCAGCCCCATCCTATATTCTGTCTACACAATCCACCACATGCCAAACCCTAGCACCAGGCAGGCAACATACAGTTTGCAATGTAGGGTCTTGGTGGTCAGATTACCCTATTTACCTTTCTCATAATGAAGTCCCTTACCACAACCACCTGCCTAGCATTCCTGGTCCTAATTCTTCCTCCTTTATATTGGAGGGATTAGCCAGCTCCATACACGCTAATTCCGAGCTGTCCTCCTCCGCTTCATCACCTAAGGCGGAAAATCTGTTGGGGTGGGCAAGCTGGGAAGAAGCAACCCTACCCTTCTGTCCCCCACTTCCCCTAGTAACCCTAACAAAACTACCTCCCCCCTCAACCTTTCCTGTCCCACTTCCATCCACCTCTATTCTGGCCCCAGTCAGTGCCTGCTGTCCCCCCAGATTTGCCAATCCCTGCAATGCTGCAAGCTGCCCCCTTAGACTCTCCACCTCATCTTCCAAATGGGCAATCCACCCATACCTGACACAGACATAGGCCCCCTGGAACATCTGCTCCAGGTTCCTATTCATGTGTCAGGATGCACATAGCATGGTACAGACAAAACTGTCCCTTCTAATACACAACACCAGCACACACCAACCTTGTTTAATTGCCCATCTTGTTTCAATGTCCTTCTTTTTCTATGTCCTTAAGAACAAGGCCCATTGAAACAAGGGATTGTAACAGCTTCCACTCACAGGAAACTTCCTATTGTTTAGGTACAAACCACTGATCCAGCCAATGTGATTTCTATTTAACTAATTGGCCCCAGCCCCCACACCAATTAGTGCAAGAGACTAGTGCACCCCTTTAACTGAAAGAAAGATTTATCTACATACTGCACACACAGTCCGTATCACAGCACACTATCAGCACAAACAATCCTTATTTTCAAACTTTACTTTTGAAAATGTCTTTAAACACCAATGCGATATATGATGTTATAGATGTAGTTCCAAAGATATTGGAGTGGACAACTGCTGTAACATTGGTAATGAAACTAGGAGCAACCCACATTGTGGAATAAAAGCCATTATTGGCAGACAAAAAATTAAATAGTCAGCACTAAATATCTGTTGTATTCAATTAGATCAACTGGACTTGAAATGTAGTTCTTGAAGACGTTTCGCTAGTCATCCGACTGGCTTTCTCAATTCAGAATGACTTGTACAAGAATCTGTGGCAATTTTTACCTGGAAAATCCCAATTAGCATATCACAGCCAGGTGTTAGGTGTGATTGGATAGTGGCTAAGAGGTGTTATAGGAACGCCCAGATAAGGTGTTAAAACAGCATTGTACATGGCAGACAGTTGGTGTCGAACCCCCCCACCTCTATTTAGCTTGGTTTCTTTATTTTCACATAAATGGCCCTCCTTAACACCTCTCTTGAACCAGTCACGTTCCTTCGCCAGTTATATTAACATTACAATCTTCAAAGGTATGTCCTTTATCCTTAAGATGCAGATACACGGCTGAGTCCTGACCCGAGGAATTGGCTCTTCTGTGCTGGGCCATACGTTGATGCAGTTGCTGTTTGGTCTCCCCCACATACAAATCAGAGCATTCTTCACTGCACTGCACTGCATATATGATGTCGCTTTTCTTGTGTTTAGGTATTGGGTCTTTCGGATGTACCAATTGCTGCCTCAGTGTGTTGTTCGGTTTAAAGCAACAGGGATCACATGTTTTTTGAAAATTTTTCTTAATTTCTCGAGACCCCTGCTACATATGGGATGACCATGTTCTTCCTCCTGTCTTGCTTTTCCCCTTCACTGTTGATATTTGTGTTCTTTTCTTTCCTCTACTTCTTTTGACAGGCCCAGCTGGATATCCACAAGTTATCAAACCCTGCAACACAGAGCCGAGAACATCCCCACTAGCACAGAGGCGAAGGCTAAAGAAATTAAACATCTCAGAGGACCCTTAAAACTTGTGGATATCCAGACTGGGCCTTTGTCAAAAGAAGTAGAAGGAAAGAAAAGAACACAAATATCAACAGTGAAGGGGAAAAGCAAGACAGGAGGAAGAACATGGTCATCCATATGTGGCAGGGGTCTCCGAGAAATTAAGAAGAATTTTCAAAAAACATCGTATCCCTGTCTGCTTTAAACCGAACAACACACTGGGCAGCAATTGGTACATCCGAAAGACCAACTACCTAAACACAAGAAAAGCGACATCATATATGCAGTGCAGTGAAGAATGCTCTGATTTGTATGTGGGGGAGACCAAACAGCAACTGCATCAACGTAGGGCCCCACAGAAGAGCCAATTCCTCGGGTCAGGACTCAGCCGTGCATCTGCATCTTAAGGAAAGGACATACCTTTGAAGATTGTAATTTTAATATACTGGCGAAGGAACGTGACGGGTTCAAGAGAGGTGTTAAGGAGGCCATTTATGTGAAAATAAAGAAACCAAGCAAAAGAGGTGGGGGGGTTCACACCAACTGTCTGCCATGTACAATGCTGTTTTAACACCTTACTCTGGGCGTTCCTATAACACCTCTTAGCCACTATCCAATCACACCCTTAACACCTGGCTGTGATATGCTAATTGGGATTTTCCAGGGTACATAATTGCCACAGATTCTTGTACAAGTCATTCTGAATTGAGAAAGCCAGTCGGATGACTCCGAAACGTCTCAAGAACTACATTTCAAGTCCAGTTGATCTAATTGAATACAACAGATATACCATGACCTGGATGAATGAGAACCTTCACAACACATCAGCACTAAAGTAATTCTAACCCACATTTGTGTTGACCAGTTGCTAGAAGCACCATGTACCAGGGCCCAGTCTAATGTACATTCTGGAGTTGACCACCTGTTAGAATTGATAAAAAAAAACAATTGTTGTACACAGAGGAAAGTTGCCAGTGCACAGTTTACCTTCTAGGATAATATTTAATGGGAATGAGGTGTTTGCCAAGATATGAAAGCTTGCATGGCACCTCAAGACATTTGTTTAATGCATTTCTACGTTGCCTATAAGCATTCTAGTGGCTGTTGCAATAAAAAGTACAAAGTTTTGTCCGTGCCATCCTGTTGCATTAGCCCCAATATCTTAAATGCATTTTTTTAAAAAGTACTCCAGTCATGTAACGTGTAATAACACCCTGTTGCCCTAACCATTTTCACAGAAGCTATAATGAGGAAGTAAGAAGTTATGACATTTTCAGAAAGCCTGATATATGAGAACGGGCTGATGTTCTTAGGCCAATTTCAGCAAGGGACATCACATCAAATACTGGCACCACAAGTCTGTAGTGCATTAAAAAAAGTCCCCCAGCCAACAAAAACTGATTTAGACAATGTTGCACTTACCATTTGCAAAAGCTATGAGTATCTAGTGTAGTTCCATATTCTAAAGGGAAATGGCAGCTAAAAGCAGTGTAGTAATTGGCTATTGCACACAGAATGCAGAAAAAAATCATCAGAGCTCAGCCTAAATCACATTCTGGAGTGGACTAGCTCCTAGACACAATAAAAAGCCATTATTTGTACAACAAAAGAATGAGGAAATTGCTGGCACACAGTTTGCATGTTCACCCTACAATGTTTGCACAGATAAACCCATAAAATCCCCTTTTTGAAATACTTCTCTCCACTGCTCCTGAGTCTAATATCCGGACATCCCTATGACTAAGGGTGAGCAGCCCGAAACGCACTGGGGACCTCATGTGGTAATGATTTATTAAATTACATTCACCATATCGGAAGGCATACTGTGTGCAATCTGTCCGGTGTGCCTCCTACCCTTTTTTTGCAAGTGTGGATCAAGTTACGGACCGCATGGAGTGACGGGTCTGGGGTGACAGCACCCGGACCACCTATATGTTTGGTGAGCTTATTGTTTAACAACTCATTATAGTAAGTATTCTTAGATACACTAGGGAACAGGGGCATCTCTAGGGTCTAAGAGATCAAGGGTACTTCTGGGCACTCTATGAGGCCACTAGGTAAAAAGACAGAGATAGATAAAGTTGAAATAAGAGGTAGACAGAAATAAATACACAAATTAATGACAGAGGCACAGTATTCAATTATACAGGTAGCAAACTGGCATTTTCATTATATAACTGGCAGCAAATTGGTAATTTCATCACAAACTGGTAGCAAATGGGAATTTCATCACATATTGGTAGCAAACTGGAAATGTCACCATTACTTGTAGCAAACTGGCAATTTCATCATATACTGGTAGCAAACTGGTAATTATATCTAATACTGTAGAAAATTGGCAATTTCCTCATATACTGGTAGCAAACTGGTAATTATATCATATACTGTAGAAAACTGGCAATTTCATCATATACTGGTAGCAAATGGAATGTCATCACACACTGGTAAAAAACTGGCAATATCACAGTATACTTGTAGCAAACTGCCATCCATTATATACTAGTAGCAAATGGAAATTGCATTATATACTGGTAGCAAACTGGCAATTAAAATAATTCTGTAGAAAACTGTCAATTTCATATATACTGGTAACAAACTGGCAATTATATTATATTCTTAGCAAACTGGCAATTTCATCATATACTGGTAGCAAATGGAAATTTCATTACATACTGGTAACCATGGAAATTTCATCACATACTGCTAGCAAACTGGGAATCATCATATACTGGTAGCAAACTGCAATTACATCACATACTGGTAGCCATGGAAATGTCATCACATACTGGTAACCATGGTAATGTCATCATACTGGTAGCAACTGGGAATTTCATCATATACTGGTAGCAAACTGGCAATTTCATTACATACTGGTAGCCATTGAAATTTCATCACATACTGCTAGCAAACTGGGAATTTCAGCACATATTGGTGGCAAACTGGCAATTTTATCATATACTGTAGTCAAACTGGCAATTTCATCACATACTGGTAGCCATGGAAATTTTATCACATACTGGTAGCAAACTACAACAGATATACCATGACCTGGATGAATGAGAACCTTCACAAGCACAGTCAGCACTAAAGTAATTCTAACCCACACTTTGTGTTGACCAGTTGCTAGAAGCACCATAGTACCAGGGCCCAGTCTAATGTACATTCTGGAGTTGACCACCTGTTAGAATTGATAAAAAAAAAACAATTGTTGTACACAGAGGAAAGTTGCCAGTGCACAGTTTACCTTCTAGGATAATATTTAATGGGAATGAGGTGTTGCCAGAATATGAAAGCTTGCATGGCACCTCAAGACATTTGTTTAATGCATTTCTACGTTGCCTATAAGCATTCTAAGTGGCTGTTGCAATAAAAAGTACAAAGGTTTGTCCGTGCCATCCTGTTGCATTAGCCCCAATATCTTAAATGCATTTTTTTAAAAAGTACTCCAGTCATGTAACGTGTAATAACACCCTGTTGCCCTAACCATTTTCACAGAAGCTATAATGAGGAAGTAAGAAGTTATGACATTTTCAGAAAGCCTGATAATGAGAACGGGCTGATGTTCTTAGGCCAATTTCAGCAAGGGACATCACATCAATAATACTGGCACCACAAGTCTGTAGTGCATTAAAAATAAAGTCCCCCAGCCAACAATTAACTGATTTAGACAATGTTGCACTTACCATTTGCAGAAAAGCTATGAGTATCTATGTAGTTCCATATTCTAAAGGTAGAATGGCAGCTAAAAGCAGTGTAGTAATTGGCTATTGCACACAGAATGCAGAAAAAAGTCATCAGAGCTCAGCCTAAATCACATTCTGGAGTTGACTAGCTCCTAGAAACAATAAAAAGCCATTATTTGTACAACAAAAGAATGAGGAAAATTGCTGGCACACAGTTTGCATGTTCACCCTACAATGTTTGCACAGATAAACCCATAAAATCCCCTTTTTGAAATACTTTCTCTCCACTGCTCCTGAGTCTAGATATCCGGACATCCCTATGACTAAGGGTGAGCAGCCCGAAACGCACTGGGGACCTCATGTGGTAATGATTTATTAAATTACATTCACCATATCGGAGAGGCATACTGTGTGCAATCTGTCCGGTGTGCCTCCTACCCATTTTTTTGCAAGTGTGGATCAAGTTACGGACCGCATGGAGTGACGGGTCTGGGGTGACAGCACCCGGACCACCATATATGTTTGGTGAGCTTATTGTTTAACAACTCATTATAGTAAGTATTCTTAGATACACTAGGGAACAGGGGCATCTCTAGGGTCTAAGAAGATCAAGGGTACTTCTGGGCACTCTATGAGGCCACTAGGTAAAAAGACAGAGAAATAGATAAAGATTGAAATAAGAGGTAGACAGAAATAAATACACAAATTAATGACAGAGGCACAGTATTCAATTATACAGGTAGCAAACTGGCAATTTCATTATATACTGGCAGCAAATTGGTAATTTCATCACAAACTGGTAGCAAATGGGAATTTCATCACATATTGGTAGCAAACTGGAAATGTCACCATATACTTGTAGCAAACTGGCAATTTCATCATATACTGGTAGCAAACTGGTAATTATATCATATACTGTAGAAAATTGGCAATTTCCTCATATACTGGTAGCAAACTGGTAATTATATCATATACTGTAGAAAACTGGCAATTTCATCATATACTGGTAGCAAATGGAAATGTCATCACACACTGGTAAAAAACTGGCAATATCACAGTATACTTGTAGCAAACTGGCAATTCCATTATATACTAGTAGCAAATGGAAATTGCATTATATACTGGTAGCAAACTGGCAATTATAATATATTCTGTAGAAAACTGTCAATTTCATTATATACTGGTAACAAACTGGCAATTATATTATATTCTGTAGCAAACTGGCAATTTCATCATATACTGGTAGCAAATGGAAATTTCATTACATACTGGTAACCATGGAAATTTCATCACATACTGCTAGCAAACTGGGAATTTCATCATATACTGGTAGCAAACTGCCAATTACATCACATACTGGTAGCCATGGAAATGTCATCACATACTGGTAACCATGGTAATGTCATCATAAACTGGTAGCAAACTGGGAATTTCATCATATACTGGTAGCAAACTGGCAATTTCATTACATACTGGTAGCCATTGAAATTTCATCACATACTGCTAGCAAACTGGGAATTTCAGCACATATTGGTGGCAAACTGGCAATTTTATCATATACTGGTAGCAAACTGGCAATTTCATCACATACTGGTAGCCATGGAAATTTTATCACATACTGGTAGCAAACTGGGAATTTCAGCACATATGTAAGGTACTCACCTGTGCATCTGGTCCAGTGACAATCTGCTGAGCGGAGCTTCAGTCCCAGTGACGTTGACGCTCGCTCGTGCGTCTTGCATGAACGCCGTCATGACATCACTATGCAAGTGCGACGGCCACCGCGAAGATTCAAATAGCTCCTCCTCTCTTCCCCTGATGCCCACCTGTCAATTGTATTGGCGTCTAGGTTTCCTGTTGTTGGTGCTTCTTACCTAGCAGCTTTCTCCATTGTCCAGTATCCAGCTCCATTGTTACAGCCTTCTCCATTGTCCAGTATCCAGCTCCATTGTTGCAGCTTACTCCATTGTTCCAGTATCCAGCTCCTCCATTGTTACAGCCTACTCCATTGTTCCAGTATCCAGCTTCTCCATTGTTACAGGCTACTCCATAGTTCCAGTATCCAGCTCCTCCATTGTTACAGCCTATACCATTGTTAAAGTATCCAGCTCCTCCATTGTTACAGCCTACTCCATTTTGACAGAATCCAGCTCTTCCATTGTTACAGAATCCAGCTTCAGTGTTGTGCCAGTATCCCACTGCTTTCTACTTCATCCTACTAAAAGTGAGTCTTCCCTGTACTCTATTCCTACTGAGTTAGGGTAACGTTACCACATATTGGTGGCAAACTGGCAATATTATCATATACTGGTAGCAAACTGGCATTTTCATCACATACTGGTAGCCATGGAAATGTCATCATATACTGGTAGCAAACTGGGAATTTCATCATATACTGGTAGCAAACTGCCAATTTCATTACAAACTGGTAGCCATGGAAATTTCATCATATACTGGTAGCAAACTGGCAATTTCATCAAATATAACAATATAGCAATAGCCCCATTAGGCTATAACTTACCCCATGTGCAGTGCAATCCACTCACTATAACAGGACAGGAAGTGGCAGCATTTGGTAATGTGAACTCACTAGGGCAGAAAGGCGCTACTTGGGGTTTGGAATTCTGTACAGGGTATAAAAAATTGCTACTTACCAGACAATGCACAATTTACAGAATGTAGAAGTGCCTATCTGCCCTAGTGAGTGTGCATTACCAAAAGCTGCCTGTCCTGGTTTAGTGAGTGAATTGCACTGTACATGGATAGGTAGTAGCCTAATGGGACTATTACCTACCTATGTCCACTTACTAGAGCATACAGGCACTTGTGGGATTGTGTGAATCAACCTAGCACTACTGTTCCGACTGGCAAGAAGGTAAAGTGCAGAGGTAGTGCAGGGGCGGTGTTTTCCCAATAGTACAACACGGCTGCGTGGTTACATCATTGCACATCTGTGAAGTCCTACTGGAAATCCTATTAGGTAGGTTGTGTTAAATGTAGTTTTTTTTACCTGGTAAGTTGTATTTTTCAGTAAAATGTTTCTTTATTAACTCTTTAGTTTCCAGTGGCAGGAAGTACATAAACATGACAGAATTTCTCTAAAACACTGCAAAATAAAAAGTCTTTTGCAAGCACTTTATGCAAATTTACTTTAACTTATGTTAAGCATTTTATTCCTCTTTAAAAAAGTGGTTACACTGCAGATAGAGCTATGGGAAAGTCTGCACTGGGCATGCTTAGTAGCTCTAACAGGGAGATGCAATTTCCCGCGCTAACGAGAAAATAAGCGCTAAAATCACGCTAACCTATGTACTAATGTGTTAGCGAAGGTTTTGCACTGCCTGCACCATGTCTCAATTTTTTTTTCTTTGCGCAGCGCAATAAATTTTGTGCTAGTTTTTTGCGCAATAATTAACACTTCTTCAAAGGTGTCTTTAAAATATGCGCAAAAGCTTGCAACTTACCGCTAGCGTTTTCGCAATGTATTAACGGTCACTAAGTGGTTAATACATTGTGGAAACGAGTGCATGTTGGTTGCGATAGGGAAATATACTGTATCTCCCCCTAATTGTCTGGGGCAATAGCTGCAGGCAGTATCTAATAAAAAGTGGGGTCAGTGATATTTTTGACAGAAATAATCACATACAAGAAAAAAGAAATTAAAAGCATTTCAAGACTTGTAAATTATGGAAGGTAGTAAGCAAAATTGTTTTGATGGGTACGATGACCCTTTAAGAGTTTGAATCTATATAAGTATTAAAAATGCATGGTGCAAAATCCATCTTGCCATATTCTTTTACTGATATGCATGCACACATTTACAAATTGAGCTATGATGTCTTAAAATTTAGGAGTAATATATTAATGCCTATCAAAAAAAATGGAAGACAAAGACCTTTTTAGCAACCCCCAGTTCAGCAGACAATGTTACGTTAGCCCTCCAGTTCAGCAGACACTATTAGATCAGTCCTCCAGGTTAGCAAACACTTTTAGGTCAGCACTCCAGTTCACCAGACACTGTTGGGTCAGCCCTCCAGTTCACCAAACACTGGTGGGTCACCCCTTCAGTTCACCAGACACTATTAGGTTAGCACTAACGTTCACCAGCTATTGTTTGCTCTGCCCTCTAGTTCACCACACTCTGTAAGAGCAGGCCTCTAGTTCAGCAGACACTTTTACCACCCACTGTTAGGTCAGTCCCTTATTTTACCAAACACTATTGGGTCATCCCTCCAACTCACCAGACACTGTTAGCTGAGCCATTCAGCTCACCAGACACTTTAGTTCAGTCCTCTAGTTCAGCAGACACTTTAGTTCAGTCCTCCAGTTCAGCAGACACTGTTAGGTCAGCCATTCAGCTCACCAGACACTTTAGTTCAGTCCTCCAGTTCAGCAGACACTGTTAGGTCAGCCCTCCAGTTCAGCAGACACTTTAGGTTAGCTCTCCAGTTCAGTAGACACTGCTAGATCAGTCTTCCAGCTCAGCAGACACTCTTAGATCAGTCCTCCAGCTCAGCAGACACTTTTACCAGTCACTGTTATGTCAGCCCTCTAGTTTGGCAGACACTTTTAGGTCAGCACTCCAGTTCACCAGACACAGTTTGGTCAACCCTACAGTTTATCAGACAATGTTGGGTCAGCCCTCCAGTTCACTAGACACTGTTGGGTCAGCCCTCCAGTTCACCAGACACTGTAAGGTCAGCCCTCACATTCACCAGCTACTGTTTGGTCAGCCCTCCAGTTCACCAGACACTGTAAGATCAGTCCTCCAGCTCAGCAGACTCTTTTACCAGCCACTGTTACGTCAGCCCCCCATTTTACCACACACTGTTGGGTCAGCCCTCCAGCTCACCAGATATTGTTAGGTCAGCTCTCAATTTCAGCAGACACTGTTAGGTCAGCCCTCCAGTTCACCAGACACTGTAAGTTTAACCCTTCAGACCAGTAGACACTGTAAGATTAGTACTCCAGCTCAGCAGACACTTTTACCAGCCACTATATGGTCAGCCCTTCAGTTCACCAGACACTGATAGGTCAGCCCTCCAGTTCACCACCCACTGTTAGGTTAAGCCACCCAGTTCACCAGTCACTGTTAAGGTAACTGGTGGGCTGACCTTACAGTGTCTGGTGAACTGGAGGGTAAGCCTAACAGTGTCTGTTGAACTGTGGGCTTACATAACAGTATTCGGCTCCTCCGTTAGTGGTTGGCCAGTTCGCACTCCTTGATCCGGAAAGAACTTCAGGGTCACCCAAATTGTAAAAGCTTATAAACTTTATTATAACATTTTAAAATCCATCACACAATCTATTGGTTGCCTGACGCGTTTCGAGCGGCACTGTCCGCTCTTACTCAAAGGCTGTGAGTAAGAGCGGACAGTGCCGCTCGAAACGCGTCAGGCAACCAATAGATTGTGTGATGGATTTTAAAATGTTATAATAAAGTTTATAAGCTTTTACAATTTGGGTGACCCTGAAGTTCTTTCCGGATCAAGGAGTGCGAACTGGCCAACCACTAACGGAGGAGCCGAATACTTGATAAGCAGTCGGACCAAGCGAAGGGTCCGGGGCAGTCCTGCACCAGGACCACCAAGTCGAACGGGTGAGTCCTGATCTATGGAAAATGTCAATGTTTGAACTAAAAGTATGGTTTAAAGACGTCTATATACAAGTGTGTATGTTACACCATTTAACAATACGAACAAGCTAAATAATATCACATTTAAAGAGTTTGAATAAATAATTGGTTAATCCATTCAGCAATATAGAGGTCACTATAATCTGGGACTATATACAACTCATAACATTTATTTGCAATGTAATTAAGCTTATATAACAGTGCCTGGTGAACTGGAGAGCTGACTTAACCATGGATGCTTATCTGTAGGGCTAAATAAACAGTGGCTGGTAAACTAAAGGGCTGATTTAACAGTGGCTGCTAAGCCCTCCTGTTCAGCAAAAACTGTAAGGTCAGCCCTCCAGTTCAGCAAACTCTGCTAGGTCAGACCTCCAGTTCAGTAGACACTGCTAGGTCAGCCCTCCAGTTTACCAGAAACTGTTAGGTGAGCTCTCCTGTTCATCAGACACTTTTAGGTCAACACTCCAGTTCATCAGACACTTTTCAGTCAGCCCTTTAGTTCACCAGTCACCGTTAGGTCAGTCCTCCAGGTCACAAGATATTGTTAGGTCAGCAGGCACTTTTAGATCAGTCCTCCAGTTCAGCAGACACTTTTACCAGTCACTGTTAGGTCAGCCCTCCAGTTCTGCAGACACTGTTAGGTCAGCCCTCCAGTTTGCCAGACACTGTAAGGCCAGCCCTCCAGTTAATCAGACACTGTAAGGTCAGCCCTCCAGTTTACCACCTACTGCTAGGTCAGCCCCCCAGTTCACCAGACATTGTAAGGTCAGCCCGCCAGTTCACCAGCCAGTGTTCACTTAACAGGTGAGCTGGTGAACTGGAGTGCTGACCTAACAGTGGCTGGGAAACTATAGGGCTTATATATATGTATATATATGCTACATGAAAGGTGTTAATATATGTGCCAAACAGAATGCTCCTGAACAGAGGCTGGTACATACAGGTTTATCCACTGTGATGTGTACATACAAGTTTGCCCACAGTGACTGGTACATACAAGTTTGCCCACAGTGACTGGTACATATACATTTTCCTAAAGCGACTGGTATATATAGTTTTACCCACAGTGACGGGTACATATAATCACTCACGTTTGCCTACAGTGACTGCTACATACAAGTTTGCTCACAGTGAGTGTGACTGGTACATATGTTTTCACACAGTGAGTGTAAATGGTATATATAAGTTTGCCCACAGTGTGTGTTACTGGTACATATACGTTTGCTAACAGTGTGTGTGACTGAAACATATAAGTTTGCCCACAGTGTGTGTGACTGGTACATATAAGTTTGCCCACAGTGTGTGTGACTGATACATATAAGTTTGACTGGTCCTGACTGGTATATAAATGTTGCCCACATTGTCACTGTTACATATAATATTGCCCACAGTGTAAATGATACATATAATATTGCTCACAGTGGGACTGGTATATATAATATTACCCACAGTGTGACTGGTATATATAAGTTTGCCCACAGTGTGACTAGTACATATAAGTTTGCCCACAATGACTGGTATATAAATATTTTCCCACATGTAAATGGTATATATAATATTGCTCACAGTGGGACTGGTACATATAATATTGCAAACTGGATTTCGGGCCTAGGCACTCCTTAATGGCTATTTAGCACAATTTCTTCAAGGTGCTCCCTTCTCAGGTCCTCTACCATGGACCTCCTGCTATAGCACAAGCAAAAAAAGTTCACGAGAGGGGCACTCTTATGAGTTGAATTCACCCATAAGAGTGCCCCTCTCGTGAACTTTTTTTGCTTGTACATATAATATTGCCCACAGTGTGACTAATGCATATAATATTACCCACAGTGTGACTGCATGGCATACCTGCATGGCATACCAAAATTGTAAGTTTTACACTTGGTATATACCGGATGTGCCAGACATTCTTCTGTTCTCATTTAGGAAGACTAGGGTTTATATTGCTTAGAAAGGTTTTCTAAAGGGAAACTGCAGTACTTGTTTATTTTAGGTAATCTTTTGATGTTGTAATTTTAGTTAATTTGTTCATATTATTATAAATTCTACATGGGGTTTGTGATCTGTTTTAGTTATAATAAGTTGAATATACTTTCTAACCTTGTATTGGATTTTGTCTCTGCTCTGCACTGACAAGATATAAAGCTCAGCTTGTACAGGGCAATTCTGTTTTGAAAACAAGGTTTCCTGATAATAGCCACACAGGGATTAGTAACATGAAGCCTGTCTTTCCTTGTTTTTTCAGTTCACAATATAAACATTAATCAGTATATTTTCAGTAACGCATAAAGAATTTCAATATGTATCAGTGAGATAGGTTTAACGGGAAAAAAGGTTTCATTCTATTAAGCTTTTAAAAAGTTACTTTGTTTTAATATATAATGTGAAAAACTAAACTACTGCTGCTGATATGGTTGCAATGATGCAATGTTATCAAGCTTGAAAATAACACAGGCATATTATTATTATTATTATTGTGGATTTATATAGCGCTAACATCTTCCGTAGAGCTTTACAATTACATGTATACATACACATCAGGCCCTGCCCCGAAGAGCTTACAATCTTAGCACATTTATTTGACACATACAACCTATCAGTATGTCATTATGATTGTGGGGGAAACAAGAGTGCCTGGAGGAAACCCACGCAAGCACGGGGCGAACATACAAACTCCTTGCAGATGTGTCCAAGGGTGGAATCGAACTCAGGACTTGCTAACCACTGAGTCACCCTGCTGAGCCACCGTATACAAATGGCACATTTTTCTATGGAACTGTAAATGACTAATAGAATTTAAGCTACAGTCAAAACAATGGTTATCAATACATGCTATCAATTCTATCAATCTGAATGCTTGTGCTTGATTTTCTTGAACAGGGAGAAGAACAGAATTGATTGACATATTATAAATATGTGACTTTAAATAATTTCTTTAGATTTTAGTAAAATGTACAGTACAATATGGTGGTAGCATGTATTGATAGAGTTTAGTATTTGCAGAGTTTTTGCTTTTTAAGCTGGGTACACGCCATGCAATATTTCACCCGATCGATGGTTCAATGTATCTGTAGATCGGGCCTAAATAATGTTGGACGCAACCGACTGTTCGTTTGTCCAAATGGGACAAACACACGATCGAACATGTCCGAAAACCATGACAGACCCTCTATGGACAGCATGCTTGGTCACGGCTACTTTAGTGGCGACCGACAGTCCTGGTCGGAAGTGCCAAACTGTCGGTCAGGAAGAAGGATCTCACAGTGTATACCCAGCTTAAGGAATTATCTATGGAGGGAGTAGTATCAAAATGAAGTTTCATGTTTGGTTGTGATAAATAAGCTGTAATCCTTTTCTTGTCAGTGGAATTTGTAATTCAGTAGAAACATTTGTAGTTGGATTTTTATCAATAAACTGACATTTTTGCCACTTATTAGTGATGTCCGAACTTCGCAAAATCTGGTCCGCTCGAGGATCCGCGAATTTTCGGGAAAATTCGAAAATCCGCGAGTGGACCTATTAAAACGAAAAAAATCCTCGAAAATACGAGAATTCCTTGTAATTTCGAAAATTTTCGAAAATATGTATTCCTGCATTTTCGAAAATACGTAAAATCCTCGTAATTTCAAAAAATTTCGAAAATACGTATTTTCATGCATTTTCGAAAATACGTGAAATCCTCGTAATTTCGAAAATTTTCAAAAATACAGGTTTTCGTGTATTTTCGAAAATACGAGAAATCCTCGTAATTTCGAAAATTTTCGAATACGCGGTTCGGAAAAGTTCAGAAGGTGGAAAACCGGAAAATCCGCAATATCTGCCATTAGCGAACAAGATAAATCTGCCGCGGATTCGGGTTCGGATCCGCGAACTGGGCCATCACTACCACTTAATTGGCAATTTGAGAAACAGCGGCTGTAGCTATACTAATTTTACTGGTAGATACTGATATATTTTAATAACTTGGGGAATGGGCAGAAAAATGGCAGATAAAGTTAAGACTGGTAAATGGAAATTATGTAGCAGAAGCAACAATCTATACTACAGTGATCATGAGCACCTCACTTAAAAAGACTAAAATAATATTATATACCTTATTAAAGGTATTTTACCACAATTAAGGCCGAGGCCACACTACAACGCACCAAATTGCGATCACAATCGCGAGCGTTATCGCATGCGATTGTGTGCGCGATTCTCGTGTCTTTTGCGTTTGCACATGCGTTTTGCGCATGCGATTTTATCGTTTTCCGTTATGGAAACGCATGTGTTAACGCACCAAAAATGGTGAACGCGTGCGTTACCAAAACGTGAACTGATGCGCAATCGCATGCACATCGGAAATCGTGGGAATTTTCTCATTCCCGCGACTACCAATTTAGCGAAAATTTGCAAATGCGCGCAAAATGAGCTAGTGTGGCCTAGCCCTTAAAGTAAAGCTTTCTTTTCCCCTCCCCCATATACTTTGGCAGTTTATGGTAGAATAGGCTTGTGTACCCATTACCTTAATTTAATAAATGTTTTTATATTTTATTCTTCTATACATTTGCCCTTAATATTTTATGACCTTTTAAAATTTCACATGGAACCTTTTTATCTTAGGTTTCTTTGTATGTATCAGCATGGTGCATCTAGTAGAGTGTTCTAGATTTTAGCAACAGCAGATTGTACCATATTATCCACTGATGAAAGCAATGCCTTTTATCAATGAAAGGGATACATTTTATTGGCTACCTCAGTAGATGGAAGCTTTCAAACACTTCAGTTTTTTCCTGAGGTGTGATACAATACTGGCTCTGCAATGCCACAAATACAAAAAGATATACAAATATTATATTCTGAGACTCATGGATGGTAAATGGTCTTATAATCTAGATATATCAAGATAATCAAGATATACACACAACAATTAAGTCACATTAGAAACAAACCCAGGTGGGAAGTGAGCTTAATAAGCCAAGCAATTCATCCACCTCTAATACCCATTTAAAGCAATCTGCACCTTAAGGTGGCCCTACTCGTAAACTGACTGATACTTTGATAGACACATAAAATATGTTGATAATATGAGCACACTATAAAAATATGCTGTGTATATTGGTTATACAAAGTGATTATATTAAAATAGGGGCATGTACATAAAAGGTTTTCTAATTTAGGAATTTTGGGTGTGGTGGGCCAAAAATTTGCATTTCATGGAACTGTAGCTGTTCTTCTTGTATGTTTGGTGTACGGTTACACAAGTACCATTGGGACATTTTGAAAAGAGTAGAGTGCTGCCTATTAAAACCTTTGTACTTTGGATAACAGTTTTACTTACATCTATAAGTACTATTATAAATAAGTTGGGGAAAAAAATCTTTAGCTACAAGGGGATGACCGGGACGAATGATTTCCTAACTTTTTGATTAGCATCGCATAGTGAGAGGCGATGGGAGGATCTTGCTGTGAGACTCAATGGCAGTAGAGGATACCGCAAGATCTGTAATAAAAGTAATCACCACAAATTTAAGGTACAGTTTATCCAAGTATTAAATCCATGTCCTATGAACCTGCAAATTGTGAGCTGCCTTGGTAGAGATGAGCTTGTGGAATTTAGGAATAACCTTGATGTTAAATTGAAGGATTACAAACAGTCTGTGAGTGATGTGGTTTCACCTTTTCAGCCTGAGCTGATTATGAACATAGGCAGAGAGGGAGCCAGATGTGGCACAAATATTGGCAGTGGCAAAAACGATTGCGACATGTGGTGCTTATGAGAGGAAACAATCTACAATTTATCAACAGAGCAAATGCCTCGGGACCAGGTGTGGGTACGTTCAAACTGACTTTGTTACTGGTGGTAAACTGCTTATACTGCTTTTTTTTTTTGCTACACATTAAGTTTAGAAACAAGAAAAGACTGTGTCTAGGTGTTTGGGTTTGAAAACTGATAATTATAAACTAAGGGGCATATTTATTAATATCGCTATTTTCGCCATTTTGCTATTGCAGGACATCGCAATGCAAATAGCGTTATTTTCACCATATTTACAAAACTGCTCATTTTCGTGTAAAACGTATTGCTGCGTCGATGTGTGTCGATAGTATCGGTGATGTGCACTGACAACTTTGCCTCATTCATTGCGTTAAGTCTGGTATCGCTGCGAAAAGATAAATTGTTCTATAGCTTTGCCAATTACTAGACCAGGGCTGCAAGTAAAAATTTGCCAAAAATGGGGATGTTTGGCAAAAAACCCCACTAATGCATAGCGTATGTTGAATTTAGAGGCATATTTATAAAGCAAAGAAGGTGAAATTTCAGAGCTATTTTTGACTTTTTTTATTTTAACGCTATTTATAAATTGGTGAAACTTCACCTTTTTGCCCCTTTTCTGCCTTCTGTTGCATTTTTTGCAGTTTTACCAGAATTTTCGCCAAACATTTTTCATAGCATTAAATGAAAATCAAAGTGGTGTTTAAGTGCCAAAATGTGGATTTTACTTACTGGAATGTTCCATTAACATGACTATTTCTTACACAGCACTATGGTATGTTCCCATATTAATGGAACTGGTTTGATAATTAGCTGCAGGTTGCGGACTATAAGCAATGCTAAAAAAATTTGTCCTATTAATAAAATAGAGAAAATTTGCCTGGGTTAGTTTTACACTATTCATCATATCTTTTGCTGAAAAAAACACCACGTTAGGCTATTTTAAATAATAAAGATAGGTGTTCAGTGTGTATTAACCAATTTGACACTACTTTGACCATTACTTTTTTTTACCATAATATGCGCAGAACTTTTAGCCACATTTTCAGCATTATTAGTGCTACTTTTTTGGTTACCGCAGCAATGTATGGCAAAAAGTGTAATGGTGAAAGGTAGCATTAATGACGTATAGCCACTGGTTATTGTCGCTTTTTGTATTGCAATAAGTCCTAATTTGGCATTAAGGCAGCGATAATCGTGGTGAAAAATGTAATGAACCTTTATAAATATGCCCCTAAAAGTTTACTTTGTACCTTCTACTATATATTTTGAAATGGATATACATCTCCACAGCTTACCGTATACATCCAAGTGGAGGTGGCCCTGATTAAACAAGGCAGTTCTAATATTGCACAAAGTACATTAGCTTTTAAGAAAGCTACGGCTTATTCAAGTATCACAATCAAACCATCTGGTAAGGGAAGGGCAATAGTGGTCCTGGATAATGTCAATTATCTTAATGAGGTACAAGATCAATTATCTGTCCATAATGTGTTAAAAATTGGATTTTACAAGGATACTACAATGATGATGATGTAATGCTCTGACAATCTCCAGCATCTCTTCAGCTGATTTATACCATTATCTGCCACCTACTTTATTTGAAGTTAAGCACCCCTTTACCAGGACACAAGAAGCGCCTTAATTGACATGGTTGACCCCAGGTCTTAAAGTGCAAGGTATACCAACTGAAGCCAGAAAGAACTGAAAGCTATCAAAAGCAAACTGAGAGACTGGGACAGAAATGACAGTTGGAGGGAGAGTACAGAGCAACACAGTATAAACAGAACAGACAGGAATCAGGAAAAAGCAAAGGTCATGCACAGGATCAGACACGCCAAACAATGTTCAAGGGTTCAATGTAGACAGATGCAAAGTCAAAACAACCCAAAAGGTCAGTGCAGGCAGCAAACTGGTAAAGGTCAAATATCAAGTGGAAAACATGAAAAAACAAAACAAGCAGGGAGTGATGATCCAATCAGGAATCAGCAAAAAGCCAGGGTGGATTCTGATTGGAGCAGTCAAGACAGTACAGGATTGGTCTATTCAAAATAATTAGCAACCCTCCTCTGACTGTGTTCCAACAGAAAGCACAGCCTGGAAGAATAAACACACCAAAGAGCTGCACATGCATGTAAGGAATGTGGCTAAAAGTGTGTGCATGAGAGCTTGCACAGAAAGTAAATGATTTTAACAGCCGAATGGAAAAATGATAGAAGGATAGAACACATTTGTGAATGTAGATGCCATTAATTATCAAAAATGTTTTGACTATCACACATCTACGAGTCCCAATTTTGAATAATTTGCCAGGAATTCAAAAATATCTGGTCCACCCTACCATTGTCTCTGGAATGGACTGAACTTTAGTCCTTTGGCTGTGTTCCTCGATAACATCTTTGCACCTTGATAAATTGGGGCAAGTAAAAATTATTATAAGATTATCTTTATCACACACAAGTTGTTTGGTAGAGGTATATTAACAATGTGGCCATCCTCTGATGGGGCTGTGTTAAGGCACTCCTGCTGTTCTAAGCAACCCTATTATTGAATCCAAACTTAAATATACTTTACAGGATATTTATTTAATTGATAAATGAAGATGGTGGCTTGGCATGTAGTTAGTTTTATACCATGCGCTCAATTTGAGTTGACAGGACAGTGACTAATGAGGCTGAAAAACAAATGCAGATGGATGAGTTAGGGGAGCTTTTTTTTGACATAAGGAATACCCTATGAAAGGGATTGAGGATGCAAGGAAGAGACTAAAAGAGAGCAAATGAAAGGAAGGACAAATAAATGAAAAGATATAGAAGAAGTCTAGATTAATATATGTTATGAATTGTGTAAATAAAGGTTAGGCTAGTAAAACATCATTGGCATGTATTACAATATTCTTGTATGGATGTTAAAGAATTCAAGAAACCTTCCCTTATGAAAAGAAGAATGGTAGGGGTCGCAGGTTGTTTCATCAGAGATAGCAGTACAAAAAGGGAACAATAAAGGTATGTACTCGCTTACAGGCGAAAAGTTTCCTCTTTAGAAGATATTTAACCATAATATGCATGTATTTATGTAGGTGAGACCACTCAAAAACATAGATTCTGAAACATCTTCACTTACACCTGTGGCAAATCATTTTTGTGAATGACTTCAGATTCCAGGTTTTCAGGGATGATGACTTCAGATTCCAGGTTTTGGAAAATGCACCACCTATTAAGGGTAAATGAGATATTAGGGAGCTACTTCTAAAACATTTTTTGGACTCTTTAGACTAGGGTGCCTGTACCCTTAGGGACTGACTAGAGAACAACTTTTGTTTGTTTAGGTAAAGGTCATAAACGCCCCAGCCTGGGAAATGGACAGAGTCCTGAAACAACACATTGTGTGAACAAAAAAAATATTAAATTGTATCGTTAAACTAGGGATGGCTGAACCCATTGGGTTTCATACTGCTAGTTCTGGTAACAAAGTGGAATTGAGTTGTTGGTAGTTTCAAGCGAGTGGATCTCTATATATAACATTTATTGCTAAATAAAATCACTTTGATTTAGAACAAGACAAACCTTATATATACCTCTACAACAGCAGTATTACAATGAATTTAAGACCTCATTTTTGGGCTACTGTGCACACTGTTGTGAATGTAGATATTGTTCCAAATGTAAATTGTTTTTTTCTTATTTCCATATTCCAATTATTTGCTTGTCATTGAATGCTGGCGAAGATTATGTTGGTTTATCTGAGCTTTGTAATTAGTAACAGAGTTTAATATTGTCATGTAGCAAATACATGTCATGTCATTTAGATGTTAGTGCTCATTTACCAATATACATCATGACTGCAGCATTCAGGGACTTTCAAAATATTAATAATCTCATTGAGCGGAGGGAGAAGGCAGATACCTTTGCCAGAAAGGAAGAGAATGCATTGTTAAGTATATGGTTAAAAGTAATAAACTGGTAGGGGTTGCGGGCAGATAACTGACAGGTCACCAGTTTTTTGTTTTAAGGGTATACATGCCCTTTAATATCGATATTAGATAAAAATGTAACCATTTAATTTTGTCTAAACTGTTTTCCCATTAACTTCTGAAAATCCAATCCGTTCATTATAATTAAGTAATGTCAACAGTTTAAACATCTTATTTCCCTCTAAAATGGGTAGCAATAAAGGAAACTGGTAAAATTCATTCTGATAGCGGTTTTGTGGAACTTATTTACGTTAAGAAAATTTGAAAATCCGATTGGATGGAATTTTATTGAATTTTTTATAGCATTTTGAAATTTTTGAGAATTATATAAAACATCTAAATTTTTGAAAATTTTTAAAAATCTGTTAGATCCACGGATTTCTGAAACTGGCATTTTTGAATCGAAAACTATGTTTTGAAACCGGAATTCATCATTCTTAACTGATATAAAAAGACCCATAAAAGAAACTACTGTGCTGGTAGAATATTAGCTCTTTTGGACTATTAATTAGCATCAAATGAATCACTGCCTCCTGTATTGTATTGTTTAAAAAAATAAAAATTGTATTAAGCCCCAAGTAGACTGTTGTATTTATTATATGCAACTTAAAATACACAGACTACCCTTGTCAACTGACAATAGTTAAAATGAAAAAGGATGGAATTGACAATGAAACTAGAATTACCCAGGATTACAGTACCCAGACTGTCCTAGTTTTTTCTTGAGATTTTCTGGGTTCACTGCAGAGCATTTTAAGTTTGTTCCATTTGTATGGATTCTGAGACATAGGAGATGATCCTAATTTCTTTTAGGATACATTGTTAAAGAAGCAGAAGTACTGTAAGGTAAACTTACTGGTTTATTCCATTTCTCAGAACCTAGGAAACATTCATATTATTGGATACTATTAAAAATAAACATATTAGTTTAAAAATTATTTTTTTTTAAAGCTTTCAACCCAAATGTCAAAAACAGGATTGGATTTAGATAGGGGGACATTTTATTTACAGTTAATTTATAAATGACAAACACAGCTGGGCGGGTGTCATGGGTTTAAAGACTTCATATTTTTGAGTAATAAATGATCCCTGCAAAATAATAAGTATGTAAACATTTACAAAATTGGAATATTATACAATTGGTCTTGCCAGGGGAGAACAGTATGTTTATATCAAGTATATCTAACTTA
The DNA here is from genome assembly GCA_019447015.1 of Hymenochirus boettgeri. Lineage (NCBI taxonomy): Eukaryota > Metazoa > Chordata > Amphibia > Anura > Pipidae > Hymenochirus > Hymenochirus boettgeri. Next base: position 188,298,782 of record CM033474.1, on the reverse strand, counting down.
ATGGCACTGGAGGGGTTTGCATCTTTAAATGACATGATAAATTGCTTTCCCTTTCTTTCCATTAGACATATAGATTTGTCACTTTCTTATCCTTGTCAGGGGATGGTTTTACTGCTTTGCATATAAATGTTCCTATTCTTTCTGGAAATATGTGTATCCCCTCTGTCTGGTTTCCTTTAAAGGAAATATTAAATAGAAAATGTTATGCTGTTTGCTGTTTCCTTTAGACATATGTACATCATTAACGGACATGAAACACTTAACTATTAATAGCTGTGTAAGAAAAGCAGAGAAATAGATATCACTAAATCACAACACAACATCTCACCAAGACATACATTTACACAGCAAGACTGTGAGCATGCTCGTTATCCTCAATTTCTTCAACCTCTACACAGGTGATTGTGCATTCTTTTTTAAAACAGTAACATATAGACACTAAAGATTACTAGTGTGTGGGACATCTTTGAAGTGCAGGAGGAGACATCATAGATTACATTAAAGAGTATGAGAGACTTAAACCTTGCTTTTAATAATACAAGCCAGTTTTACCACGATTACAACCCTCTTTATCAGTGTCAGAGTAGGTTAGTCCTATACAATTCCTTATACCTACAACCTTTAAGAAACAACAATAATAGAGTTCTTAAAGGGGAACTGTGGTCTCCATACAAGTGCCCTCTAATGAAATGAAATCTAACCTTTTAAACTTTGGATGATGTCTCAAGCAGTCTTTCTTCCTACTCTGCACTGTCTCTATGTCTCAGTTACAAGCAGGTGTGTAAGCTGTGTTAAAGGACCCACCCTCCAAAAACAATTTTTCTTTTTAGGCTTGTGGCTAGCTTGGGGGTGGGGCATATGATGCTGCTGATAATGCTCTGTCCAAATAGTAGGATACAAGTGGGCACACTCAAGCCAGGGACTTGCTGGTGCTGTTGTAAGCAGGGAGAACCACCCTTTATACTGCTGTAAGTTTGGATTGACTGCAGATAGAAGAATGTTCCTGGAGTAATTTTAAAGGTTGGAGTGTGTGCTTTTTAATAAGAGAGGACATGTATGGAGACCACTACCTTGATGTGCTGTCAAAAATAGTCTAACTGCATAGATTTCAATATGGTAGGGGGCCACAAGTGAGACAGAAAAGACATATTTAAAGTGGATTTTAAAAAAAGCCAAAGGGACCTTGAAAGATTTTTCACCCACCGAGTATAAATGATGTGTACTAAACAATGCAGGTAGTTGTTAGTGTCTTAGAATTCTTACACACATACAATCATGTGCTCTAGGCCCGACCTCTGACCACACGAAACACTCACTGCGAAGAACCATTTTGTCAAATAGTTGCAGGCATCAATCTTTGATTCCCTGGGCGGATAGATGAACAATGCCCAACCAAAATGCTTACACAACCCAGTAGATCAACAAACAATGCCCTACAGAACATAGCACAACTATCAGCTGAAATGGGCGTTTCTCACACATGTGTTGTGCGATTGTCTTATCCACACGATCGTACGTGTGTGTGAGGCTTTAGTGTCTGTGTACATTCTTAACTCTGGATTTGTGTATAGTTACCTACTACTCAGAGTTTACAGTTTTTATGCACTTTGCAGTGTATATTATTATAGAATTTCAGTATAATCAATGTAGTGAAAGTTAGCCCACATTGATTATTTTCAAGAGTAAAATGAGACAAAAAAAAAAGTTAGGTTAGCAACAATATATTTAATGCAAGGGACACTCACACAGCTGCCACAAGCTATTCACCTGTGGTTGCGCTGCTGGACTTGCCTTACTATTTAATTAGAAACATGTGGGGTCTATTATGGCCTTTTAAACATATGCGCCCACAACATGGTATATTATAGACAAAACTGATCATCCTTATTTGTCACCCCAAAACCCAATAGTTTGCAGGTTTGACAAATACAGATGATCAGTTTTGTACATAACATACTGTACCTTGCTTGTGAAGGTTCTCATTCATCCAGGTCATGGTATATCTGTTGTATTCAATTAGATCAACTGGACTTGAAATGTAGTTCTTGAAGATGTTTCGCTAGTCATCCGACTGGCTTTCTCAATTCAGAATGACTTGTACAAGAATCTGTGGCAATTATGTACCCTGGAAAATCCCAATTAGCATATCACAGCCAGGTGTTAAGGGTGTGATTAGATAGTGGCTAAGAGGTGTTATAGGAACGCCCAGAGTAAGGTGTTAAAACAGCATTGTACATGGCAGGACAGTTGGTGTCGAAACCCCCCACCTCTATTTAGGCTTGGTTTCTTTATTTCACATAAATGGCCTCCTTAACACTCTCTTGAACCAGTCACGTTCCTTCGCCAGTATGTTAACATTACAATCTTCAAAGGTATGTCCTTTATCCTTAAGATGCAGGTACACGGCTGAGTCCTGACCCGAGGAATTGGTTTCTGTGCTGGGCCATACGTTGATGCAGTTGCTGTTTGGTCCCCCACATACAAATCAGAGCATTCTTCACTGCACGCACCGCATATATGATGTCGCTTTTTTGTGTTTTGGTATTGGGTCTTTTGGATGTACCAATTGCTGCCTCAGTGGTTGTTCGGTTTAAAGCGACAGGGATACGATGTTTTTTGAAAATTCTTCTTAATTTCTTAAAACTTCCTCCTGTCAGGAGGAAGAACATGGTCATCCCATATGTAGCAGGGGTCTCCGAGAAATTAAGAAGAATTTTCAAAAAACCTGTCTGCTTTAAACCGAACAACACACTGAGGCAGCAATTGGTACATCCAAAAGACCCAATACCAAAACACAAGAAAAGTGACATCATATATGCGGTGCAGTGCAGTGAAGAATGCTCTGATTTGTATGTGGGGGAGACCAAACAGCAACTGCATCAACGTATGGCCCAGCACATAAGAGCCAATTCCTCGGGTCAGGACTCAGCCGTGTACCTGCATCTTAAATAATTCAACTGTCTTTTGTGTTGCCTGAGATGATCCATTAAATTGACTGTATTCAGCCAAGGATTCTGACAGATCCCAAGGGAATTTACCAAATCTACTATATACAAGGATTCTGACAGATCCCAAGGGAATTTACCAAATCTACTATATAAAGTGGAAATCTTGTATGTATGTATGTATGTATGTATGTGCTCACCTCACAGCCACACCCCTGAATCCATCCACATAATGGCGACGCCCTCTGAAAGGTCCAGTTTGACCAATAAAAAGCCTGCACGTCACTTGCAGAGTGTGATTCCCCAATTCAGCAACTCAAATGAACGGCCTGGGCTCTGTGTGCTGCCCGACTTCAACAACACAGACACAGAGTTCACTTCAGTGACACAACAACAGTCTAATGTACGGCTACACAACTCAGAGAGCTGCACACACAAAACAACTGCTTCTATAACAGGGGGAACCAGACATTTACCTTAAGATCTGTTACAAATTACAATTTGCTCCTGGAAGGTTTTAAACTATGAGCCCTGGAAAGAATATGTTAATATTGGTGATATGAATCACATTTATATACAAATATAAACCCTGGATAGACTATGTTACTATTGGTGATATGAATGACATTTATATACAAATATAAACCCTGGAAAGACTATGTTACTATTGGTTATATGAATCACATTTATATACAAATATAAACACTGGAAAGACTATGTTACTCACATTTATATACAAATATAAACCCTGGAAAGACTATGTTACTATTGGTGATATGAGTCACATTTATATACAAATATAAACCCTGGAAAGACTATGTTACTATTGGTGATATGAACCACATTTATATACAATATAAACCCTGGGAAGACTATGTTACTATTGGTGATATGAACCACATTTATATACAAAATAAACCCTGGAAAGACTATGTTACTATTGGTGATATGAATCACATTTATATAAAAATAAACCCTGGAAAGACTATGTTACTATTGGTGATATGAGTCACATTTATATAACAATATAAACCCTGGAAAGACTATGTTACTATTGGTGATATGAACCACATTTATATACAAATATAAACCCTGGAAAGACTATGTTACTATGGTGATATGAATCACATTATATACAAATATAAACCCCGGAAAGACTATGTTACTATTGGTGATATGAACCACATTTATATACAATATAAAACCTGGAAAGACTATGTTACTATTGGTGATATGAATCACATTTATATACAAATATAAACCCTGGAAAGACAATGTTACTATTGGTGATATGAATCACATTTAATACAAATATAAACCCTGGAAGACTAGTTACTATTGGGGATATGAACACATTTTATAACAATATAAACCCTGGAAAGACTATGGTACTATTGGTGATAGAATCACATTTATAACAAAATAAACCCTGGAAAGACTATGTTACTATTGGTGATTTGAACACATTTATATACAATATAAAACCTGGAAAGACTATGTACTATTGGTGATATGAATGACATTTATATACAAATATAACCCTGGAAAGACTATGTACTATTGGTGATATGAGTCAACATATAATAAATATAAACCCTGGAAAGACTATGTTACTATTGGTGATATGAATCACATATATACAAATATAAACCCTGGAAAGACTATGGTACTATTGGTGATATGAATCAACATTATATACAAATATAAACCCTGGAAAGACTATGTTACTATTGGTGATTTGAACCACATTTATACAAATATAAACCTGGGAAGACTATGTTACTATTGGTGATATGAATGACATTTATTACAAATATAAACCCTGGAAAGACTATGTTACTATTGGTGATATGAGTCACATTTATTATACAATATAAACCCTGGAAAGACTATGTTACATTGGTGATATGAATCACATTTATATACAAATATAAACCCTGGAAAGACTATGTTACTATGGTGATGAACCACATTTATATACAAATATAAACCCTGGAAAGACTATGTTACTATTGGTGATATGAATCACATTTATATACAATATAAACCCTGGAAAGACTATGGTACTTATGGTGATATGAATCACATTTATATACAAATATAAACCCTGGAAAGACTATGTTATATTGGGTGATTTGAACCACATTTATAACAAATATAAACCCTGGAAAGACTATGTTACTATTGGTGATATGAATGACATTATATACAATATAACCCTGAATGGAAACTATGTTACTATTGGTGATATGAATCCATTTATATACAAATATAAACCCTGGAAAGACTATGGTACTATTGGTGATATGAATCACATTATATACAAATATAAACCCTGGAAAGACTATGTTACTATTGGTGATTTGAACCACATTTATACAAATATAAACCTGGAAAGACTATGGTACTATTGGTGATATGAATGACATTTATATAAATATAAACCCTGGAAAGACTATGTTTATTGGTGATATGAATGACATTTAATACAAATATAAACCCCGGAAAGACTATGTACTATTGGTGATATGAATGACATTTATATACAAATATAAACTGGAAAGACTATGTTACTATTGGTGTATGAATGACATTTAATAACAAATACCTGGAAAGACTATGTTACTATTGGTGATATGAATCACATTTATATACAAATATAAACCCTGGAAAGACTATGTTACTATTGGTGATATGAACCACATTTATATACAAATATAAACCCTGGAAAGACTATGTTACTATTGGTGATATGAATCACATTTATATACAAATATAAACCCTGGAAAGACTATGTTACTATTGGTGATATGAATCACATTTATATACAAATATAAACCCTGGAAAGACTATGTTACTATTCAAGTTATTCAATAAAAGTTCTATCGTTAAAATGGTGCTAATTTTGCCCTAACCATCATACCTATTTAAACATTTGAAAGCTAACATCTGATTGGTTGGGGCAAAATTAGCAACCATTTTAAACGATAAAGGGACTTTATTGAATACCCTGTATGTTTACTATTGGTGATTAAACTTACGTTTGGGTCAAGAAATTTAAGCAGGAGCCTCCCTTGATGTGACCACTCCCCCAGACTTCAGTTCGTACACACCTGAAGATTTTTACCAGGACCCCTGACAAACGCATACACACGCGCGCTATTAGCTGTTTCGGCGTTTTGGGGCTCGGGGTCTGTAAACATCTTCAGTGTGTACACAAGCACCAGACACACACTGCCCACATGTCACAACACTATCACAGACAGTCACATTAAAAGAACAAAGACTCATGGCACTTGTCAATTCAGATCAGAAAGTAACTATTGTGTGGGATCTAATATTTAATATAAGTGGTCCTGAGCAAGGATAAAGTGTTAAAGTGCAAAATAGTGACAGTGCTAATTAATGTGCAAAAATAAAGCACGCTTATAAAACACAGAGAGCTCAGACTTTAACAACACAAAGAGCACTCAAGTGCGGCGGTATCAGTTGGAATCAACATGTTTTCCCCCACGCAACTTCCATGTGCAGGTTCACCACAACATTTGATATTTACACTCCAAGTGGAAAAACAGATAACGTTGTAATATAAATTTTTGCTATAAATATGAGCTTATACAGCCCTCAAGCAATGTCACCTCAACTCATACTAAATATATGATGTACATTACCAACTGAGCACTTCTTTCTCTCCCTGTCTCACCGTCTCTTCAAGCCAAACACACACTTGCCCTAACAATACTATACCCACACATGTACACAGACAATGCGGGTAAAACTCTAAACTGATATGGTTTTCTGACTGAGCAAGCACCTTAAAATCATCAACAACATCAGCAGGATCCTCCATTCCAGAGCACAATTTTCATCCAGTTTAATGATATGGGTCCTGCTCAAGCACCTGGGAACTAATTGTTCTCTTTGTGTGTGTTCACACAAGTAACCATTCAAACAAACAGAAAGAGGTCTTGTTTTATGCATTTGCCTATATCACCAGTAGGTTCTATTGGAATATTTCCAACTGGTGCTACAAGTTGCCATTTCCAGTGACTATCTCACCCCAAAAAACTACTGCTACAGGGACAGAATTGACAAGAGACTGTCAGAGGACCATTATGTCAAAATAAAGAAACCAATCCTAATAAATCCTAAATAATCCTAAATAAAGGTAGCTTACCCTGGCAGTTTTCATAACCCTCTGCTAAGTGGGACAAACAGTCCAGGGTATTAATTGCCAACAGATTCTTGTTACAAGTCATTCTGAATTGAGAAGTCATTCGGATGACTAGCGAAACGTCTTCCAAGAACTAAACTTCAAGTCCGTTGATCTAACTGAATACAACAGATTTAACTTCTACAAACAACAAAGTGTAAGTAATTATACCATGGAACCTTGTGCATTGAGTCTCTATCATTTTTTGAAGTAAAGAAACAAAGCTCCATTTAATGAAATAATTAACCAAACCAGTCACATCTAATACAACAGATTCCTCCGTGTATAACAATCAAACTACTTTCTAAAGTTCAACAACTACTCATCCAAATGATAGATTCATTCATTTTTAATATCAAAAATCTCCATATCACCTTACTTTTCACTCTGATGCTGATTAGGGTTTTAAATGAGATGGATTATTCCTATTGTACTAAACAATAATCATGAGCATTGAATAACATTGATTGTTTTGTTTTTGATTGCCATGCATAAAGCAGGTATCCTTTGTAGGCCTGGAGACGGAGGGTTCATAACTTGAAAGTAAAAGGGTCATAATTTAGTCAATACTCTCGATTGTCAGCTGTAGGAAATATAAAATGTAGGTTTTGTTCGCCAATCTGATGGAGAACACTGTAACTGTACAGCCTATGAAAGATACACATTGCAGACTTTATTTAATGGTCAGTAAGCAAATCAAATGGAATATACCCTGAGGTGCTATCACAATGTAATTGAAAAAAAAGTCCTTGAAAGACAAATTTGGGTAATAATTTATGGAAATTCTGTGTCACTCATAGCGCACTACTTGTCTAAACTGCAAGCACGAGGCAATTCAAACATTTCCACTTGAGATGACTTTTAATGGGTCATTAATAAGGGACACTGACATTACAGTTTTTGGTTTGATGGGAGAGCACTGAAAACAGCCACATCTATTCTAATGAGGTGACTCTTCTGTACCCTCTGCTGCTAACAGAAGGAGGAAATAACTGTTAGCTTTTGAAAGATTGACTTTGATTGCTCTGAAAATGGTTCCTAGTAAAAAAAATTGACCCATGGAATACTGATGTCTCCAATTATGCTTTTAAATGTATCAAAACAAGGGTATGGCAGAATATTAAGGGAACATTTTATTTTTTATATAGAGATTTTAATCATATATATAATATTATTATACAACACACACACACAAACTCAAGATATGCAGCTCAAACCTTTAACGCTAAATTACTTTCAAGGTGTGGTGCAAAGGAGAACCGGCACTTCAACTACATATATATCTATAAGCATAAATTATCAATCTAATATCAAACCTATCTGCAAACATGAAGGTAAATTGCCTGCTACTCTTTAAAATGGATACTTAGTTACATACAGGGTATTAAAAAAGTTCTTATTCTTATCATTAAAAATGGTGCTAATTTTGCCCCAACCCAATTGATATTATTTAACTTGTGAAAGCAACATCTGTTGGTTGGGGCAAATTAAGCACCACAGTTTTACCGATAAGAACTTCTTGAATCGACCCGTATAAGTTTGTACCACTTGCATAGCTGATGCGCCACTTCAAGATAGTATCCCAGCATCCAGTCCTACTCATGAGTAAAGTACAATCCCTGGGGGACAATACTAACCTGCTTTTCTCTTTATTTAGTATGGCCTATACCAGGGAATCATGGACTTACAGAGCGACAGAGCTTCTAAACCTTCATTTTTATCTGGACCTGACTTTACTGGGCAGGTATATATATATGGTGAGCGTAAATCTACGATTGTCCGCTACATCTCAGCTGCTATTGTAGATTTGACACTAGCGCCTTGTACATTTCTATCATCATGATAGCGATTGTTAAGCAATACTAACTGCACCTTCATAACTATGGCCCACGTGCTTTTGGCAAGAGCACAGACACTGGGATCAGCAGTTATAGAATAGAGGCCATGTCCGGTGGGCCCAGAACCTATGCTATGACAGTTTTATGGCCTCTCAGCAGTACATGGTACTGGGTTAGGGGCAGCTTCTGAGGGGACAACTGGCCTCAAGGACCCAGGTGGATGTGAAACAGTCTAATGGAGCTCTGGGAGAGTACAGCAGCATTCCTCTTTTTCGAGGCGGCGCAACAGTATGCGGCTATAGAGCCTTCTCATGAGCAGCAAAGAGTGCCACAGTGCTCTTGATTCTTTACCGGAGACCCTGCGTCCGCCCTTGTTAGCCCAGGGGGAGCAGTTTGGTAATTCTTCTCACAGACATTCACTCATGCAACCATGTATGGTGTGGGGAATTAGGCAATTACAACATTTTTTAAAGTCTTAACAGTTATGGCGGATATCCTTAAGTCCCCGCGTTGGTGGGGGCAGCGATTTTACGCCAAGCCACATTCCTTCATCTGCATAGTCTCATGCCTCTTGCTGCATTTTGCTACCGGATAACAGACCCCGGGAAACAATGGTCGCGAAGCTAGTGATAGAACGAACGGCGGCCAGCCAGAGAACTTTTACGCTGCTCTCTATGAATACCCTCAATGCTTGAATCCGGTGTATATCAATTACTATTGTGCTCTGAGTTTATATAATGTTGGATTCTGCCCACACAGTTATATTCGGCTGTTAATATTATAATATTTATTTGATTTGTTTGTATCCTGGCTGGTTACGATTGTGTATGTACACAGATACTCTCAGGGCCTTTTATTAGTCACAGGGTTTAGTACTTTATAAAGGCTCACATGGAGGCTCACTCGCTAATGCCACCATGTTTCGACCTTTAAAACTACCCCTGGGCTGTTATATACCGGTATATCTTGCCTTGAAATAAGCCTTTACATACTGATATATACGTTTTGTATTGGGTTATTCGAATGAGTGTTTTTTAATGTTAGGGTAATTTATATTATTTATTACTTTCTTATATTGATACTCTATATAGCCTATATATGCACTTATCCCATTGGCTTGTTTAAATAAAGGAGTTTTTATATTATTAGATTGAAAAGTTGCCCAGTTTGTTATATCCACTACTTTGCCTTCTTTTCTCTCTGATGTTGTATATATCTTTTTGGTGGGATTGAGCACCTCTTCATATAACTTTAACTCCATATTTTGGGGTTTCTACCTACCAGTGCCCTTAAACCCTTTTTTTGTATACAGGGGAACAATGGGCAATCCTTCAACAGGTGTGGTGAATCCATATTCCTGGCCTATTTCTACCTTGACATTATATGGGAGGCGTATTGAGTATTTTGTGGGGCTGCTTGGTTAGGTACGAGAGCTGTTCCACGAAAATCGTATAGCAGTACGTTTGGTTACAATGGGACCACGCTTTGTATGCGGATCATGACAAGTGACAATCCAGGCTGGAGGCGGTAGGTCAGCAGCCCTTTCTTGGAGATTTGGTGTATTGGAAATACATATTAATTCACCATTTATCACAACCAAAAGGTGGGTCGGTAAAATGAAGGGGGCCGATGAGACATTTTTAGTTTTGGGTCACATATGATGATCCATAGCAACTAGTACGAAATGCAGTTTTGGGGGCCCTCATGGGTAAGATTTTCATAGAAGCAGTTTGTTCAGAACTCCTTCCGATCCATCACAAACCTTTTGGGTTGTTCTTTTGAGGTTAGATATACATTGGTCGTTATCACCCGAAAAAAAAAAAATAAAAAAATGGGGTGGTCCGTTTCTTGTACTCTTTTACTTTGTTCCTAAAAGGGGTCATCAGACAAAAGACCGTTAGTAATAACACCCATTCACTATCTAGACACTTTTTTTTTCTGTGTAGTGGAACATGCAACACAAACATGTGCACATGCATTTTGGAGACGATAAAAGGGTTTTCCAACATTTTGGATGCCCCTATATCTGAGAATTAATGGTGGGTCACACACTAGACTAAATTTTCCTGGAATCAAGATTCTGATTCAGCAGCCCAGTTTCTAGACTCTCTCCGCTAGAAAAGTTAGTGGATCTTTTGAGTGCAGTGAGAATAAATTCAGACATAGTCCAATCATTTTCTAGAAAACTTCAAGGACGCATTGCCGAGTTATCCCAATGACAGATTTTTGTAGGAAGGTTAGCTATGGCATCCCAGTCAAAACTTTTACTTCCACATCGTTTTTATGCCCTATATACATCATAGAGCGTCCTGCGTGTTTGGGGAGGTTTTTTCTAGAGAAATATTCAATGGGACGGCTTATTGGTCAGCTAAGTCCAGAAGGTCGGCTCATTTAATTAAATCTATTTACAGACGCAACATGATCGTATGCTATGAGGCATATTTCCAAGTCAGTGGCGTGTGGGAGCATGGCCCGATGATTTGGAACACAAACTGTTGACAAAAATTACTTTTCTGGAAATCTTCCCAATTGTCATGTCATTATAGCTTTGTAGATCAATTTATACAACAGGAAGATATTATTCCATTCAACAATGAAGCAATGGTCAGTATAATTAACAATATATCACCCATCCTTCCGTTTAATAAACGGCAATGTCTATTTGATTGATTTTTGTTATGTTTAAAATTAATCATCTAGTTTATGGGCTGTTCACATACTGGTATTACAACAACTTGACTGATTCCTTTCTCGTTCCCAGATGGATCCTTTCAGGGAATTACTCAGAGGCATTGGCATGACTTGGAAATCTTTTGGTTTGATTTGTCCCACACTTCTGTTTGGCTTATGGTGTCTAACTCCCCGCTGCCCCGGTCCCAGCAGTAGTTACAGCATAAGAAAGGATGGAGGGAGACTCCACGCAGTATTCCACTGCAAACAACTTTTATTTCAGTGCTCTTTTGCAACCTTTTTCAGACTTCATGGATCCTTTTCCAGGATCAAAAGCACTGCAGAGCAACTGAACTAAAATTTGGGGAACTGCGTGGAAACAGTGGAAAACTGCGTGGAGTCTCCTAACTGGATCCGCAGACATAATGGTAAAGTTGATTGCATACGGCCTGTGTCTTTTTGGCTCTTTATAAAGATTAATTAAGGCACTGCCTACAGTGTGTTTTTCAGATTATAGGTTAGTTATTTTCTTCAGTTTTTTTTCCATGCCTCCTTTTGGCTTTTAGGATAGGGGAACTGGTTAGTGGGAACCAGCCAGCAGAAGGGGGTTTACAACCTAAGTCTATTCAATAGATAAAAGGGTTCGCCATATTTTTTATATAACAAGCTAAGATTGACACCACAGGAGCGGGTCTTTACTTCGTTTGCAGGGATCCCTGATTCTGAATGGTTCAGTTAACTTGTGGGTTACAGTTTTTTTTGAAAATGAGACCATGTGGGTAAGATGTTCTTTGTTTGTTATTGGATGGTCAGCGATCGCAATCTTTAGGTTTCATCTCTATTTACCCCCCATATCATGAAGTACGATTCTTAAAGTCTTGGGGGTTTCAATAAAAGTTCTTATCGGTAGAATGGTGCAATTTTGCCCCACCAATCAGATGTTACCTTTTCAATGTTTTACAAGTTTCTGATTGGTTCCAGCTGTTATAATTTTAACATTGGGTGGAAATGATCTTACCCCGGTTTTTTGCTTGTCGCTTTGCCAGGATTAAGGTGATAAAGCATAACCAGCTTTCACAAGAAGAGTGGGAAGGCTTGGCATGGGCATATTGGCTTTGGAAGGAAGCAATAATTAAGTTTAGGCAGCATGTAGGAAGAGTCGATCTTAACATAGGGTAATTGAACGTTTAAGTTCCGGTTTAACAAGAAGTTTAGAGGTGGTATTTTAGTGTGTGGAGCAAGAGGGAGCCTAAGTCTGGTGGGTAGAAAAGATTGGGGTGTGGAGAGGAGTTACTCTCAAGGGGTGGGCCTTGGACTCAATTTGGTAGTCCTGTGGCCCTCCTAACCCATGCAATCGTAGCTTAGCGGCAAGTGAGTGAACAGCTACAAAGGCAAATAATATTTCCCAATCAACACCTGTGGAAAAAACTCAAATGCTGGTTAATGTTTTCTTAAAATTGAATAAAGCTCTGACCTCTTTTATAAAATCCATCAGAATCAGAATGACAAGGTGTGGTCCTCCGTTATTTATAGGTAAGGGTTTTAGTTTAAGCTGCGTACACACCTACCCATTCTTTCTTCTCCCATTCTTCCCCCCGAGAATGATCGCCGAGAGCACTCACATCTGCGTTAAAATGGGGGCGTTTCGGCAATGATCGCACATGTGTATGTGTGTGGCAGGATGCATTGTTTGATGATGAATGAAGCTCAACGATGCATACACATGAGCAATTATCGTCCGAAAGATGCCTGTTCTCTCCCCTGTACATTATGGTCGTTTTCAGTAGAAGAATCATTGACAATTGTGCCCCCCAATGAACGACCCCTCCCGACAATGATGCACATGGGCGACGAATGTCCATGGGTTCGGTCCAGGTGTTTGTTTTGTCAACAACAACACCTTCCCATTGTTGCCGCAATGGACGTTCGTTACTTTTGTGTTCATCGCGTCTTGGGTTGTTTTGTTGGGCGAAGAATCGTAATGTGTGCACAAGGCTTAGTCTGATTTTGTTTAAATGGTGGTGACTTTTTTACAATGTGATGTTTCAGGATTCTGAAATGGCTCAGCTTTAACTCCAAGATCCTTCCTGCTCAAGGGGAAACAGTCTGATCATGTTTACTAAAATGTCTAATAGAATGTTTGAGGTCCTTGAGTAAATTATAAGTTCTCCCATAAACCCCACAGGGAGTCAACTACAAGTTTTTAAACCTGTAACAACCATAAAAATACTGGGGAAGTTGGCACTTTATTATTTGGTTAAGGTATTTCTGTGTTTAAGGATTTGGCTTGAAAGCCAAATTTACTGTTCTTTTCTAAACCGTAATATACTCGAGTATAAAACCGAGATTTTCGGCTAAAAAATACCCTAAAAATTGAGACATCGGTTTTATACAGCACTTGTTTATACTGCTCCGGCGCCACATGCTCGCATCCTCTGCTGGCCTGACTACCCTATTGATTCGGCCTCCGGCCGTGCGAGTAGTGAACGTCAGCCAGCAAGGAATGCGGAACCCGCTGTCCCAATGCGGAATTCCTGCTGTACATTTAAAGGGCACTAAAGCTAAAAACAATAAGAACTTTTGTGGTTTGCAGGCTTTTTAGTTTCCCTTTAATGGACAGCAGAATGTTTCCCATAAAGTAAGTCCCATACTGTAATAGCCATACTGGTATTTGGCTATTACTGTATGGGATTCTGTAATGGAAATTCTGCTGTCTATTTAAAGGGCAACTAAAGCCTCCAAACAATACAGAATCAGAAGGCAGTTTGTGTGCAGTTTCTACCCTCGGTTTATACTCGCGTCAACACTTTTACTCCGATATATACATATTTCTTTTTCAATGCCAGTCCTATTTAAAAGGCAGAAAAGTCAAAAACAAAATGCTGGAATAGAATCATTAAAAAATTTATTTTACACTTATACATGGAAAAAGTTTAAAAAACCCCTACAAACTGTCCAGGTCTCACTACTCCTCTCCAACCTACTGACAAATGGTGCCATATTTTTATTCCTATATACCCTCACCTCTCCAGGAAAGATATAGGTAGACACACCATTGTATGAAATGAAACTAAAGTTCAGCTAAAAGTCCCCTTACATGAAATGTGTTTAACCCTGCAGATACCATTTCAAGGACATGTCCAGCTCAAAATTGTTTTGAAATGTTATAAATTCAGAGCACCCCCCTAACAACTCAGTTTCACATTATAATAAATGCCAAAGTATTCCCCAAGGACTTCTCTGACCTGGTCCCTTACCACTTCTTCTCTGGCTCTGGGGCTGACAGCTGCCTCTACTTCCGTCGCAACTGTCAGTTAGGCGTCCACGGGCAGTCACACTTCCCCAGTTTGCCAGACAGACTCACCAGGAAGTAACAGTAGAGGGCTTTCAGCATAGAGGCTCTCGGCTCCGTAACGGAGCGGGGGCGTTTCCTAGTCGCAAGGACCACTTACAAGTCCCTTCAGGGGGCATCTTTGGCATATATTTATATTCGAAACTGGGTGGGGTGTGTGGTGGGTTCCTCTGCAAACCAGTTCTAACAAACTTTTTTTTGACTGGACATGTGCTTTATATATTAGTTTTTTAATGTAAAACTAAACTGGGAGAAGCAAGCTCAAGAAACTAATCCACGTATAATGTGGAATAGTCTTCCATGGCATAACAAATTATAAGAATAATTTTTCTAAGCATCTCTAATATACACCCTTCCTTGCCAAATGAATTAAATATGTTTTTTTGCATGATTTGTTAAAAGCAAGTCCCTCCGTTCAGTCCTATCACTCCACCTTCATCCTCTCAGTAAAAGAAGATGAGGTTAGGAGAAGGTTTGTAAAGGCAGTATCACACTAAGAGCAAACTGGGCCTGACGGAATCTATCACCAGCCATTAAGTTTGTGCTGGCCAGTTGGCCCCAATTTAACAAGTATTTTTAACCTGTCTCTTTCACAAAGCTTTGGTCCCTGAATGTTTAAAACTTCCACTATAATCCCGGTTCCCAATAAAGGGCAATTAACCTGTTGAATATTATAGTGACCACTCGCCCTGACTCCAGTTGTATGAGGTGTTTGAAGCGATTGGTACTATCTTATTTAAAGGGTAACTGTGGGTCTCAAATTCTTCCAAACTAGTAAGGAATATATAAAAAGCCATCATGAAATTTCAGCAATGTTACTATCCTGCTTAACCCTTCCTGTTGTCAGCCATGTGACCAGCTTGTAGTCAGGTGCAGCCTGTCTGCCCCCCCAAATAACAATAGGCTCCCAACTGTCATTTTTCGCCCAGGTACTTCCAATTTCACCAGCATGAAGTCCTTTACTGAGCATGCTTCTCCCCCGGGGCGAATGGGGCAGCAGAGGTAAGGTGAGTCACTCAACCTACTGGAAGCAGGAAGTTTGAACATTCATCCCTATATCATTTCTCCGGCTGAAGCCAGAGGGTATGTCAGCTCATTATAAAGGAAAGACTGCAGGGCTTCAGTGTAAAAAAACCCTAACTGTTTGGAGACGCACAGTTGCCCTTTAAAATCAACTACTGTAGAATGTCTTGCAATTTGCCATTTGGAGATAGTATCCTATTGAGATTCTATCAATCTGGGCTTAGCTCTATATTGAACATTTGTGACCATAAAAGGGCCCTATGTTAGGATCCTATTTATAGATTTTAGCTCACATTTATTCCTTAAAGACTAATTACTAAATTGTCACAGAGGATGGACCCCTTCTATCTGTAAATGGATCCATACTTCCTGTCAATAGAAGACAAATTGGAAAGGGGCCATTATCTTTCTGATTACCTTACCAAACACTGGTGTACCCCAGGGTTTGGGTAGTTAGTCTCCGTTCCAGTAATCCCTATATTTTTAAACCAATGAGTTTCTCTTCGATCCCTGTAAGTTGTTTAAATTTGCCGATGATACTAACCATCATTGGACATATTAGAGAAAACGATTGAGAAGGCCTACAGGTATGCGAGATCCAAAGTGGGTATTTGGTGTTGTCACATAATTTGGATTTGAATCCATTTAAACTGTTTGAGATGGTCAATTTGTCTTAGTAGAAGAAACAACCCGAATTAGCCCAGTTGTATAAATGATTTAATATTTATGGGTGAATCTTTAGAGGCACTATTATAAACAATACACTATGTTGGAGTCCAATATTACACTTCTTATAAAAAAGGCCAGACATTGACTTATATTTTAAAGCATTTTATAGAGCAGTGGTTGAAGTATTATTTCCTCTCTAGTATTGTGTGGTATGGCTCATCACTGAATTGCTCAAAGAATCAGTTACAAAATTATTGATTGTGACCTGCCTCCGTTGCTGATTTATACCAATCTAGACTTGTTTAAACGGGCAAATCAGTAATCCTGGATGGAAGCACCAAGCACAGCATCTATTCAAAAAGTTGCCATTTGGCAAGACGCTATAAGAGCATTAAGGGCACTACAAAAATCTACATTTGAATAGCTTTTTCCCAAGGCCATAGCTTTTTATTCATCATATAAGTAATTGACAAAATTGTGGTTTATAGTTATTTAAATTATTAAATTTATATATATGGTTTTACGTTTATATGTTCGAAAGTATATGTTGTGAATTGTATATGTGTAAACATTGTCTGGATTCTAACTTCACCAGCTAAATTCCTGTATAATGAAACTGGCAATAAACAATTTTCTTATTTTATAGGAGTCCTACAGTTCTGTGCCACTTGTTAACATAAGGAACATAGTTATTTTGAGTGAAAAAAAGATAAATATCTATCAAGCTCACCCTTCCTTGCAAACCAATCCTCTAAACTCAATGCATACAACATAGAAACCAGGTAAACATCCAATTTACATTTCAAATAGCTTATACATGGCTTTTAACTTCTTGTCTGCTGCTTTAATGGAAGTTCAGTGGAAGATCATTATTTTGAAATGTTTGTTTATCTACGTATACCAAGTTATTCTCATATTCTCCATCCATTTTAAAATTCGGATGAATTTTATCTCTTGCTATTCCCTGTTGTTGACTTACATTTCATGTGTCTGTAAAAGCCCTTCTTCTTCCACAAATGCACAATAACAGGATGGTTCCTAACATTAATTCTACTGATTGGTTGTTGGATAAATCAAACATGCTCTTATCTCTAATAAGCAACAGAATCAACCCATACACTGGTCCAGGGCAGACCAAGAACTGTCTCTATTAGGGGTTCCTGCAAACCGAAAGTCAGTATTTGGAACAGACAAAATGCTATAATAATATGGGTAAGTCCTTGGAATGGAAAAATACGGCCCTTTTTCCCTTAAAGTAACAAGTTTTTGCTCTGAACGTCCCCTTTAAAAGCCTGCCCTTCGCATGTACAGCATTAAGTTCAATAAATATTTTGTAAAGGAGTTTATCAATATCCCTCACAAAACGCTCTTTGCACTGACAACATAATTCTCAATTTCCCTTATCAGTTCCCCCACTGATTCCTTTACAATTTGTTGATATCCTTTCCGGACCTGTGCCTGTTTTGTATTCTCAATACTATGTACTTACAGGGCAATATAATAGAGCGAGTTTTATGCTTTTACTGCCTCTACTCTTTCTTTACAAAAAATTATTTTTTTTGCTTTATTAGATACTGTGCCTGACAACTGCTTAGGTAACAAAGTCTATTTTCCACGGTATAGACCAAGCATTTACCCAAATTCATTTCTTAAGATGAACATATTTGCTTTTTTTCAGATTTAACTTACCCACGCAGCTGCCGCAAATGAAAACATTGATAAAGATTGTTAAGGCAATTTTTAATCAGCAAGTGCTGGTCCATACAATATTTCTTAAAAATAACCATTTATATCTTCATACAAAGATTGGGGGGTTTCTCATCACACCATAAATGCCTCACCTTACATTACATTCTATATCATTTCTCTTTTTTAAGTAGCTAGATTTATGAAATCATACTTTGTATTGAATATTGCTTCCGTTTTTGGAAGCCTGGAATCAACATCAGAGGTTTAAATGTCCTTGTTTTATTAATTAACTATACATTTAAATGTGACACAATCAAGTCTTCTCAAAATGGCCCTTTTAGCTTTTAAGGTTGGGTAACCCCGCCATTTTTCTGCCGTCCACAATTTTACCATTATTGGACGGTCAAACAACTGAATGGTGTATTGCGGGTTGCCGTGAATGATGTCATTGCCCATTCGTCACCTTGGACGGTATGTCAGAAATCAAGGGCCGGGTTGGGTATGTTGGAAATCAATGGCCAGGGACGAACAGTCAGCTTGGGATGAAACATTTTTGTGTGTACCCGGTCTCAATCTTAGCTATTGACATAAAAATCAGTATAAGTGAATGATCCCCATAACAAAACTTTACACAGTGATTGAGATTAGAATAAGACTAGAGATTAGAATAAATCAAATTGTCACTTTGGTAAATAAAACGTAAATACAATTAATAGAAGACTGTATTTTTATTGTGGGACCAAATCCTTTCCACCAATTACGTTATAAAATTTAAAGAGCAGACGATGTGACTCCAATAGTACCATAGTCTTTCCAGGGTTTATATTTGTATATAAATGTGATTCATATCACCAATAGTAACATAGTCTTTCCAGGGTTTATATTTGTATATAAATGTACTCATATCACCAATAGTAACATAGTCTTTCCGGTTTATATTTGTATATAATGTCATTCATATCACCATAGTAACATAGTCTTTCCAGGGTTTATATTTTGTATATAATGTGTTCAAATCACCAATAGTAACATAGTCTTTCCAGGGTTTATATTGTTATAAATGTGTTCATATCACCAATAGTACCATAGTCTTTCCAGGGTTTATATTTGTATATAAATGTGGTTCTCATCACCACTAGTACCCCAGACTTCAGGTTCGTACACACCTGAAGATTTTTACCAGACCCCTGACAAACGCATACACACGCGCGACTATTAGCTGTTTCGGCAGTTTTTTCAGTCAGCCCTTTAGTTCACCAGTCACCGTTAGGTCGTCCTCCAGGTCACAAGATATTGTTAGGTCAGCAGGCACTTTTAGATCAGTCCTCCAGTTCAGCAGACACTTTTACAGTCACTGTTAGGTCAGCCCTCCAGTTCTGCAGACAATGTTAGGTCAGCCCTCCAGTTTGCCAGACACTGTAAGGCAGCCCTCCAGTTAATCAGAACACTGTAAGGTCAGCCCTCCAGTTTACCAACCTACTGCTAGGTCAGCCCCCAGTTCACCAGACATTGTAAGGTCAGCCCGCCAGTTCACCAGCCAGTGTTCACTTAACAGGTGAGCTGGTGAAACTGGAGTGCTGACCTAACAGTGGCTGGGAAACTATAGGCTTATATATTGATATATATGCTACATGAAAGGTGTTAATATATGTGCCAAACAGAATGCTCCTGAACAGAGGCTGGTACATCAGGTTTATCCACTGTGATGTGTACATACAAGTTTGCCCACAGGACTGGTACATACAAGTTTGCCCACAGTGACTGGTACATATACATTTTCTAAAGCGACTGGTATATATAGTTTTACCCACAGTGACGGGTACATATAATCACTCACGTTTGCCTACATTGACTGCTACATACAAGTTTGTCAAGTGAGTGTGACTGGTACATATGTTTTCACACAGTGAGTGTATGGTATATATAAGTTTGCCCACAGTGTGTGTTACTGGTACATATACGTTTGCTAACAGTGTGTGACTGAAACATATAAGTTTGCCCACAGTGTGTGTGACTGGTACATATAAGTTTGCCCACAGTGTGTGACTGATACATATAAGTTTGACTGGTCCTGACTGTAGTATAAATGTTGCCCACATTGTCACTGTTACATATAATATTGCCCACAGTGTAAGATACATATAATATGCTCACAGTGGGACGGTATATATAATATTACCCACAGTGTGACTGTATATAAGTTTGCCCACAGTGTGACTAGTACATATAAGTTTGCCCACAATGACTGGATATAAATATTTTCCCACATGTAAATGGTATATAAATATTGCTCACAGTGGGACTGGTACATAATATTGCAAACTGGATTTCGGCCTAGGCACTCCTTAATGGCTATTAGCACAATTTCTTCAAGGTGCTCCCTTCTCAGGTCCTCTACCATGGACTCCGCTATAGCACAAGCAAAAAAAGTTCACGAGAGGGGCACTCTTATGAGTTGAATTCACCCATAAGAGTGCCTCTCGTGAACTTTTTTTGCTTGTACATATAATATTGCCCACAGTGTGACTAATGCATATAATATTACCCACAGTTGACTGCATGCATACCTGCATGGCATACCAAAATTGTAAGTTTTACACTTGGTATATACCGGATGTGCCAGACATTCTTCTGTTCTATTTAGGAAGACTAGGGTTTATATTGTTAGAAAGGGTTTCTAAAGGGAAAACTGCAGTACTTGTTTATTTAGGTAATCTTTTGATGTTGTAATTTTAGTTAATTTGTTCATTTATTATAAATTCTCAGGGGTTTGTGATCTGTTTTAGTTATAATAAGTTGAATATACTTTCTACCTTGTATTGGATTTTGTCTCTGCTCTGCACTGACAAGATATAAGCTCAGCTTGTACAGGGCAATTCTTGTTTTGAAAACAAGGTTTCCTGATAATAGCCACACAGGGATTAGTAACATGAAGCCTGTCTTTCCTTGTTTTTTCAGTTCACAATATAAACATTAATCAGTATTTTCAGTAACGCATAAAGAATTCAATATGTATCAGTGAGATAGGTTTAACGGGAAAAAAGGTTTCATTCTATTAAGCTTTTAAAAAGTTACTTTGTTTTAATATATAATGTGAAAAACTAAAACTACTGCTGCTGATATGGTTGCAATGATGCAATGTTATCAAGCTTGAAAATAACACAGGCATATTATTATTATTATTATTGTGGATTTATATAGCGCTAACATCTTCCGTAGAGCTTTACAATTACATGTATACAACACATCAGGCCCTGCCCCGAAGAGCTTACAATCTTAGCAATTTATTTGACACATACAACCTATCAGTATGTCATTATGATTGTGGGGGGAAACAAGAGTGCCTGGAGGGAAACCCACGCAAGCACGGGGCGAACATACAAACTCCTTGCAGATGTGTCCAAGGGTGGAATCGAACTCAGGACTTGCAACCCCTGAGTCACCCTGCTGAGCCACCGTATACAAATGGCACATTTTTCTATGGAACTGTAAATGACTAATAGAATTTAAGCTACAGTCAAAACAATGGTTATCAAACATGCTATCAATTCTATCAATCTGATGCTTGTGCTTGATTTTCTTGAACAGGGAGAAGAACAGAATTGATTGACATATTATAAATATGTGACTTTAAATAATTTCTTTAGATTTTAGGAAAATGTACAGTACAATATGGTGGTAGCATGTATTGATAGAGTTTAGTATTTTGCGAGTTTTTGCTTTTTAAGCTGGGTACACGCCATGCAATATTTCACCCGATCGATGGTTCAATGTATCTGTAGATGGGCCTAAAAATGTTGGACGCAACCGACTGTTCGTTTGTCCAAATGGGACAAAACACAACGATCGAACATGTCCGAAAACCATGACAGACCCTCTATGGACAGCATGCTTGGTCACGGCTACTTTAGTGGCGACCAGTCCTGGTCGGAAGTCCAAACTGTGGTCAGGAAGAAGGATCTCACAGTGTATACCCAGCTTAAGGAATTATCTATGGAGGGAGTAGTATCAAAATGAAGTTTCATGTTTGGTTGTATAAATAAGCTGTAATCCTTTTCTTGTCAGTGGAATTTGTAATTCAGTGAAACATTTGTAGTTGGATTTTTATCAATAAACTGACATTTTTTGCCACTTATTAGTGATGTCCGAACTTCGCAAAATCTGGTCCGCTCGAGGATCGCGAATTTTGGAAAATTCGAAAATCCGCGAGTGGACCTATTAAAACGAAAAAAATCCTCGAAATACGAGAATTCCTTGTAATTTCGAAAATTTTCGAAAATAGTATTCCTGCATTTTCGAAAATACGTAAAATCCTCGTAATTTCAAAAAATTTCGAAAATACGTATTTTCATGCATTTTCGAAAATACGTGAAATCCTCGTAATTTCGAAAATTTTCAAAAATACAGTTTTCGTGTATTTCGAAAATACGAGAATCCTCGTAATTCGAAAATTTTCGAATACCGCGGTTCGGAAAAGTTCAGAAGGTGGAAAACCGGAAAATCCGCAATAACTGCCATTAGCGACAAGATAACTGCCGCGGATTCGGTTCGGATCGCGAACTGGGCCATCACTACCACTTAATTGGCAATTTGAGAAACAGCGGCTGTAGCTATACTAATTTTACTGGTAGATACTGTATATTTTAATAACTTGGGGAATGGCAGAAAATGGCAGATAAAGTTAAGACTGGTAAATGGAAATTATGTAGCAGAAGCAACAATCTATACTACAGTGATCATGAGCACCTCACTTAAAAAGACTAAAATAATATTATATACCTTATTAAAGGTATTTTACCACAATTAAGGCCGAGGCCACACTACAACGCCCCAAATTGCGCTCACAATCGCGAGCGTTATCGCATGCGATTGTGTGCGCGATTCTCGTGTCTTTTGCGTTTGACATGCGTTTTGCGCATGCGATTTTAGTTTTCCGTTATGGAAACGCATGTGTTAACGCACCAAAAATGGTGAACGCGTGCGTTACAAAACGTGAACTGATGCGCAATGCATGCACATCGGAAATCGTGGGAATTTTCTCATTCCCGCGACTACCAATTTAGCGAAATTTGCAAATGCGCGCAAAATGAGCTAGTGGGCCTAGCCCTTAAAGTAAAGCTTTCTTTCCCCTCCCCCATATACAGTTTATGGGTAGAATAGGCTTGTGTACCCATTACTTAATTTAATAAATGTTTTTATATTTTATTCTTCTATACATTTGCCCTTAATATTTTATGACCTTTAAAATTTACATGGAACCTTTTTATCTTAGGTTTCTTATGTTATCAGCATGGTGCATCTAGTAGAGTGTTCTAGATTTGCAACAGCAGATTGTACCATATTATCCACTGATGAGCAAATGCCTTTTATCATGAAAGGGATACATTTATGGCTACCTAGTAGATGGAAGCTTTCAAACACTTCAGTTTTTCCTGAGGGTGTGATACAATACTGGCTCTGCAATGCACAAATACAAAAGATATACAAAATATTATATTCGGATACTCAGGTGGATGGTAAATGGTTTTAATCTAGATATATCAAGAAATCAAGATATACACACAACAATTAAGTCACATTAGAAACAAACCCAGGTGGGAAGTGAGCTTAATAAGCCAAGCAATTCATCCACCTCTAATACCCATTTAAAGCAATCTGCACCTTAAGTGGCCCTACTCGTAAACTGACTGATACTTTGATAGACACATAAAATATGTTGATAATATGAGCACACTAAAAAATATGCTGTGTATATTGGTTATACCAAGTGATTATATTAAAATAGGGGCATGTACATAAAAGGTTTTCTAATTTAGGAATTTTGGGTGTGGTGGGCCAAAAATTTGCATTTCATGGAACTGTAGCTGTTCTTCTTGTATGTTTGGTGTACGGTTACACAAGTACCATTGGGACATTTTGAAAAGAGTAGAGTGCTGCCTATTAAAACCTTGTACTTTGGATAACAGTTTTACTTACATCTATAAGTACTATTATAAATAAGTTGGGGAAAAAAATCTTTAGCTACAAGGGGATGACCGGGACGAATGATTTCCTAACTTTTTGATTAGCATCGCATAGTGAGAGGCGATGGGAGGTCTTGCTGTGAGACTCAATGGCAGTAGAGGATACCGCAAGATCTGTAATAAAAGTATCACCACAAATTTAAGGTACAGTTTATCCAAGTATTTAAATCCATGTCCTATGAACCTGCAAATTGTGAGCTGCCTTGGTAGAGATGAGCTTGTGGAATTTAGGAATAACCTTGATGTTAAATTGAAGGATTACAAACAGTCTGTGAGTGATGTGGTTTCACCTTTTCAGCCTGAGCTGATTATGAACATAGGCAGAGAGGGAGCCAGATGTGGCACAAATATTGGCAGAGGCAAAAACGATTGCGACATGTGGTGCTTATGAGAGGAAACAATCTACAATTTATCAACAGAGCAAATGCCTCGGGACCGGTGTGGGTACGTTCAAACTGACTTTGTTACTGGTGGTAAACTGCTTATACTGCTTTTTTTTTTGCTACACATTAAGTTTAGAAACAAGAAAAGACTGTGTCTAGGTGTTTGGGTTTGAAAACTGATAATTATAAACTAAGGGGCATATTTATTAATATCGCTTTTCGCCATTTTGCTATTGCAGGACATCGCAATGAAATAGCGTTATTTTCACCATATTACAAAACTGCTCATTTTGTGTAAAACGTATTGCTGCGTCGATGTGTGTCGATAGTATCGGTGATGTGCACTGACAACTTTGCCTCATTCATTGCGTTAAGTCTGGTATCGCTGCGAAAGATAAATTGTTCTATAGCTTTGCCAATTACTAGACCAGGGCTGCAAGTAAAAATTTGCCAAAAATGGGGATGTTTGGCAAAAAACCCACCTAATGCTAGCGTATGTTGAATTTAGAGGCATATTTATAAAGCAAAGAAGGTGAAATTTCAGAGCTATTTTTGACTTTTTTTATTTTAACGTATTTATAAATGGTGAAACTTCACCTTTTTGCCCCTTTTCTGCCTTCTGTTGCATTTTTGCAGTTTTACCAGATTTTTGCCAACATTGTAAGCATTTTTCATAGCATTAAATGAAAATCAAAGTGTGTTTAAGTGCCAAAATGGGATTTACTTACTGGAATGTTCCATTAACATGACTATTTCTTACACAGCACTATGGTATGTTCCCATATTAATGGAACTGGTTTGATAATTAGCTGCAGGTTGCTGACTATAAGCAATGCTAAAAAAATTTGTCCTATTAATAAAATAGAGAAAATTTGCCTGGGTTAGTTTCAGTGTGTATTAACCAATTTGACACTACTTTGACCATTACTTTTTTTACCATAATATGCGCAGAACTTTTAGCCACATTTTCAGCATTATTAGTGCTACTTTTTTGGTTACCGCAGCAATGTATGGCAAAAAGTTGTAATGGTGAAAGGTAGCATTAAGAACGTATAGCCACTGGTTATTGTCGCTTTTTGTATTGCAATAAGTCCTAATTTGGCATTAAGGCAGCGATAATCGTGGTGAAAAATGTAATGAACTTTATAAATATGCCCCTAAAAGTTTACTTTGTACCTTCTACTATATATTTTGAAAGGATATACATCTCCACAGCTTACGTATACATCCAAGTGGAGGTGGGGCCCTGATTAAACAAGGCAGTTAAATATGCACAAAGTAACATAGCTTTTAAGAAAGCTACGGCTTATTCAAGTATCACAATCAAACTATCTGGTAAGGGAAGGGCAAAGTGGTCCTGGATAATGTCAATTATCTTAATGAGGTACAAGATCAATTATCGTCCATAATGTGTTAAAATTGGATTTTACAAGGATACTACATGATGATGATGTAATGCTCTGACAATCTCCAGCATCTCTTCAGCTGATTTATACCATTATCTGCCACCTACTTTATTTGAAGTTAAGCACCCCTTTACCAGGACACAAGAACGCCTTAATTGACATGGTTGACCCCAGGTCTCTAAAGTGCAAGGTATACCAACTGAAGCCAGAAGAAAATGAAAGCTATCAAAAGCAAACTGAGAGACTGGGACAGAAATGACAGTTGGAGGGAGAGTACAGAGCAACAGTATAAAACAGAACAGACAGGAACAGGAAAAAGCAAAGGTCATGCACAGGTCAGACACGCCAACAATGTTCAAGGGTTCAATGTAGACAGATGCAAAGTCAAAACAACCCAAAAGGTCAGTGCAGGCAGCAAACTGTAAAGGTCAAATATCAAGTGGAAAACATGAAAAAACAAAACAAGCAGGAGTGATGATCCAATCAGGAATCAGCAAAAAGCCAGGGTGGATTCTGATTGGAGCAGTCAAGACAGTACAGGATTGGCTATTCAAATAATTAGCAACCCTCTCTGACTGTGTTCCAACAGAAAGCACAGCCTGGAAGAATAACACACCAAAGAGCTGCACATGCATGTAAGGAATGTGGCTAAAAGTGTGTGATGAGAGCTTGCACAGAAAGTAAATAATTAACAGCAGAATGGAAAAATGATAGAAGGATAGAACACATTTGTGAATGTAGATGCCATTAATTATCAAAAATGTTTTGACTATCACACATCTACGAGTCCCAATTTTGAATAATTGCCAGGAATTCAAAAATAATCTGGTCCACCCTACCATTGTCTCTGGAATGGACTGAACTTTAGTCTTTGGCTGTGTTCCTCGATAACATCTTTGTACCTTGATAAATTGGGGCAAGTAAAAATTATTATAAGATTATCTTTATCACACACAAGTTGTTTGGTAGAGGTATATTAACAATGTGGCCATCCTCGATGGGGCTGTGTTAAGGCACCTCTGCTGTTCTAAGCAACCTATTATTGAATCCAAACTTAATATACTTACTAGGATATTTATTTAATTGATAAATGAAGTGGTGGCTTGGCATGTAGTTAGTTTTATACCATGCGCTCAATTTGAGTGACAGGACAGTGACTAATGAGGCTGAAAAACAAATGCATGAGTTAGGATAGTAGGGGAGCTTTTTTTTGACATAAGGAATACCCTATGAAAGGGATTGAGGTTGCAAGGAAGAGACTAAAGAGAGCAAATGAAAGGAAGGACAAATAAATGAAAGATATAGAAGAAGTCTAGATTATATATGTTATGAATTGTGTGAAATAAAGGTTAGGCTAGTAAAACATCATTGGCATGTATTACAATATTCTTGTATGGATGTTAAAGAATTCAAGAAACCTTCCCTTATGAAAAGAAGAATGGTGGGGTCGCAGGTTGTTTCATCAGAGATAGCAGTACAAAAAGGGAACAATAAAGGTATGTACTCACTTACAGGCGAAAAGTTTCCTCTTTAGAAGATATTTAACCATAATAGCATGTATTTATGTAGGTGAGACCACTCAAAAACATAGATTTGAAACATTTCACTTACACCTGTGGCAAATCATTTTTGGAATGACTTCAGATTCCAGGTTTCAGGGATGATGACTTCAGATTCCAGGTTTTGGAAAATGCACCACCTATTAAGGGTAAATGAGTATTAGGGAGCTACTTCTAAAAAAATTTTTGGACTCTTTAGACTAGGGTGCCTGTACCCTTAGGGACTGACTAGAGAACAACTTTGTTTGTTTAGGTAAAGGTCATAAACGCCCCAGCCTGGGAAATGGACAGAGTCCTGAAACAACACATTGTGTGAACAAAAAATATTAAATTGTATCGTTAAACTAGGGATGGCTGAACCCATTGGGTTTCATACCTAGTTCTGGTAACAAAGTGGAATTGAGTTGTTGGTAGTTTCAAGCGAGTGGATCTCTATATAAACATTATTGCTAAATAAAATCACTTTGATTTAGAACAAGACAAACCTTATATATACCTCTACAACAGCAGTATTACAATGAATTAAGACCTCATTTTTGGGCTACTGTGCACACTGTTGTGATGTAGATATTGTTCCAAATGTAAATTGTTTTTTTTTATTTCCATATTCCAATATTTGCTTGCATTGAATGCTGGCGAAGATTATGTGGTTTATTGAGCTTTGTAATTAGTAACAGAGTTTAATATGTCATGTAGCAAATACATGTCATGTCATTTAGATGTTAGTGCTCATTTACCAATATACATCATGACTGCAGCATTCAGGGACTTTCAAAATATTAATAATCTCATTGAGCGGAGGGAGAAGGCAGATACCTTGCCAGAAAGGAAGAGAATGCATTGTTAAGTATATGGTTAAAAGTAATAAACTGGTAGGGGTTGCGGGCGAGACTGACAGGTCACCAGTTTTTTGTTTTAAGGGTATACATGCCCTTTAATATCGATATTAGATAAAAATGTAAACCATTTAATTTTTTCTAAACTGTTTTCCCATTAACTTCTGAAAATCCAATCGTTCATTATAATTAAGTAATGTCAACAGTTTTAAACATCTTATTTCCCTCTAAAATGGGTAGCGATAAAGGAAACTGGTAAATTCATTCTGATAGCGGTTTTGTGGAACTTATTACGTAAGAAAATTTGAAAATCCGATTGGATGGAATTTTATTGAATTTTATAGCATTTGAAATTTTTGAGAATTATATAAAAACTCTAAAATTTGAAAATTTTTAAAAATCTGTTAGATCACGGATTTCTGAAACTGGCATTTTTGAATCGAAAACTATGTTTGAAACCGGAATTCATCATTCTTAACTGATATAAAAAGACCCATAAAAGAAACTACTGTGCTGGTAGAATATTAGCTCTTTGGACTATAATTAGCATCAAATGAATCACTGCCTCCTGTATTGTATTGTTTAAAAAAATAAAATTGTATTAAGCCCCAAGTAGACTGTTGTTTATTTATAGCCACTTAAAATACACAGACTACCCTTGTCAAACTGACAATAGTTAAAATGAAAAAGGATGGAATTGACAATTAAACTAGAATTACCCAGGATTACAGTACCCAGACTGCCCTAGTTTTTTCTTGAGATTTCTGGGTTCACTGCAGAGCATTTTAAGTTTGTTCCATTTGTATGGATTCTGAGACATAGGAGATGATCCTAATTCTTTTAGGATACATTGTAAGAAGCAGAAGTACTGTAAGGTAAACTTACTGGTTTATTCCATTTCTCAGAACCTAGGAAACATTCATATTATTGGATACTATTAAAAATAAACATATTAGTTTAAAAATATTTTTTTTTTAAAGCTTTCAACCCAAATGTCAAAAACAGGATTGGATTTAGATAGGGGGACATTTTATTTACAGTTAATTTATAAATGACAAACACAGCTGGGCGGGTGTCATGGGTTTAAAGACTTCAAATTTTTGAGTAATAAATGATCCTGCAAAATAATAGTATGTAAACATTTACAAAATTGGAATATTATACAATTGGTCTTGCCAGGGGAGAACAGTATGTTTATATCAAGTATATCTAATAATGGCACTGGAGGGGTTTGCATCTTTAATGACATGATAAATTGCTTTCCCTTTCTTTCCATTAGACATATAGATTTGTCACTTTCTTATCCTTGTCAGGGGATGGTTTTACTGCTTTGCATATAATGTTCCTATTCTTTCTGGAAAATGTGTATCCCCTCTGTCTGGTTTCCTTTAAAGGAAATATTAAATAGAAAATGTTATGTGTTTTGCTGTTTCCTTTAGACATATGTACATCATTAACGGACATGAAACACTTAACATTAATTGTGTAAAGAAAGCAGAGAAATAGATATCACTAAATCACAACACAACATTCACCAAGACATACATTTACACAGCAAGACGTGAGCATGTCGTTATCCTCAATTTCTTCAACCTCTACACAGGTGATTGTGCATTCTTTTTTAAAACAGTAACATATAGACACTAAAGATTACTAGTGTGTGGGACATCTTGAAGTGCAGGAGGAGACATCATAGATTACATTAAAGAGTTAGAGAGACTTAAACCTTGCTTTTAATAATACAAGCCAGTTTTACCACGATTACAACCCTCTTATCAGTGTCAGAGTAGGTTAGTCCCATACAATTCCTTATACCTACAACCTTTAAGAAACAACAAAATAGAGTTCTTAAAGGGGAACTGTGGTCTCCATACAAGTGCCCTCTAGAAATGAAATCTAACCTTTTAAACTTTGGATGATGTCTCAAGCAGTCTTTCTTCCTACTCTGCACTGTCTCTATGTCTCAGTTACAAGCAGGTGTGTAAGCTGTGTTAAAGGAACCACCCTCCAAAAACAATTTTTCTTTTTAGGCTTGTGGCTAGCTTGGGGGTGGGGCAATGATGTGCTGATAATGCTCTGTCCAAATAGTAGGATACAAGTGGGCACACTCAAGCCAGGGACTTGCTGGTGCTGTTGTAAGCAGGGAGAACACCACTTTATACTGCTGTAAGTTTGGATTGACGCAGATAGAAGATGTTCCTGGAGTAATTTTAAAGGTTGGAGTGTGTGCTTTTTAATAAGAGAGGACATGTATGGAGACCAAACCTTGATGTGCTGTCAAAAATAGTCTAACTGCATAGATTTCAATATGGTAGGGGGCCACAAGTGAGACAGAAAAGACATATTTAAAGGGATTTTAAAAAAAGCCAAAGGGACCTTGAAAGATTTTTCACCCACCGAGTCTGTAAATGATGTGTACTAAACATGAGGTAGTTGTTAGTGTCTTAGAATTCACACATACAATCATGTGCTCTAGGCCCGACCTCTGACCACACGAAACACTCACTGCGAAGAACCATTTTGTCAAATAGTTGCAGGCATCAATCTGATTCCCTGGGCGGATAGATGAACAATGCCAACCAAAATGCTTACACAACCCAGTAGATCAACAAACAATGCCCTACAGAACATAGCACAACTATCAGCTGAAATGGGCGTTTCTCACACATGTGTTGTCGATTGTCTTATCCACACGATCGTACGTGTGTGTGAGGCTTTAGTGTCTGTGTACTTCTTAACTTGGATTTGTGTATAGTTACCTACTACTCAGAGTTTACAGTTTTATGCACTTTGCAGTGTATATTTTATAGAATTTCAGTATAATCAATGTAGTGAAAGTTAGCACATTGATTATTTTCAAGAGTAAAATGAGACAAAAAAAAAAGTTAGGTTAGCAACAATTATTTAATGCAAGGGACACTCACACAGCTGCCACAAGCTATTCACCTGTGGTTGCGCTGCTGGACGCCTTACTATTTAATTAGAAACATGTGGGGTCTATTATGGCCTTTTAAACATATGCGCCCACAACATGGTATATTAAGACAAAATGATATCCTTATTGTCACCCCAAAACCCAATAGTTTGCAGGTTTGACAAATACAGATGATCAGTTTTGTACATAACATACTGTACTTGCTTGTGAAGGTTCTCATTCATCCAGGTCATGGTATATCTGTTGTATTCAATTAGATCAACTGGACTTGAAATGTAGTTCTTGAAGATGTTTCGCTAGTCATCCGACTGGCTTTCTCAATTCAGAATGACTTGTACAAGAATCTGTGGCAATTATGTACCCTGGAAAATCCCAATTAGGATACACAGCCAGGTGTTAAGGGTGTGATTAGATAGTGGCTAGAGGTGTTATAGGAACGCCAGAGTAAGGTGTTAAAACAGCATTGTACATGGCAGAACATTGGTGTCGAACCCCCCCACCTCTATTTAGGCTTGGTTCTTTATTTTCACATAAATGGCCTCCTTAACACCTCTCTTGAACCGTCACGTTCCTTCGCCAGTATGTTAACATTACAATCTTCAAAGGTATGTCCTTTATCCTTAAGATGCAGGTACACGGCTAGTCCTGACCCGGGAATTGGTCTTCTGTGCTGGGCCATACGTTGATGCAGTTGCTGTTTGGTCTCCCCCACATACAAATCAGAGCATTCTTCACTGCACTGCACCGCATATATGATGTCGCTTTTCTTGTGTTTTGGTATTGGGTCTTTTGGATGTACCAATTGCTGCTCGTGTGTTGTTCGGTTTAAAGGAGACACGGGATACGATGTTTTTTGAAAATTCTTCTAATTTCTTAAAACTTCTCCTGTCAGGAGGAAGAACATGGTCATCCCATATGTAGCAGGGTCTCCGAGAAATTAAGAAGAATTTTCAAAAAACCTGTCTGCTTTAAACCGAACAACACACTGGAGCAGCAATTGGTACATCCAAAAGACCCCATACCAAAACACAAGAAAAGTGACATCATATAGCGGTGCAGTGCAGTGAAGAATGCTCTGATTGTATGTGGGGGAGACCAAACAGCAACTGCATCAACGTATGGCAGCAAATAAGAGCCAATTCCTCGGGTCAGGACTCAGCCGTGTACCTGCATCTTAAGGATAAAGGACATACCTTTGAAGATTGTAATGTTAACATACTGGCGAAGGAACGTGACTGGTTCAAGAGAGGGGTTAAGGAGGCCATTTATGTGAAAATAAAGAAACCAAGCCTAAATAGAGGTGGGGGGTTCGACACACATGTCTGCCAGTACAATGCTGTTTTAACACCTTACTCTGGGCGTCCTATAACACCTCTTAGCACTATCTAATCACACCCTTAACACCTGGCTGTGATATGCTAATTGGGATTTTCCAGGATACATAATTGCCACCATTCTTGTACAAGTCATTCTGAATTGAGAAAGCCAGTCGGATGACTAGCGAAACGTCTTCAAAGAATACATTTCAAGTCCAGTTGATTAATTGAATCAACAGATATACTGTACTGTGGGGGTAATGTGTAAAGGCCACAATAGATATTAATAATTATTAAAATATATAAAAGCCAACAAAATTCATAACCATATAAAATCCCTCTAGACTATTGCTCGCTCTATAGTCGTAAAAATTGCAGGTTTTTTTTTTTGTTTAGTTTTTTAACTTATCATGATAAACTTAGGGCTAGCTGTTCTGAATGACTTGGTACTGATTTGCCTGTAACTAAAAAGAAAAGTAGTATTTACTATTAATCATTCACTGATAATTGATGAATTAATCAAATAGTTAATCTTAAGCAATACCATTCTTGGTAATTTGCTTATTCACAGACACGTCCTGATGTTAGATTAATGGTAGGAGACTAGTGCCTTGCAAAGCCTCTCAACATATTGGGTGATAGTCAGTTAAAGATTAAAGAACTAATTTTAACATTTATGTTAAAGGAAGGCTGACATTGCTGGTAAACTCACATGCACAATGCATGTCATTAGTTGTCATGGAAGCACAAAAATGTCACAAATTGAACGATAGGGGCTTGTCTAGAAATCACATAGTTCAGAAGCCACCATCACTCTCCACTTTTAGAGGAAAAAATAGATTTTTAACAAAGATCAAAGCCTGACTAATGTTCTGTCATTTAAATTAGCAAACTCCATCAACAATATTTGATTCAGCCAATAGATACGTTTGCTATTTCAAGTCTCTTATTTTATTTACATAGAAATTAAATATTGACTACAGGGCTAGTAAAATTTGTTTTTTGCCCATGTGTTTTGTAATTGTAGCAAAGAGGTTTTATTGTGGTATTATTTTGCTGAATTGTGCCATCTGTATTTTTTTCTATGAGAAATATGAATAGAATTTTTTTTTCCGCAAAAAAACCCCACATTCGTATGCTTCATTAAAGGGACATTCCACTCCCCCACTCATTTATATAGACAAAATGACCCAGAAGTCCCTGGAAGGAGATTTTCTTCTTCATTGCTGGCCTGGTGAATGTTGCTGCCTCCTCTGATGATTTTACAAGCTCTTTAGGAGCTTGTGCAGCTGTTTGTATGGCTAGGTTAATTGTCATCAGTAGCTCTGTATCTCTGAGAGCATTTATGTTAGAAAACAAAACAAGAAGAAATCAGCTATTTACTTGCTAATATATTTTTGTATCCATAGTTTATTAATACAATTTTGTTGTACCTTTACATAACTGCATAACTGTATAAACACAAATAATTCAACTGTCTTTGTGTTGCCTGGATGATCCATTAAATTGGCTGTATTCAGGCAAGGATTCTGACAGATCCCAAGGGAATTTACCAAATCTACTATATAAAGTGGAAATCTTGTATGTATGTATGTATGTATGTATGTGCTCACCTCACAGCCACACCCCTGAATCCATCCACATAATGGCGACGCCCTCTGAAAGGTCCAGTTTGACCAATAAAAAGCCTGCACGTCACTTGCAGAGTGTGATTCCCCAATTCAGCAACTCAAATGAACGGCCTGGGCTCTGTGTGCTGCCCGACTTCAACAACACAGACACAGAGTTCACTTCAGTGACACAACAACAGTCTAATGTACGGCTACACAACTCAGAGAGCTGCACACACAAAACCACTGCTTCTATAACAGGGGAACCAGACATTTACCTTAAGATCTGTTACAAATTACAATTTGCTCCGGAAGGTTTTAAACTATGAGCCCTGGAAAGAATATGTTAATATTGGTGATATGAATCACATTTATATACAAATATAAACCCTGGATAGTATGTTACTATTGGATATGAATGACATTTATAAAATAAACCTGGAAAGACTATGTATATTGGTTATATGAATCACATTTATATACAAATATAAACCCTGGAAAGACTATGTTACTCACATTTATATACAAATATAAACCCTGGAAAGACTATTACTATGTGAATGAGACATTTATATACAATATAAACCCTGGAAAGACTATGTTACTATTGGTGATATGAACACATTTATATACAAATTAAACCCTGGAAAGACTATGTTACTATTGGTGAATGAACCACATTTATATACAATATAAACCCTGGGAAGACTATGTTACTATTGGTGATATGAACCACATTTATATACAAAATAAACCTGGAAAGACTATGTTACTATTGGTGATATGAATCACATTTATATACAAAATAAACCCTGGAAAGACTATGTTACTATTGGTGATATGAGTCACATTTATATACAATATAAACCCTGGAAAGACTATGTTACTATTGGTGATATGAACCACATTTATATACAAATATAAACCCTGGAAAGACTATGTTACTATGGTGATATGAATCACATTATATACAAATATAAACCCCGGAAAGACTATGTTACTATTGGTGATATGAACCACATTTATATAACAATATAAAACTGGAAAGACTATGTTACTATTGGTGATATGAATCACATTTATATACAAATATAAACCCTGGAAAGACAATGTTACTATTGGTGATATGAATCACATTTAATACAAATATAAACCCTGGAAGACTAGTTACTATTGGGATATGAACACATTTTATACAATATAAACCCTGGAAAGACTATGGTACTATTGGTGATAGAATCACATTTATAACAAAATAAACCCTGGAAAGACTATGTTACTATTGGTGATTTGAACCACATTTATATACAATATAAAACCTGGAAAGACTATGTACTATTGGTGATATGAATGACATTTATATACAAATATAACCCTGGAAAGACTATGTACTATTGGTGATATGAGTCAACATTATATAAATATAAACCCTGGAAAGACTATGTTACTATTGGTGATATGAATCACATATATACAAATATAAACCCTGGAAAGACTATGGTACTATTGGTGATATGAATCACAATTATATACAAATATAAACCCTGGAAAGACTATGTTACTATTGGTGATTTGAACCACATTTATACAAATATAAACCTGGGAAGACTATGTTACTATTGGTGATATGAATGACATTTATTACAAATATAAACCCTGGAAAGACTATGTTACTATTGGGGATATGAGTCACATTTATATACAATATAAACCCTGGAAAGACTATGTTACATTGGTGATATGAATCACATTTATATACAAATATAAACCCTGGAAAGACTATGTTACTATGGTGATTTGAACCACATTTATATACAAATATAAACCCTGGAAAGCTATGTTACTATTGGTGATATGAATCACATTTATATACAATATAAACCCTGGAAAGACTATGGTACTATGGTGATATGAATCACATTTATATACAAATATAAACCCTGGAAAGACTATGTTTATTGGGGATTTGAACCACATTTATAACAAATATAAACCCTGGAAGACTATGTTACTATTGGTGATATGAATGACATTATATACAATATAAACCCTAAGGAAACTATGTTACTATTGGTGATATGAATCACATTTATATACAAATATAAACCCTGGAAAGACTATGGTACTATTGGTGATATGAATCACATTTATATACAAATATAAACCCTGGAAAGACTATGTTACTATTGGTGATTTGAACCACATTTATATACAAATATAAACCTGGAAAGACTATGTACTATTGGTGATATGAATGACATTTATATAAATATAAACCCTGGAAAGACTATGTTGCTATTGGTGATATGAATGACATTTAATACAAATATAAACCCCGGAAAGACTATGTTACTATTGGTGATATGAATGACATTTATATACAAATATAAACTGGAAAGACTATGTTACTATTGGTGATATGAATGACATTTATATAACAATATAAACCCTGGAAAGACTAT
Organism: Hymenochirus boettgeri; assembly: GCA_019447015.1. Classification (NCBI taxonomy): domain Eukaryota; kingdom Metazoa; phylum Chordata; class Amphibia; order Anura; family Pipidae; genus Hymenochirus; species Hymenochirus boettgeri. The sequence continues at coordinate 188,261,853 of CM033474.1, read as the reverse complement.
GTTACTATTGGTGATGAATGACATTTATATACAAATATAAACCTTGAAAAGACTATGTTATATTGGTGATTTGAACCACATCATATACAAGTATAAACCCTGGAAAGACTATGTTACTATTGGTGATATGAATCACATTTATAAACAAATATAAACCCTGGAAAGACTATGTACTATCGGTGATATGAATCACATTTATATACAAATATAAACCTGGAAAGACTATCAAGGTTATTCAATAAAAGTTCTTATCGTTTAAAATGGTGCTAATTTTGCCCTAACCAATCATACCTTATTTAACATTTGAAAGCTAACATCTGATTGGTTGGGGCAAAATTAGCACCATTTTAAACGATAAAAACTTTTATTGAATAACCCTGTATGTTACTATTGGTGATATAAACTACGTTTGCGGTCAAGAAATTTAAAGCAGAGCCTCCTTGAATGTGACCACTCCCCCAGACTTCAGGTTCGTACACACCTGAAGATTTTTACCAGACCCCTGACAAACGCATACACACGCGCGACTATTAGCTGTTTCGGCAGTTTTTTGGGGCTCGGGGGTCTGGTAAACATCTTCAGGTGTGTACAAAGCACCAGACACACACTGCCCACATGTCACACACTTCACAGACAGTCACAATTAAAAGAACAAAGACATCATGGCACTTTCAATTCAGATCAGAAAGTAACTATTGATTGGGATCTAATATTTAATATAAAGTGGTCCTTGAGCAAGGATAAAGTGTTAAAGTGCAAACATAGTGACAGTGCTAATTAATGTGCAAAAATAAAGCACGCTTAATAAAAACACAGAGAGCTCAGACTTTAACAACACAAAGAGCACTCAAGTGCTGCGGTATTCAGTTGGAATCAACATGTTTTCCCCACGGCAACTTCCATGTAGCAGGTTCACCACAACATTTGAATATTTACACTCCAAGTGGAAAAACAGATAACGTTGTATATAAAGTTTTGCTATAAACATATGAGCTATACATCCCTCAAGCAATGTCACCTCAACTCATAACTATTAAATATATGATGTACATTACCAACTGAGCACTTCTTTCTCCACCTGTCTCTTCCAAGCCAAACACACACTTGCACCTAACAAATACTATACCCACACATGTACACAGACAATGCCGGGTAAAACTGCTAGAATCTGATATGGTTTTCTGACTGAGCAAGCAGCCTTAAAATCATCAACCACATCAGCAGGATCCTCCATTCCAGGAGCACAATTTTCATCCAGTTATGATATGGGTCCTGCTAAAGCACCTGGGAACTAATTGTTCTCTTTGTGTGTAGGTTCACACAAGTAACCAATTCAAACAAACAGAGAAAGAGGCTTGTTTGTATGCATTTGCCTATATCACCAGTAGGTTCTATTGGAATATTTCCTAAAACTGGTGCTACATTGCCAGTTTACAGTGACTATCTCACCCCCAAAAATCTACTGCTACAGGGACAGAATTGACAAGAGACATGTCAAGGAAGCCATTTATGTCAAAATAAAGAAACCAATCCTAAATAAATCCTAAATAAATCCTAAATAAAGGTAGCTTACCCTGGGCAGTTTTCATAACCTCTGCTAATTGGGACACAGTCCAGGGTATTAATTGCCAACAGATTCTTGTACAAGTCATTCTGAATTGAGAAAGTCAGTCGGATGACTAGCGAAACGTCTTCAAGAACTAAACTTCAAGTCCAGTTGATCTAACTGAATACAACAGATTTACTGCTACAAACAACAAAGATGTAAGTAATTATACCATGGAACCTTGTGCATTGAGTCTCTATATTTTTGAAGTAAAGAAACAAAGCTCCATTAAATGAAATAATTAACCAAACCAGTCAGCAGCTAATACAACAGATTCCTCCGTGTATAACATCAAACTACTTCTTAAAGTAAACACTTCCAAATGAATAGATTCAATTTCATTTTTAATATCAAAAATCTGTCCATATCACCTTACTTTTCACCTCTGATGCTGATTAGTTTAAATGATGATGGATTATTCTATTGTAATAACAATATATCATGACAGTTGAATAACATTGATGTATTTGTTTTTGATTGCCATGCATAAAGCAGGTATCCTTTTTAGGCTGGGAGACGGAGGGTTTTCATAACTTGAAAGTAAAATGGATCAATAATTTATTCAATACTCTAGATTGTAGCTGTAGGAAATAGAAAATGTAGGTTTTGGTTGCTCCAATCTGATGGAGAACAATGTACAGCTATGAAAGATACAGTAAAACATTTATTTTAAATGGTCAGTAGAATCAAATGGAATAGACTGAGGTGCTTCACAATGGATTGAAAAAAAAGTCTTGAAAGACAATTTGGGTAATAATTTATGGAAATTCTGTGTCACTTCATAGCGCACTACATTGTCTAAACCTGTCAAGCACGAGGCAATTCAAACATTTTCACACTTGATGACTTGTTAATTGTCATTAATAAGTGACAACTGACATTACAGTGGTTTGATGGGGAGAGCACTGAAAACAGCCACAGATATTCTAATGAGGTGACTCTTATGTACCCTCTGCTGCTAGCAGAAGGAGGAAATACTGTTAGCTTTTGAAAGATTGACTTTGATTGCTCTGAAAATGGTTCCATAGTAAAAAAAATTGACCCATGTGAATAAGTTATGTCTCCAATTATGCTTTAAATGTATCAAAACAAGGTATGGAGAATATGTAAGAACATTTATTTTTTATATAAAGAGATTTTAATCATATATATATATATATATATATACACACACACACACAGAAATGCAAGGATATGCAGCTCAAACCTTTACTCTAAATTACTTTCAGGTGTGGTGCAAAGGAGAACCGGCACTCAACTACATATATAATATATAAGCATAAATTAATCAGATATAATAATCAAACATATATGCAAACAATGAAGGGAAATTGCCTGCACTAGTTAAAATGGATACCTTTAGTTACATACAGGGTATTCAATAAAAGTTCTTATCATTAAAAATGGTGCTAATTTTGCCCCAACCAATTAGATATTATTTAACATTTGAAAGCTAACATCTGATTGATTGGGGCAAAATTAGCACCATTTTTAACGATAAGAACTTGCATTGAATCTACCCGTATAGTTTGTACCAACTTGCATAAGCTGATGCGCCACTTCAAGATAGTATCCCAGCATCAGTCCTAACCTAGTGAGTAAAGTACAATCCCTGGGGGAACAATACTATACCTGCTTTTCTCTTTATTTAGTATGACCTATACCAGGGAATCATGGGAGCTTACAGAGCTACAGAGCTTCTAAACCTTCTTTTTATCTGGACTGACTTTAAGGGGCAGGGTATATATATATGGTGAGCGTAAATCTACGATTGCAGCCGTACATCTACATCTGCTATTGTAGATTTACAATAGCGCCTGTAAATTTTCTATCATGATAGCGATTGTTAAAGCAATACTGCACCTTCATAACTATGGCCCACAGTGCTTTGCAGAGAGCAGACACTGGGGAGCTAGCAGTGATAGAGATAGAGGCCAGGTCGGGTAGGGCCTCAGAACCTATGCTACCGTTTAGGCCTCTCAGCAGGGACATGGTAATGGGGGAGGGGCAGCTTCTGAGGGGACAAATGGCCTCAAGGACCTTCCAGGTGGATGTGAAAACAGCTTAATGGAGCTCTGGGGAGAGTACAGCAGCATTCCTCTTTTTCAGGAGGGCAACATATGCGGCTGATAGAGCCTTCTCAGGAGCAGCAAAGAGTGCCAACTAGGGCTCTTGAGCTTTTACCGGAGACCCCTGAGTCGCCATTTAGCCAGGGGGGAGCAGTTGGTAATCTCTCACAGACAGTTCACTCTGCAAGCCATGTATGGGGGGGGGGAATTAGGGCAAATTACACATTTTTTAAAGTCTTAACAGTTATGGCGGATATCCTTCAAGTCACGGCGTTGGTGGGGGGCAGTCGAGTTTACGCCAAGCCACAATGCCTTCATCTGCATAGTCGCATGCTCTTGCTGCCATTTTGCTACCGGATAACAGACCCAGGGGAAACAATGGTCGACGAAGTCTAGTGATAGACGAAACGCGTCCAGCCAGAGAACTTTTAATCTGCTCTCTATGAATACCCTCAATGCTTGAATCCGGTGTAGTATCATTACTATTGTGCTCTGAGTTTATATAATGATCTGCCACACAGTTATATTCGGGCTGTATAATACTTATATATTTATTTGATTTGTTTTTATCCTGCTGTTACTATTTGTATGTACACAGATACCTCAGGGGCCTTTTATTAGTCACAGGGTTTAGTACTTTATAAGGCTCACATGGAGGCTCACTCTGCTATGCCACCATGTTAGACCTTAAAACTACCCCTGGGCTGTTAGACATACCAGTATATCTTGCATTGAATAAGCACTTTACTATACTGATAATATACTTTTTGTAATATGGGTTATTCGAATGAGTGTTTTTAATGTTTAGGGTATTTTATTATTTATTACTTGTCATATTGATACTACTATATAGCTATATATGCACTTATTACTCCCATGGCTTGTTTAATAAAGGAGTTTTTATATTATTAGATTGGAAAGTGTGCCCAGTTTGTTATATCCACTACTTTGCCTTCTTTCTCTCTGATGTTTATATATATTTTTGGTGGATGGAGCACCTCTTCATATAAACTTTAACTCCATATTTTGGGTTTATACCTACCAGTGCCCTTATAAACCCTTTTTTTGTATACAGGGGAAACAATGGGGCATCCTTCAACAGGTGTGGTGGAATCATATTCTGGCCTATTTCTTACCTTGACATGATATGGGAAGCGTATTGAGTATTTTGTGGGGCTGCTTGGTTAAGGTACGACGAGCTGTTCCACTAGTGTATAGCAGTACGTTTGTTGTTACAATGGGACCACGCTTTGTATGCGTATCATGACAAGTGCACAATCCAGGCTGGAGCAGTAGGTCAGCAGCCCTTTCTTGGAGATTTTGGTGTATTTGGAAATACATATTAATTCACCATTTATCACACCCAAAAGGTGGGTCGGTAAATGAAGGGGTCGATGAGAATTTAGTTTGGGTCACATATGATGCCATAGCACTAGTAAAGAAATGCAGTTTGGGGGCCCTCATGGGTAAGATTGTCATAGAGGCAGTGTTCAGACTTTTGAGGTTAAGATATACATTGGTCGTTATCACCCAATGGGGTGTCTGTTTCTTGTAGCTACTTTTACTTTGTTCCTAAAATGGGTCATCAGACAAAAGACAGTTAGTAATAACATCATTCACTATCTAGACATTTTTTTTCTGTGTAGGGACAGCAAGCACAAAACAATGTGCATGCATTTTGGAGACGATAAAAAGGGTTTTCCAACATTTTGGGATGCCCTATATCTGAGAATTAATGGTGGGTCACAACACTAGACTAAATTTTCTGGGAATCAAGATTGATTCAGCAGCCCAGGTTTCTAGACTCCCTCTAGAAAAGTTAGTGGATCTTTTGAGTGCAGTGAGAAGAAATTCAGACAGATCCAATCATTTCTAGGAAAACTCAATTTCTCATGCCGAGTTATCCCAATGGGACAGATTTTTTGTAGGAGGTTAGCTATGGCATCCAGTCAACTTTTACTTCCACATCGTTTTATGCACCTAAATATACATCATAGAGCGTACCTGCGTGTTTGGGAGGTTTTTCTAGAGAAATTCAATGGGACGGCTTATTGGTCAGCTAAGTCAAGGTCCTCAGTTGAATTAAATCTGTTTACAGACGCAACAGGATCGTATGCTATGAGGCATATTTCCAAGGTCAGTGGCGTGTGGGAGCATGGCCCTATGATTGGAACACAAAACTGTTGACAAAAAGTTACTTTTCTGGAAATCTTCCCAATTGTCATGTCAGTAGAGCTTTGGGTAGATCAGTTATACAACAGGAAGATATTATTCCATTCAGACAATGAAGCAATGGTCAGTATAATTAACAATATATCAGCCACATCCCTTCCGTTAATAAACGCAATGCGCTATTTGATTGATTTTGTTATGTTTAAAATGTAATATCTAGTTTAGGGCTGTTCACATACCTGGTATTACAAACAAATTGACTGATGTCCTTTCTCGTTCCCAGATGGATCATTTCAGGGAATTGACTCCAGAGGCATTGGCATAGGACTGGAAATCTTTGGTTTGATGTGTCCCACACTTCTGGTTTGGCTTTATGGGTGTCTACTCCCGTCTGCCCCGGTCCCAGCAGTAGTTACAGCAATCAGAATAGGATTGGAGGGAGACTCCACGCAGTATTCCACTGCAAACAACTTTTATTTCAGTGCTCTTTGCAACATTTTTCAGATCTTACATGGATCCTTTTTCCAGGATCAAAGAGCACTGCAAAGAGCACTGAACTAAAATTTGTGGAAAACTGCGTGGAAACAGTGGAAAACTGCATGGAGTCTCCTAATCTGATCCGCAGACATAATGGTAAAGTTGATTGCAGACGGCCTGTCTCTTTTGCTCTTATAAAGGATTTAATTAAGGCACTGCCTACAGTGTGTTTTTCAGATTATGAGGTTAGTTAATTTTCTTCAGTTTTTTTCCATAGCCTTCTTTTGGGCTTTTAGGATAGGGGAACTGGTTAGTGGGACCAAGACAGCAGAAGGGGGTTTACAACCTAAGTATATTCAAGAGGATAAAAGGGTTCTGCATATTTTTATAGAACAATCTAAGATTGACACCACAGGAGCGGGGTCTTTACATTCGTTTGCAAGGGATCCCTGATTGTGAAATGTGTCCAGTTAACTTTTTTTACAGTTTTTGAAAATGAGACCATGTGGTAGATGTTCTTTGTTTGTGTATTTGGATGGCAGATCGCAATCATTTAGGTTTCATCTCTATGTACGCCCCCATATCATGAAGTACGATTCTTAAAGTCTGTGGGGGTTATTCAATAAAAGTTCTTATCGTTTAGAATGGTGCTAATTTTGCCCCAACCAATCAGATGTTAGCTTTCAAATGTTACAAAAGTTCTGATTGGTTCCAGATGTTATAATTTTACATGTGGGTGGAAATGATCTTACCCCGGTTTTGCTTGTCGCTTTGCCAGGATTAAGGTGAATAAAGCAATACCAGCTTTCACAAGAAAGAAGGGAGGCTTGGCAGTGAGGCATATTGCTTTGGAAAGGAAGCAAGAATTATTTAGCAGCAGTAGGAAGAGTCGATCTTAACAATATGGGTATGGAACTTTTTAAGTTAGGTTTACAAGAAGTTTTAGAGGTGGTAGTTAGTGTGTGGAGAGCAGAGGGAGCCTAAGGTTGCTGGTGGGGAGAAAAGATGGGGTGTTGAGAGGAGGTTACTCTCTAAGGGGGTGGGCCCTTGGGAATCAATTTGGTGGAGTCTGTGGCCCTCACATACCCATGCAATCGGAGCTTAGCGGCAAGTGGAGTGGAACAGCTACAAGGCAAATAATATTTCCCATCAACACCAGTGGACCAAATTGCTGGTTAATGTTTTATTAAAGTGAATAAAGCTCTGACCTATTTTATATCCATCAGAAATGACAAGGTGTGGTCTCCGTTATTTATAGGTAAGGGTTTTAAGTGTAAGCTGCGTACACACCTACGATTCTTCCCCCCGAGGAATGATCCCGGAGAGCACGCACATCTGCGGTAAATGGGCGTTTCTGACAATAATCGCACATGTGTATGCGTTTGGTCAGGCATTGTTTGTTGATGATGAATGAAGCTCAACGAATGCATACACATGAGCAATTATCGTCCGAAAAGCCTGTTCATCTCCCCTGTACATTATGGTCGTTTTCAGTAGAAGAATCATTGAACAATTGTTCCCCCAATGAACGACCCCCGACAATGATGCACATGGGCGACGAATGTCCATGTGTTCGGTCAGGTGTTGTTTGTCAACAACAACACCTTCCATTGTCTGCCGCAATGGACGTTCGTTACTTGTGTTCATCGCGTCCGGGGTTGTTTGTTGGGCGAAGAATCGTATGTGTGCACAAGGCTTTAGTCATGATTTGTTTAAAATGTGGTGACTTTTTACAATGTGATGTTTCAGGAAATTCTGAAAATGGCCCAGCTTTAACTACCAAGATCCATTCATGCTCAAGGGGAAACAAGTCTGATCATGTTTACTAAAAATGTCTAATAGAATGTTTGAGGTCTTGAAGTAAATTATAATTTCTCCCAGACCCCACAGGGAAGTCAAATACAAGTTTTTAAACCTGTAACAACCATAAAAAAAAATACTGTGGGAAGTTGGCACCTTATTATTTGGTTAAGTTATTTCTGGTGTTTAAGTAATTTGGCTTGAAGAGCCAAATTACTGTTCTTTCTACCGTATATACTCGAGTATAAACCGAGATTTTCAGGCTAAAAAAATAGCCTAAAAATTGAGACTCGGTTTATACAGCACTTGGTTTATACCTGCTCCGGCGGCCACATGCTCCGCATCCTCTGCTGGCTGACTACACTATTCGGCGCCGGCCGGTGCCGAGTAGTGACGTCAGCCAGCAGAGGAATGCGGAACACGCTGTCCAATGCGGAATTCTGCTGTACATTTAAAGGGCAACTAAAGCCTAAAAACAATACAGAATTCTGTATTGTTTTGAGGCTTTAGTTGCCCTTTAATGGACAGCAGAATTCCCATAAAGTAGTCCCATACTGTAATAGCCATACTGGATTTGGCTATTACTGTATGGGATTACTGTATGGAAATTCTGCTGTCTATTTAAAGGGCAACTAAAGCCTCAAAACAATACAGAATCAGAAGGCAGTTGTGGTGCTATTTTCTACCCTCGGTTTATACTCGAGTCAACCACTTTTACTCGAATATATACAGTATTTCTTTTTCAAATGCAGTCCTATTTAAAAGGCAAATAAAGTCAAAAACAAAATGCTGATGAATCATTAAAAATTTATTTTTACACTTATAAATGGAAAAGTTTAAAAAACCCCTACACTGTCAGGTCTCCACTAAACTCTCTCCAACACACTGACAAAATGGTGCCATATATTTTATTCACTATATACCAAGCACCTCTCCAGGAAAATTATAGGTAGACACCATTGTATTAAATGAAAACTAAAGTTCAGCTAAAAGTCCACCTTTACATGAAATGTGTGTAACCCTGCAGATAACATTTAAAGGACATGTCCAGTCAAAATTTTTTTTGAAATGTTATAAATTCAGAGCAACCCCCTAAAACTCAGTTTCACATTATAAATAAATGCCAAAGATTCCCCTGAAGGGACTTATCTGACCTGGTCCCTTACCACTTCTTCTCTGCTCTGGGGCTGACAGCTGCTCTACTTCCTGGTCGCAACTGTCAGTTAAGGCGTGACGGGAAGTCACTCCCATTTGCCAGACAGACTCAACCAGGAAGTACAGTAGAGCGGCTGTCAGCATAGAGGCTCTCGGCTCCTGTAACAGGAGCAGGGGGCGTTGCCTAGTAGGCAAGGGACCAGCTTAGGCAAGTCCCTTCAGGGGCATCTTTGGCATATATTTATTATGCGAAACTGGGGTTTGGGTGTGTGTGTCCTCTGCAACAAGTTATAACAAACTTTTTTTTGACTGGACATGTGCTTTTATATATATAGTTTTAATGTAAAACTAAACTGGAGAAGCAAGCTCAAGAAAATAATCCACGTATAATGTGGAATAGTCTCCAGGCCATAACAAATTATAAGAATAACTTTTCTACAGCAATCTCTAATATACACCCTTCCTTGCCAAATGAATTAAATATGTTTTTTGCATGATTTGATAAAAGCGAAGTCCTCCTTTCAGTCTTATCACTCCACCTTCATCCTCTCAGTAAAAGAAGATGAGGTTAGGAGAATGTTTGTAAGGCAGGATCACACTAAGGCAGCTGGGCCTGACGGAATCTCATCAGCCACCATTAAGTATTGTGCTGGTCAGTTGGCACCAATTTTTACAGATATTTTTAACCTGTCTCTTTCACAAAGCTTGGTCCCTGAATGTTTTAAAACTTCCACTATAATCCCTGTTCCCAAGAAAGGGAAAATTACCTGTTTGAATGATTATAGACCAATCGCCCTGACTCCAGTTGTTATGAAGGTGTTTGAGCGATTGGTACTATCTTATTTAAAGGGTAACTGTGGTCTCAAATTCTTCCAAACTAGTAAGGAATATATAAAAAGCCATCATGAAAGGTTCAGCAATGTTACTTCCTGCTTTAACACTTCCTGTTTTCAGCCATGTGACCAGCTTGTAGTCATGTGACCAGCCTGTCTGCATTAATAGGCTCCTCAACTGTCAATTTTTCCCCAGGTACTTCCAGATTTCACCAGCATTAAGTCTTTACTGAGCATGCTTCTCCCCCGGGGCGAATGGGCAGGCAGAGGTAAGGTGATGTCACTCAACCTACTGGAAGCAGGAAGTTTGAACATTCATCCCTATATCATTTCTCACAGGCTGAAGCCAGAGATGTGATTGTCAGCTCATTATAAAGGAAATACTGCAGGCTTTCATTTAACCCTAACTTGTTTGGAGACCACAGTTGCCCTTTAAAATCAACTACTGTAGAAGGTCTTGCAATTTGCATATTGGGAGAATAGATCTATTGAAGATGCTATCAATCTGGGCTTAGACTCTATATTGGAACATTTGGACCATAAAGGGCCCTATGTTAGGATCCTATTTATAGATTTTAGCTCAGCATTTAGTTCCTGAAAGACTAATTACTAAATTGTCACAGATGGATGTGACCCCTTCTATCTGTAAATGGATCCATAGCTTCCTGTCAAATAGAAGACAAATTGTGAAAGTGGGCCATTATCTTTCTGATTACCTTACCATAAGCACTGGTGTACCCCAGGGGTGTGTATTATCTCCGTTCCTGTACTCCCTATATACCAATGATTTTCAATCTTCTGATCCATCTGTAAGGATTGTTAAATTTGCCGATGATACTACCATCATTGGACATATTAGAGAAAACGATGAGAAGGCCTACAGGTATGAGATATCCAAATTGGTATTTGGTGTTCGTCAAATAATTTGATTTGAAATCCTTTTAAAACTGTTGAGATGGTCATTGATTTTAGGAAGAAACAACCCGAAATTAGCCCAGTATGTATAAATGATTTAATAGTTAGATGGGTTGAATCTTTAGGCACTATTATAACAAATACACTATGTTGGAAGTCCAATATTACACTTCTTATAAAAAAGGCCAGACAGTGACTATATTTTAAAGCAATTTTATAGAGCAGTGGTTGAAAGTATTATTTCCTCTTCTATTATTGTGTGGTATGGCTCAGCAACTGAATGCTCAAAGAATCAGTTACAAAAATTATTGATTGTGACCTGCCCTCATTTGCTGATTTATACCAATCTAGATTTGTTAAACGGGCAAATAAGATAATCCTGGATGGAAGTCATCAAGCACAGCATCTATTCAAAAAGTTGCCATTTGGCAAACGCTATAGAGCTTTAAGGGCAACTACAAATAGACATTTGAATAGCTTTTTCCCAAGGGCCATAGCTTTTATTAATCATATTAAGTAATTGACAAAATTGTGGTTTTATATTTATTTAAATTATTAAATTTATATGATATGTTTAACAGGTGTATATGTTTCGAAAGGTATATGTTGTGAAGTGTATAGTGTTAAACATTGTCTTGATTCTAACTTCACCAAGCTAAATTCCTGTATAATGAATACTGGCAATAAACAATTATTATTATTTTAAGGAGTCCTACAGTTCTGTGCCACTTGTTACATAGGAACATAGTTATTTTGAGTTGAAAAAAGATAAATATCTATCAAGCTCAACCCTTCCTTGCAAACCAAATCCTCTAAACTCAATGCATACAAAATAGAAGCCAGGTAAACATCCAATTTATGTCAAATAGCTTACATGCTTTAACTTATTGTAATGCTGCTTTAAATGGAAAGTTCAGTGGAAAAGATCATTATTTTAAATGTTTAGTTTATATTACGTATACCAAGTTATTCTACATATTCTCATCCATTTTTAAAATTCAGATGAATTTATACCTCTTGCTATTCCCTGCTGTTGAGCTGACATTTCAGGTTCTGTAAAAGCCCTTCTTCTTCCCAGAATGCACAATAACATGGAATGTTCCTAACAGTAATTTCTACTGATTGGTTGTTGGATAAATCAAACATGCTCTTATCTCTACTAAGCAACAGAATCAACCCATACACTGGGTCAAGGGCAAGACCATAACGGTCTCTATTAGGGGTCCTGCAAACAGAAAGTCAGTATTTTGGAATCAGACAAAATGCTATATGGGTAAGGTCATTAGGATGGAAAAATACTGCTCCTTTTTCTTAAAAGTACAAGTTTTTGCTCTGAACTTCCCCTTTAAAAGCCTGCCCTTCGCATGTAAAAGCATTAAGTTCAATAAATATTTTGTAAAGAGTTATCATATCCCTCACAAACGCCTCTTTTGCACTGAAACAACATAAATTCTCAATTTCCCTTATCAGTTCCCCATCTGATTCCTTTACAATTTGTTGATATCCTTTCTCTGGACTGGTGCCTGTTATTGTATTCTCAATACTAGGACTTACAGGGGCAATATATAGAGGCAGAGTTATGCTTTACTGCCTCTACTCTTCTTTACAAAAAGTATTTTTTTTTGCTTTATTAGATACTGCCTGACACTGCTTAGGGTAACAAAGTCTATTTTCCACAGGTATAACAAGCATTTACCCAAATTCATTTCTTAAGGTTAAGCAATTTGCTTTTTTTCAGATTTTAACTTACCCACGCAGCTGCCGCAAATGAAAACATTTGATAAAGATTTTTAGGCAATTTTTTAATCAGACAAGTGCTGGTACCTAAAATATATTCTTAAAAATAACCATTATATCTCAGTACAAAGATTGTTTTCTCTCACACCATAAATGCCCACCTTACATTACATTCTTATCATTTTCTCTTTTTTTAAGAGCTAGATTTATGAAATCATACTTTGTATTGAATATTGCTTCGTTTGGGAAGCCTGGAATCGATACTCAGAGGTTTAAAATGTCCTTGTTTTCTTAATGAAGCATATACATTTAAAATGTGACACAATCACAGTCTTTCAAAATGCCCCTTTTAGGTTGGGTACACACCGTCCAATTTTTCATGCCGTCCAACCAATTTTACCATGTATTGGACGGTCAAAAAACTGAATGGTGTATTTGCGGGTTGCCGTGAATGATGTCAGTTGCCCATTCGTCCACATTGGACGGGTATGTCAGAAAATCATGGCCGGGTTTGGGTATGTTGGAAAATCATGGCCAGGACGAACAGTCAGCTGGGATTAAACATTTTATGGTGTGTACCCAGTCTTAAATCTTAGCTATTGACATTAAAAAATTAGTAATAAGGAATGAAATCCCCATAACAAAAACTTTACACAGTGATTTGATATTAGAATAAGACTAGAGATTAGAATAAATAAAATTGTCATTTTGTAAAATAAAACAAGTAAATACAGATTATAGAAGAAATGTATTTGTATTGTGGGACCAATCCTTTCCACCAATTACGGCATAATTTAAAGAGCCAGACTATGTGCTATTATCTTTTTTATTTCTCTGATTTGCTCTGATGAGCTATTCCAGCATTTTTAAAATGGAATGCCACTAAAAATAAATTATGATATTTCACATACTGCTGTTAAAAAATAATTTTAAAAATGATTTATATCACATGCATACATCTGCATACATACAGGGAGATTCAATAAAAGTTCTTACTGTTAAAATTGATGCTAATTTTGGGGCAAAATCTCCCTGATAGTTCTTTCTTCCCAGGATTAATTCCATAGTGTCCATAACATTATTTTTTGCATTACTGCTCACAACATTGCTCACAATATTGCTCCAATATATTTTATTAACAGAGCCTGAAATGTAAAAACATACATCCCAACACCAAGGCAACTGGGTCTGTTGCAGAACCAGTTAAAGACCTGACAGGCTCAACCTCCAGGCCACCCAGCCACACCCCCCAGCCATGCCATGGCACACCAGGACAGACACCTCAGATTATGAGGTGATTGAGGGGGTATGAGAAGTCTAGGGTATTAACATAACATCATAAGACTACATGTCATATTAAGCAAGATGTGATTGCAAACCTTTACAAAATGTTTGAGTGCAGATTTTTTTTAGTTATTTGCATGTCTGTAGTAACTGCTATAATGATCACATTTAAAAAAAAAAAAAAGTATTTGTTAAATAATTTAGTGATAGAAGCAAAAACTTATGGTAACATAATTGAATGTGATGTTTGTACCAAGAGCTACATCCTGTAATCATTCAAATCCCCTTTCCAGTTGGCATATACCCAAGATAAGTAATTACAATTCTTAGTAGAAAGTAGAAATAAACACTAATAACTCCCAGTGATCTACTGTGTCTAGTGATTAAGACTGTTGGGTTGGTATCTAATGAAGATTTATCTGACAGGCAGGTGTTAACAGCAGAGAAGACTGGGAAGAAGATGTGGAGCAGTTTAAAAAACAAAAAATTGCTCTGAAGTTTTATCTTTCTTATGACTGAATGATTACAGGATTCAACCCATATAACAAAGATTATTTTCATAAAATTCAGTTGTTACCATAAAAATGTTTTAAAAATATTTCATTAGTAATTAGTGTCAATTGTTTTTTTAATTGCAACATTTTCTGTTGTTAGTGCTACAAATTGCAATGTCATATGTGTTTCATCTGTTACTTTTCCTAAGTATGTAAGGATTCCAATAGGAGAGCAGCAAAAATTGATGAGCTCTTCGGGGGCGTTTTCTTCGTAACTTTTCGCTGTTACCTTTTACATAATCATTTGTTTTTTCTCTTATAATGGTATCCAATATGGTGGGAAAGAGACCTATGAATTAAGGCCTAGCAGACGCCCTAAACACATCAGCTGAGCATGCTGCAGTGCTTTTTCGCCCAGTCTTTCTTTGATGATAAAGTTCAACATCCATATACTCCCTGTACTCCCTGTACTTTATAGATTTTTGTTTGACACACTCACTAACTGTTATTGGCTCCCTATAATTTAGTCTTAAATTCCCAAAAAATATAATTCTTCCTAACAAAAACTGTACTTTTTTTGTTAATCTCTTCCCTATCTCTTTAGATTTCCAATCTGAAGTATCTTAAAATGTAGTTGCCAATCAAGTGCCTTATAATCATAAACTATTCTGCTGCATTGGTCACATTTGTCATGTGTGAATTGCATGGTGGCAAATTCCCTTTCCCAGTGCTGCATATGATTACTGAGTGTACTTACCCTCACAGATTAGTCTGATTAGTCAAGGAGTGGGGATCCTGAGTCTGGCATATGTACTGCTGGTTTCTGGCATATGTACTGCTGGCCTTTTAATTTAAAAGGAACCAGCAGTACATATGTCAAATAATAAAAAGACATAAAGTACATCCTTATTTTACAATGCCGTCAGGCAGACGTTTTGATGCCAGAACTTACCTAGTAATAGAGGTGCCCTGAATCTACTTTTCCCAGTAGTACTCCGCGGCTGTGCGATGACATCACCGTGCACTCCGGCGCAATGACATCATCATGCTGCTGCATTGTACTGCCGCCACTGCGCTGCCTCTGCAATGACTCCTGGCCTCCAGTATGTAATGAAATTCCCATGGCTACCAGTAGATAAAGTTTAGATTTAGATTAGTTAGGTTAGTTAGGGCCCTGCTGTCTACCTTGACATGGTGGAAGGCTTACAAATCTTTTGACCAAAACCTTTTATTACACAGGAAGTATGGTGGGTCTGGGGTGGGGATAATATTATAGAGGGTGGGTCCTTTAATGTATTTTAAATAAATGGAGGATTGATATGTACATACAATAATAATTACACTAATTAAATCAATGTGTATTAAGCCCCTCCCACTTCTGGACAAGCCACACCCCACTCAAGGACAATTATAAAACCACACCCCTTCCGGCAGCTGGGGGGGCAGCATTTGGAATTTTGTTTCAGATACCAAAAAGTCTAGAGACTGCCCTGAATGCCATGTAAAATAACAACCGCTGTGTAATAAAACAACAATTGCATCATTATTGTGACTTTATCATTACATTTACATTAATAAAGTTGGCATGGTTTCTTGGGACATACCCATGGTAGTGGGTATGTATAGTTCTCAATGATCTCTGTGAACACACTTCAGTGTTAGCAATTCTTCTTTAGTTATTTAATAAATATCCATTGTTCCCAAAATATTCTCAAAATGCTTATATAATTGTAATAAAACATAAAAATATTATGTCATTTACAATTTAGGAGTTTGGTTGAATGCATTTGTATATATAAGTACAAAGAAACTTTTAGTGAACTTTGTCGCTAATGCAATAGAGGTGCAAATGTTTGCCTATGCCATAAATAAGCAGCAGTCAAATAGACGTTGGCATTTTACTGGGTAAAGGTGCCTTAAGCGTACATTAGCGCTTACCTGCCGACTGATTCCGCGACATTCAATCAATTCTGCATAAACCGCCTTTCTCGATCCTCTTTGTGGCCGACATACGATTGTGAGGTCCCGTCTGGCACATTCATTTTGCTATTGTATTTCGGTTGCGAAGAAGATCCGGAAAGGCAGTTCCTGCAGAATTGATTGAATGTTGTGTGATCGGTCGGCAGGTAAGTGGTAATGTACGGTCAGTTTTAATGTAGTTAGGTATCATCAGATTGTTTTTTTTACATTAATGGCACAGGCAAACTTCTGAAACTTTATTACATCAGTCTCTGTTTTTGGTAGACTATTTTTATACATTAAACTAAAAAATGTGTAACATTTGAAGATTATTTCCCTTTGCTTGTAAGCATGTTTTGACATGACTCTATCCTCATTTATGATAACATTTCTGTATATTGATTGCCAATCATTTACACACCACCAACAATACTCTGTGGGGATATATTTATAAAGTGGGCATATGACATTTGCATTGTTCTGCACATGCTCAGTCCATTTTGTAAGTACCCTTAGTTCACACATTATAAATATATTATATTTTATATTATTTATATAATACATAAGGCTAGGCATTTTCAATGGGAAGGTGAGTGGCGAGAATCTATATTACAATCACTCAGTGATGTCACTGAGTGACTTCCTGTATTCCACGGCTCCTCCCACTGTTTCCCCCTCCCTGTATTAGTCATTTATATAGAAATCCCTGTTTATTTTTGACAGACAATGTTCGGTCCTTCTTTCTCTTTTCATTAGGAATGGTAATTAACTATTTATACATTAACCAGGGATTCCTATATAAATGACTAATACAGGAAGGGGAGAGACAGTGGTAGTGGGCAGGTTTTTTTTTTTGGCTGGCCTTATGTAAATAATACGCAACCTACAGTGTAATATATGGATTTACTTCACCTTGGAGTTCCATGACCTGTATAAAAGCACTCGGCCTGGGACTCCTCGGTGGTGTAATATCCTTATATTACACTGTAGGTAGCGTATTATTCCTTATATAGCAATATAATTATAAAGTAACTGTAAATGATAATAATACTATTCTTGCTTTTAATGATTGCTTTTTGTGGGGGTTTCTGATGTACCTGTACCCAAAAACCAAATGTTTATTATATGAACGAATCAAATGAACAGTTTTAACGTAACAAATTCTTGTGCATTTATCTATATGTAGACCCTCTTCTAAAAGTGGAGATTTGGATACTCAGTCTCTCTGTTCTGATTCGCATGCAATTAATGGATCCCTTCTTTCCTGGGCAAATTTAATCCAGGCTAATTACTTTTCTGGTTGTCGAGACATTTTATTGATTGTACAGTTGTTGTTCAATCAATCTACGTAACAGTCTACACATGATAAGACATATGTGTATTCTCTTCTTTATTCATGCAATGCTTTACAGTTACACTATTTTTCTCTTAATTTAAATATCTTCCTTTTATATTTTGGAGTCCATTAACTGAATTAATGGGTCATTAATGCTAAACTATATATAGTTGACATAATCTGTTTGAACAGAGGGGTTGCAATATGCAAGAAGACACAAAGAAGTCTGCTAAACCATCACACAATGACACTGTAAAAGATGTAGCTAATACGCTAATACTGAAATTCCAGACAAGGAAACACCAGGTGGCAGTCAATGCTACATACCTAAATATTCCTAGACAGAGATATAACAGGATCAACGATATGATCTGTGTAAATAAACATTGGCACTTATGAAGTAAACTCAAATCCCACAATAAACATTAACTGTAAATGCTAGTTACTGGTACATTTTCCTTCCATGTTTCTGATGTCAATCATATATATCTTCCTGGAGTATTGTATGAATGTATGGATGGCTGAAATTGAAATCCACTTTGGCTGGAATAAAAACCAATGTCTAATGATGTGTTCAGGTGTTTACCCATATCACAAGGACCTGAACCTCAATTCTTTAACGGTTTTTTTTTACATTAATGGTATGAGTACATGATTATGGATGTTGCTCCTCCTCTTTTTAACTTGCTCTTTTACAAGAGCAAATTAAAAAGTCTGGCATCACTGTATACATTCTAAATAGAAAGGGGGACAGAATCAAATAATCAGATTTGTTTTGCATTACTTTTAAAAATAAAAGCATAGTTCAGGACCATTTTCTAAAAGTTGAATTTTAGTTTTAAATCCAATAGATTCTTTTTTGTAATTGCATTTTTTTATTTGGATGGGCTAAATAATAACACAAATTTTGATTGTCTTTTTGTTTAGCCATTGACGTTTGCTGCGTATTTTAGGCACTTTTAGGTTCTACTTTCAGGATCTTTTTGCATTTTGTAGTATAGTTTTTTGGCCTTTTTGCACTTCCTAGAAGCATTAAACTTGTAGCATTAAACTTGAACAATGAGGTAACCTCCTTAATATTTAAACACTAGTCTGCTTTATTAGGCAAGTTTTGACTATTGGGCAGATTGTCGCATTTACCAGCCATAAAACCTTCTTAAAATCTGCTAGCCTACCATACAATACAAATCATATTATATTAACTATAATTATATATAGATGTATTAATAGTTATAATATACATTCAATCATTTACATATAAAGATGTTTAATATTTCAATAAAAACTATATTTAATAAAAATACAATTACTTTATTACATGGTCAATTTTAACCCATTGAAAAGCATTGCAACAATGAAGAAAGAAATTGGAAAAAGTTTGTCTCACTTACTTCTTGAGTTTTCTAAGCTAGTCCCATACATTTTCCTTTTTGTCTGCTACTGTACATGCAAATTCCTCTCCATATATACAGTATATGCCTAGTGACTGATTGCACATATGTAGTATATGTAGTGATTGCATTTCCTGAGTTGAATAATATTTGCAGATTCTGTAATTTGTAATGAGAAATAAAGCATTACATTTGAGGGAAAGTAAATTTCCCAGGTGAATCATTTTAAAGTGATACAGAAAAAGGATTGCAAACCATTAATAATAAAAGAAATGTAATACAAGAAATACCGTATGAAACAGCCAACATTTCCTGCATTAACCTAGAATACATCGACACTCACTCACGCTTTATTCATTAAATCTGTTCAGTTCTGCAATGGGAAATAACAATTCATTAGAAACATATTCTGCAGGTTTTCCTTTGTAAGAATTTTTCGGACAGATATCTGAGGTCAACAAGAATTAAATTGTTTTCTGTAATGTGAAGAAAGACTATTTACTTTGTAGTCAATGAAAACCTCCTAGTTTTTAATAGGTGTGACTATGATGTTAGAAACCTTTACTATGACAGCAAATAGAAAATCCTGGATTCTCTACAATGATGCTTATTTGAGATTATAAAATAGTTCTCTGTGCAGACAGTGGTATTGTTAACTTGTGTTATCGCTCATTATCATGGTCATAAATAACTGATGGCGGTGTAAGATACAGATATCACATGGTAATTTTAATTATTTTACTGAATTTTAAAGGACAACTACAGCCTCAGAACAACACTGACCTAGAAGGCAGAACACCTCGACATCAAACAATAATGTGTCTTACCACTTATTTTGATGTGGGCACTGGGTAATTTAC
The DNA here is from genome assembly GCA_019447015.1 of Hymenochirus boettgeri. Lineage (NCBI taxonomy): Eukaryota > Metazoa > Chordata > Amphibia > Anura > Pipidae > Hymenochirus > Hymenochirus boettgeri. The sequence goes on along the minus strand of CM033474.1, from coordinate 188,241,765 downwards.
TTTACTTCACAGCATTCTGGGAAATGCTTTACTTCACAGCATTCTAGTATCACACAGTTTGGTCAACAACCATTATGTTCTGCACATGCTCAGTCCATAGCTATGGCAGAAGCTTGTTATAGTTGGTCACACCCTCTAATAATCTCTCTGGGGGAGATGTGTAAGCAGAGCAGTGTCCATGGTGAGGCTGTGCAGAACACATTAGTGTCGCAGACACTAAAAGAAGGCATTGAGTAAGGGAGGGTGTTGGGAATTAGGAGTACTCACTAAACATTAATAATTTAATGAAAAAGCAAGCACAGATAAATATGTGAGTACCATCATTTTACTTGTCTCAAATTGTAGTTTCAGAAAATGTAAAGTTGTTTCAGTGAGTATAGTGACCCTTTAAGAGATCTTAAGGATCTAAAGTAAATTTTCTATATTCATTGATGGATAAAATAGATTCCAGTTTAGAACCTTCTCTTGCCTGTTGGTATGATGTAAATAATTAGTGCCCCAGTTGCCTCATTTTTTACCTGCACATCTAAATAATTTATCATGTAATAAAAATTCCGGGGGAGTATATAAAGCCAGAATAAATACTGTTACAAATAACCTAAGGGATACTGCATTTGAAGCTTTTTTAGGCTTACATGTTGAAGGTCAGAGTTATACCTTCTTTTACTTTCCTCTTCTTTGATAGAGATGTTCGAAACTGTTGAATTTTGTTTCGTTTTCGAATTTCGAAAGTTCGAGTTTTGAAAATTGAAAATCCAAAGTAGACTATTTCCGAAAATAGATGATTTTCAAAATTCGAAAATCGAAAGTAGACAATTTTTTGAAAATCGTCTATTTTCGGAAATAGTCTACTTTGGATTTTCGAAAATCGTCTACTTTCGATTTTCGAAAAGTGTCTACTTTCGATTTTCGATAATTATTTACTTTCGATTTCGATAATCATTTACTTTTGATAATTATCGAATTTTCGATAAAAACCGAAAACTTTCGTAAATTCCGGGAGTTCTGAGTATGAAGTGAATCAGTGAAACGTGGTCCATGATTGTGACCTACTATTTAGGCCCAGAGCTTGGCAGTATTTTACTTGCAGCATTAGTCCATCCATTTAACATAAATGCATTAACAACAACACTTTGCTCTGAAATGGTCAACTAGATTTAAGTTTAAAGCATTTCACTTGATTTTTTTGCATCAACTCTTGTGTGTCTTATTCAGTATCTATGACAGATCTTCACATATCTTTCAATGCTGTAAACAAAAGTTAGTCTCCTCCCAATGATTTAGTATTCTTTGAGCTGTGTCCCAAGGAAAGAATTATTAAATTTAAATTACTTTAAGAGAAGCCATAAGTGAATCATTGTTTTATGTGGGGAAGATTACTTTATTTTTTGAAAATTATTTTCTGGTCACAGACACAGAAAAAGCTTTTAAATGGCTCATCATAAAGAGCAGGTCAATCTCTAAAATGGATTTTTAAAATACATTTAAAGCACCCCTCTCCAAATCCTGAAACCGTATTATTTATATAATGCTCTTAAATGCTTCTATACGGATTTATTTATCCTGATGCCTTTAGCTGCAGAGAGCTTTCACACATGCTCAGTGTAGGAATCTCTGGGTAGTCCGGCTAGTCATTAGCATTAGTGTCATATGTCATGCTCATAGCTGACTGTTCTTCCTGGTAGAGCCAGGAGAGCCTTGATTTGTGGCTGCAGGTAATGGTGTTAATAAATTCTTTTAGAAGTACTAAAAAGGCATTGTGTGTATTATGGTTTCAGGGTTTACATGTATTCGTTACATGTATAAGAAATTTTTTTTGGAATTGGACATGCTCTTTAAATTCTCAGCATCTATGTAGTTCAGCACCTTGATAAAAGAGACAGCATGATTTTTTTAACCAACGGTATTTATGTAAAAGTCAAGATTATTTCATGTTTAAACCTCAAATTATCAAAAGTGTTTGTTCCCCTAAAAAATCATTTCTAAGAGTTTCTAAAAGTATTGTAGATGCCATGTTCACCATGCCAGAATATTATGTTATAAGGTGTATTAGAGTTGTGGTCTTTCCTGGTGTGTACAGTGATTTTGCACCAACCAACCCAGGATTCATCAGAGAAAACGCAAGTTTGGTGGTTCCACGTTGAAAATTTCATCTCATACTTTCAACAGACTAAAATTCATGAGGAAACAGGAGTTTCTGTGCTACTTTTAGGTCTGTATTTACCTTCTCCATCATAAAAAATGTATGAATTAAGATGCAGTTATTTCTACGTTTACAGTTAATACATTATTTGCACGAATTAAATCATTTGTAATTTTAGGATTGACAACTTACTATCTCATGTTTTCTGCTTAGTTTCATTGATAAATGCAGCCAGTGTGGATGTATTTAATGTCAACCAGAATTTATAGTAATTACCTTTTACTTCTTTGAGTTACTCAATTTGAAGCTAATCCATATATTTATTTATATGTAGATTTAAGTGGTATACAATTCAATACAATTGTTTTGTAAGTTAGCTGGAAATAGCATTGGTACATGCTAGTTTCAAATGCTAAAGGTGTTTTCTTATACCATGTAAACCTGACCTTACTGCAAGGGTCTTTCATACACTATAAAATATTAAGGGAACTGTATTACCATTTCTATTAATAATTTATTCTTTTTTTGACAGATCAAATGGTCTAACCTGTTCATACTAAATGAAGAACATTGGAAAATCCTTTGTTTTTGCTTCTTTAAACCCTTCAATGCTTTCTTTGTTTCAAATTTTTTATAGATTTTATATGTATGTAAAATGTGTATCTACCTAAATCCATATGTAGTCTATTTTTTTTTCTAAATGTAAAAGATACTAAAAAATTCTACAATTTGTTACATTTTTAACAATCATGTTACTATATTTTCCCAATGGTAATGCAGAAGAGGTGTTTAGTATGCTCACCATTGGTCCAATCACATGCGCTAAGACATTTGCACCACTGGTGTATTACTGCAACTGTGTGAATTGTTTGAGCTAGACTAACTTCACTGGTTCAGATCTTTATAATAGCTCAGTTAGAATATCTGTTGTATTCAATTAGATCGGTACACGGCCTGATCGGAGTCCTGACGCGAGGAATTGGCTCTTCTGTGCTGGGCCATACGTTGTATTTGGGGGAGACCAAACAGCAACTGCATCAACGTATGGCCCAGCATAGAAGAGCCAATTCCTCGGGTCAGGACTCAGCCGTGTATCTGCATCTTAAGGATAAAGGACATACCTTTGAAGATTGTAATGTTAACATATTGGCAAAGGAACGTGACTGGTTCAAGAGAGGTGTTAAAGATGCCATTTATGTGAAAATAAAGAAACCAAGCCTAAATAGAAGTGTGGGGGTTCGACACCAACTGTCTGCCATGTACAATGCTGTTTTGACACCTTACTCTGGGAGTTCCTATAACACCTCTTAGCCACTATCCAATCACGCCCTTAACACTTGGCTGTGATATGCTAATTGGGATTTTCCAGGGTACATAATTGCCACAGATTCTTGTACAAGTCATTCTGATTTGAGAAAGCCAGTCGGATGACTAGTAAAACGTCTTCAAGAACTACATTTCAAGTCCAGTTGATCTAATTGAATACAACAGATATACCATGACCTGGATGAATGAGAACCTTCACAAGCTTAGTTAGAATAAACTCTTCACTGTAGTCTAAGCATAGTGAGCAGGCATATTATTATATTGAAACATGTTCTTTGTTGTTATAAAGAAGCATGTGGGAAATCACCCTGCCAGTTAAGTGGGTTTTGGGGTTGAAGGGGAAAGCTGTTATAGCTGAAAGGAAAGCCAAAGAATAAGGAAACAATACTGAGCTACCATAAGGTGCATCTGACAGTAGAAGGTGTCTTTTGTCTCCGCTGTTCTCAACGTGTGTGTGGTGGGGGGTGGAATATTTGTTAGGACAAAATCACTGCACCACATGTCTTTTAATGGAAAACCTGTTGGGGTATGATTAAAAAAAATAGTAATTTTATTTGTCAACATTTAAACCAGTCCAGTGCTGGATTTGTGAATGATTGAAATTATGTATTTCAGGCCTTTCCTTAGCCTTTAAAGGATATCTCCACCTCTAAAACTTTTTTTTCTTATTGTAGAGTAGGGGGTGGACATGCTCTTTAAACCTTGTCATGTCTGTCTTTACATCACACACCCCATTTAAAGATACAACAACCAATTAAAAACAAAATACATTCAAATGTATTTCCTTAAATGGTTTAGTCTTAAACCTTCGATAATATAACTATATTTTACAATATCTATTTTGTATTTTAAAGTACAATATTCATTTGAACTCTGCTTTGGTGGTACATTTGGTCAGGAAGGAAGCCAGGACTGTTTTTAAATCTCTAGACCAGAAGGGAGATACAGTATCCCATCTATAATTTAAGCCCAACGGGATTCTGGTTTCTAACTTTAGAATCCAGTGGGCTTCACTCCTATTTCAAATATCTAGAACATCACAACCCCATGTTTTATATTTTTATATGTTCCACAGCCTGCACTTTCCTGCTGGATATATTTCCTGGTGTACACTAAAACCATGTACTGCATACTGTTTATTTGTCTCAGTGGGAGATATAGTCTTTTCAACTGTATCAATTCACAGGTTTTATATTTATTAGATTTGCACTTATAAATGCCCACTGTTGTTTAATCAGGACATAACCATACAAAGGGTTAAATTGGAACATACGAATGCCGATCTTTATTGTTGTTTTATTTTTTTAAACGTAGTCTGTGTAAGGACAGACATATCTATGATTAAGGGTCATTCAGAGGCCTGAAATTCATCAGACTATCATGTTATCCCCAATCTAGCACTGGATTGATTTTGATGTTGACAAATAATGTGGTGATTTTTTTTAACCATACCCCAAAAATTTGCCATCAGCTAATTCCAATCCAAAGTTTATTTTCTGCTCAAGTACACTGGGGCAGGAGGGACTCACATGCACACAGTTAATCTATTGGATTAGGAGACATACTATTGCAAGTGGAGAGATTCGAAGAGGATGTGAGATACCATTTTCTTTTCCGGGCTTCCCCCACTCCCATTGGTGAATTAGGTGCTATTCTATATCAGTAGAAAAACTTATTTTTTTCTCAGCATCATTGGAAATCTGATGTGCCAAGCAGAATCAGAGTTTCCTCAGAAAAATAAAGAATTTTTTTTAAATCTCTGAAAAATGTTTCTTCAGAGACCTCCCAGCAGTTCAAGTGATTAAGTCACTTCTCTTTTGCAGCAAACAGATTGCTTTACACCTGTAGACGTCTTTTTCACTTTAAACAAAATAGAACTACAGCATTTTCAACTTTTGAAAGGGAAAAAGTCATGTGTCATATAAAGCCATAAGAAAGTGAAAAATAAACTAGAGTAATTTGTGAGCATCTCTATATAGCAGAATAACAAACATCTGCCTATTAGTTAGGCCATAACACCTTCAAATATCTCACTTTAACCAATCTCCCTTGAGGAAGTTTAAAATTAACATTCAATATATTTAGATTAGTATTCCATGCCTGTATGACACATGTAACATTACAGCTAAACACTGCTAGCAAGCTTTGTAGTACAGGACAAAATACAAAAATTACTGTCATCACAAAAGCAATATCACTATTGTAAAGAGCATTTCAGGAAGATAAGAGAACCAGGGTTAAACGAAAGGTGAAGCGTATCTGGTTGCTGATTTGAGCAGGGAAGGAGGTTTGCGGATTCATTCCCTTTTAAATCTTTTTACATTATTGCAGGCCATAGAGGAAACGGAATGGCAAATTGTCCAGTATGCTATAACCTGTTAAATTGCTTGTTAAAAAGGCATGTGAAAAGACACTTTACAGGTTAATCATTAGGATATTTATAAAATTATTTCTAAATTTACATATTTAGTTTGACTGCATGCAGACTGAAGAATGGATATTTTATACTGTTATTTTAGGTTTGTGGAATACACACATGGTATCATGGTATCATGAGGATTTATCTTTGGACCATATTTATAAAGGCACGGTATTGCTTTTACGATAATGATGGTAAATCTACGATGATTTGATCGTAGATTTACGCTCCCCATAGACTACCATTGCAGTATTTAACTACCGCATGGTATTCTGCGACCAAATGGCATAAATATACAATCGTACATTTACAACCGCTGTTGTATATTAACGATAATGCTCGCTATTGCTATATTATGATACTGCACATTTACAAATATGGCCGTTTGAGTAAAGATAGTTCTTTATGTGATAAATAAATATCTTTTTTAACATTCATTTATGATTTTTCTTTTCAATTTTTATCAGTTAAAAATGATGTATTACAGTATGCCTTTAAGCTGAACATAAAACTGAGGTTTTCAAGCTTGTGAGGGACATTAAAGGGACACTAAACTGAAAAAAATGACTTGCCTTTAAAGGGCATGTCCACCCCCCATAGCAACATTCCTTTATATCGTAGGGCATACCCTCCCACCCCCAACCGCTAAGTTAAAAACTTAAAAATCAATCCCATACACTATTTACAGCTCCTTGTTCCAGCATCACTCTGGTCCGGCTCCCCTGCCTGCCGGATCTTTAGCAGGGGTCGGACTGGCAGCCGCGGCTGTGATTGGCTAAGAGGCAGCCAATCACAGCCGCGGCTGCCAGCAATGTAGAAGACGCTGGCAGCTGGGAGCTGTAACTAGTGTTTGGAAACTATTTTAAATCTTTTAACTTAGCGGTCGGGGCTGGGAGGGTTTGCCCTACAATAGGTATAAAGGTTTTTACGCTGCATTAAGTCTTTGCAGAGAGGGATCAGGAGGGAGAGAGGGGGGTGAAAGGGCTCCTGGCTGTGCGCATGTCACCATCTCTCCGGGAGGAGAGACAGAGGGCAGCAAAGTTAGGACAGGAAGACTGCCACTACTCTGCACTTTCCTGGATCTTGGACATGGATTGTAGAAGAACCATAAGGAACAGAATTGTAAGGTAAGGATTGTTTTAAAACTGTATAGTGGGGCCAGTATGGGGTTAAATTTTAGTTTGGGGGGTGGACATGCCCTTTAACCTTTTCTGTATTTTTAGTGCTGCCAGGAACTTGATCCATTTTTGCTGTCAGTGTTTCCTGTCACTAGATCTCCTCATGTCCTGTTCAGCTCACTCCTAGTTAGTATGCATGTCTCCTCTCTATGTATCAACCCCCTCCCAAAACTGAGGCACAGATAGGGTGTGGAGCATGTGCAGTGGAGGTGATCTGTGCCTCACTACAGCCAATAGCATTCACCCAGTGATTTTGTGTTATAGTGAAAGTAAAACTGCTTTGCTATGGGAAGGTAAGCAGCACTGGGAGCTGCAATAACTGCTTGAATCAAGTAAGATTTTCTTTTAGCTGTAGGAGTTTGAAGGTGTGTGTGTGTGTGGGGGGGGTGTTTGTTATTGATTTCTTTAGATACAGTGCTACATTGGGAATTAACTAACACAGACAGCAGCTAACTGCAGGATTTTTTCTTGATCTTAATGTTGAATCAATTATCCATGCAGTGACAGAGAAATAAGCTTTACTATTATAGAATGGATAGTTTTACATGTAGTGTGTCAGGGGGAGGGGCTGGGTGATTGACAGACTAGCTGTGCCCTGCCCCGAGCTAAAAAACAAGGGATAGGAAGGTCAGAGAAAAATAAAAAGCAGATTTAAGATTGTTGGTAATTAATCCTAATTACTGTGTGATTAATTAAAAATGATTTGCCCCAGTTTACATGTCCAATAAGCCTGAAAACTGATCTGACGGCTGATGTCACTACTCGGCACCTGTCTCACTGCCCGCCGCTGAGTAGAGACTTCAGCTGGCAGATCAGTACACAAGTAGTGGCCACAGGATTAAGTAAGTTACACTGAGGAGCAACTGACAGCTGGATTAGTAAATGACTGGAGTGAAATACTTACCGATAAGTCCTCTTCTTCACTGGACTGGGGGGAAGGGGAGGGTGCTTGCCACTGCAGCAGCTACCAAAGCATGCTGGGAGTTGTAGTTTCCAAACTTCTGGAGTGCCAAGGAATGAGGCTTTAATTGCCTTTTAAATGGACAGCAGAATTCCCATCCAGTAAAAGCCAAATCCAATATGGTTATTACTGTATGGGACTGTCCATTTAAAGGGCAACTAAAGCCTCAAAACAATACAGAATCAGAAGGCAGCAGTAGTCACAGTTCTACCCTCGGTTTATACTAGAGTCATTCAGTTTTGCTCCTTTTTCGGGTAAAATAGGTTCCTTGGTTTATACTCGGGTCAGTTTGTACTCGAGTATATACGGTATATTTGCATTCATTCATAAATGCATTTACCCTCCTTATACTGTATATAAGGATCTATTCTTCAGGGGACTACAAACACCGCAATTGGTATTGGCTCCATATATTTTAGTAGAGAGTGTTGATAATGACTGGCAGAAATGACTGATCTTGTAGCTGTTTTTCATTCGATAATTAGCAAATCTTTTTATAACCAATAGGATTTGCCATTTTTCTGTCAGATGAATGGCCACCATAAAGCCCTCTTTTTGCTGATAACTGCTTTCTAAAACTATTCAGTTATTGACGAAAAATCGGAATAACTGAATAATTTTGTTTTATGCAAGTCCTAATAAACTATAAAGATATAACATTGGACTGAATAGTATTTGCATTAGGATTAAGAAGGGGGAAAAAAAGACAAACATTATGCAAAATCAGTTGTTCTGAAAAGTTTTGTTTCTTTCCACAGATAATTTAACTGAATAATGGGAACCTTTCTTCTTTGGAACGCATTTGCAGGATGAACCCACAGTAGCCCATTATCATTGATTGCACAGTCTACTATAGACCGCACAATCATTCACGCCTACCTAAATGTGGGCCACTGCATTTTTCACTGTAGCTGATGTTATTTAGGGCCGGCCAACCATTCGATTCAAAATATCTGTCTGTGTGTACTTAGCTTTAGTGATCTGTAAGTAGTGTCCAATTACAACCTGTGCAGGACACACATACAGGGAGATTCAATAAAAGTTCTTATCGTTAAAATGGTGCTAATTTTGGTTGGGGCAAAATTAGCACCATTTTTAACAATAAGAACTTTTATAGAATAACCCTGATAGTTTACTGACATTTATTATTTGTGATTTAAAAACTGACAAACAAAAGTCACCAAGGAATTGTCACAGAAATAAAAACAAACAACAGACAAGTACATCAAACATTCTAGAACTAGCCCAATGCCTAGGCTCTGCATATTTATGCAATATCATACACACAGATATGATGTTTCAGTCTTATGTGTTTTATTTTCCCATTCTAATGACACACTTGTTTGCCTAATGTCAATAGTTTTCTTACTGTTGCTTACAGAAAATTGTCCCTGCAGAAATACATGAATTGAGCACTTGATGTAGTATAGGGTTTGACAGGAACAGCTGCTGTAAGGGTAATTCCCCGCATAATGAGGATTTGAAATATTTTTAACTTTAAAATGCCATCAGTTACATAAGAACGTATGTGATTATTGTGATTTTGGATTCTGCTCCTCCTCTCCATTCCAAGCTGCTCTATTTTTAGTAACACCTTCTGAACGCTCTAATGTTTGTTTTTCATTATCCTGCTTGATCATCTAAACATCATAGTTTTATTATCAGACTTTAGGTTTAATCAGCAATATAAGTTAGTTAGAAATAAACTATATTCAGTGAGTCCTGTATATCTAAAAGCTACCCACACAATTCCCATTATTCTCAGTGCATTTATGAATGTTTCTGTCCCCACATCCTTTGTATGTAGTTTTCCTCATTTTAACTCCAGAAAATATCCAGGTAAAGGAAATCAAAGCAAATGCCATATTTAGAAATCATATTTAGTTAATTTATGATCGCACATTTCCGATCGAATGTTCGTTAATTAACGAACGTTCGATCGAAGAATACCGTGCGATAGTAAACTACGGCAATGGTATTATATGGGGATCGTAAATCGCCGATTTCATTATCGTAGATTTAGATCGGTATCGTAAATTTACGATTGGTATTATAAATTTACAATTGTTAATCGCCGATCGGTTTAATGATCGTAAATTTATGATAGCGATCGTTAAAAAGCGATACTGCGGCTTTATAAATATGGCCCCAAATTCTAATTCCCTTAAATTAGGAAACTGCACATTATACTTTACATATGAAATGATGCTCAGTTGTTTTGTAATTCCCATATGCATGTATGAAATATCTGAGTATAATACATAAGTGTGATATTTTATAATGGGAGCTGCAGTGGTATATATCCTTATTAAAATCACTCAGCTATGTCACTAAGTGACTCATTTCTTATATTTCTTATATCCCACTACTCCGCCCATTCCAGTGTTCATGCCTGGACAATGAACGGCTGCCGGTCCTGCCCCCTGCTTGCAGTTTCGTGCAAGCAGAGGGCCGGGGCACTGCGGCAAAGGAGAGAGGGAAGGTAAGTAATGATCGGTGGACTTTCTGAGACTATAATTATAGCGGTTGGGGCTGGGGGAACATGGGCTATAATATATTAAGTTTCCATAAAGGGTGGACATGCCTTTTAAAGATATTGCTGAAGCACCCAGCAAGCTTGCTGCTCTTCATGCCCCATTTTAACTGATTTTCAAAAATAACTTTATACACATTATAGTTCAGGCTACTAGGAAGTACAAAAAGTAACTCAGCACAGCTTGGGTACTGTATGTTACGATACTTCACAAAAGATTTGACACAGGCCTTGTAAATCACTACCAATATTACATTGGTTGAGATGATTTTACACTCATTTCACCAATAATGATCTTTACTGCTTCTAAACTGAAAAATATGACTTGCTTTTATCCTTTCCTATATTTTTAGTAGCCAGAAACGTGATCCCTTTTTGCTCTCAGTGCTCTCACTAGATCTCCTCATATCCTGTTCAGCTCACTCCTAGTTAGTATGCATGTCTCCTCTCTATGTATCCACCCTCTACCAAAACTGAGGCACAAATGTAGTGTGTGGCATGTGCAGTGGAGATGATCTGTGCCCCACTACTGCCAATAGCATTCACCCAGTGATTTTGTGTTATAGTGAAAGTGAAAGTAAAACTGCTTTGCTATGGGAAGGTAAGCAGCACTGGGAGCTGTAATAACTGCTTGAATCAAGTAAGATTTTCTTTTAGCTATAGGAGTTTGAAGAGTTTGAAGTGTGTGTGTGTGTGTGTGTGTGTGTAGTGGGGGGCTTTGTAATTATTTTCTTTTTAATGCAGTGCTACATTGGGACACAGTATCAAAGACAGCAGCTAACTGCAGGATTGGGTTTATCTGCACAGAAAGAAACAGATAATGCTTATTCCTTTTCCTGATCGTAATGCTGAATCAATTAGCCATGCAGTGACAGAGAATTGAGCTTTACTTTTATAGAATGGATAGTGTCTACATCTAGTGTGTCAGGGGGAGGGGCTGGGTGATTGACAGTTCTTTACTGACTAGCTGTTCCCCGCCCCTTGATAAAGTTAGACTCCCAGAGCTAAAAAAAACAAGGGATAGGAAGGTCAGAGAAGTAAAAAAGCAAAAGATTGGTGGTAATTAATCCTCATTACTGTATGATACAGTAAATTAAAAAATTATTTAGCACAGTTTACATGTCCTTTTCATGAAAACTTCTATCCAAACCAGAATTTTAGGATAATATTCTCCGAACACACAGTGTTGGATGATATGTTGATGTAAATACACAAAACCACATTGTATTTAAATTTTAGCTCTTTATTTAACCTTTGCAACTTAAATAAACAACACAGAGAAGTAAGAAAATTGGGATAGAAATCTGTGAACTAGAATGACAGCAAATTTCTTGGAACAGCAATGGACTGTTTTTGACAAATGCAGATGTCATTAAAACTTCTCATGTGTGTTAATTAGAACAACGAATATAAATCTAATGATGTCAATAGCTAAGATGTATCAAGTCAAGTGTTGAGAGATGAAATCAATATCCCAGATAAAAGCAGCAATATCATTATATTGATCATTAAAAAAACTTGTGTCTATGCTAAGGTTTCTTGTAGGTGAACATTGAAGGGTAACAGATATAGAAACAGCTAAATACAGACTTTGAAGAATACCTTCTATTTTTCAGGTCATTGGTTCAATTATTTAAGATTATTTTAAGTTTCAGTTAAAGGAGATCCTCAAGACAACACACTCACAAACATAACACAAGCTGTGCCTCACCTCTCCCTTTGCTGTGGCTGCTGGGTGATTTATGAAATCACATTGTGGGTACTAGGCACCAGCTTCTTCTCCCTAAAACAGAACAGGGATTTCAGTTTATTTTCCAAACAATTCCATGGATGTAAGAAACAGAATGTTAATATTTAAGTAAGTCTGGGTAACTGAACTGGCAACTTTATGTATAGAGATAGACTAGAACTCGAACCTGAGTTCGAGCCGAACTATTCAAATTCGAACGAATTCGGACTACTCGGACTATCCCAGACCCGGATTTTCGATATTTGCGGACTTTCGATAAATATCGAATGTTCGACCATTCGAAAATAGCTCGAAAATAGCGCCAGTGAGAGTAAAATAGATTTTTTGAATGTCCTGGATATTGGAACATGTTCCCCAGACCATTTCCCAGGTCCCACAGCCATTTACATTAAGTTACCATTATTATTTTATTTGTATTTCATTAGTTCTTTTAGAACTATTTGACCATTGACTTTAATGGGTCCGTTTTCGAACTTTCGAACTTTCCATATAGTAAAAATTAAAAAAAAAAATTAGCTGACTGTTTTGTATTTCCCCAGGAAAGCTGTATGTAATTCACACTGACTGGTAAATAAACTGCAGGGTAACAAGCAGCTTTCAAAGTCTTATTAGGGACTTTCCAATTGGTGTGTAGACATCTCTATAGAAAATATAGAAAATACCCTGTGCATAGAGACAGTGAATACTGGGAGTGAGGGGAGTTCTGATTCTATATTCAGAGATCTAACATGGCGGTTGGGGGTGGGAAAGGATGCCCTACAACACACCAAAACTTCTTTAAACTAAAATGTAAATAATGAGCATAAATTCTCAGTATGAATAAACTTCAACTAATATGTAATTGATGAACCTAAATTCTCAGCCTTCTCGACAAAATTTTAGACATATAATACATATATGAGTTCAGAAGCGATGAACCCAAAATTAACCGTAATGCTGTGAAGTTTGTTAAAGTTTTATCTGTAACAAATTTTATGGGAAAAGCTGTGAGATTTCCACAAATCCCCTATGGAACAGACCTGGCCCATAGTGTGTCCATAGTGTGCAGCAATGCTTATTGTGACCGCCCAGTCATAGAGTCAGTTACATTTGACAGCAATATCCCTCAAAAAAAACATATTAGCCCAGCCTAGGATGGGAAATATACATAAGGAAAAAAAAAAACGTTTATGCAATGGGTGTATGGATAGACAATAATTAAATATAATACAAAAACAAAAGCTCAATATACAGTAATTTACTTGTTCTGTCTTGTGTCTTACTACTGGAGAGATTTATAATAACATCCAATAATACAGGCTGAGGGGTTTACCCATCAAAGAATATGGAGGATGGGCAGACATCAAGTTCCCATGAAATTCTAAGGCTTTATTGTTTCAAGTTACAAACATATATCAAACAAGAAGAATGGAGGAGGAGATACTCTACAAGTTTTGTAATAGATAGATACTTTATTAAGAGTGTTGTTACATAGTTACACCCCTCTCTGGTGTAACTATTAATCCTCAAAGTGTTGACACTATATAATACAAATCCCTTAAGTAAAGGCAAATAATATATTAAGCACTTCAATATTAAAACCATACAAAATAAGCTGTTCAAGCTCCCACCATTTAATGTGATACATTACTGTACATATTGCACAAAATATTCAATTATTAATATAAAATATGTATGTAACCGTAGTGCATGAAAAGATCATAACATATATAGATATAAAATTAATTCATAATGCAGCTTAAAGGAACACTAAACTTAAAAAAACAAGTATTTGCCATCCGTTTCTATTATTCACAGGGAGGTGAGAACACTTATTCCCACCTCCCTGTGAATAATAGTTTGCTCGGGGGATCTGGAACTTACCTTACCGCGCTCCGCTCGCAAGCCGCTCCTGCACAGAACAGCTGTTCTGTCCTGATCACGCGCCCTATCTTTTGTATTGCCGAGATAGTGCGCGCGGTCGGGACAAAGCGGCTGTCAGTGAAGGAGCGGCTTGCGAGAGGAGCACGGTAAATTATTTTTAAGGTACGTTTTTGACACATGTATATATCTACATACTTTACATCTCAATCTGCCACATTTATACATGCCTTTCTACATGCACTTCTTTTATTTTCCCTAGGTTGGTCTATAAGAAGGCTCAGTGATACCCATGAGCTGATCTGTTGGGTCCATCGGTACACATTATTTAGATTACATCCTATCAGGATCTGGTTGTAAAATTCACCAATGTTTCCAGGGGCGTAACTGCAGGGGCCCAGGCCCCCCCACAAGTTTGGAGGCCAGGCCCCTGACCCCCCCCCCACTCCAGACTGTTTAAACTGCTAATCACTCATATGAAGGAAACATACGCACAATCAGCTGTTTTTAAAGACCAGATACAATATCTAAATACAATATCTAAAAACTCTATGAACACCTTATCCATTTTAGATGTAAATTTTATACAGTCAGAAGTATTATTACAATACGCCACAAAAATATCTGCACGTTCTGAATAATGTCATGTATATATCTATGTAAGGCAATTTTATGTTCGTTGTGTTCATTTCATTTGTGCATTTTTCCCCACAATCCCAAGAGTGGCCCACAGCACCTGTGAGTGGGTGGGGCTTAGACACCCACAAGTGGGCGGGGCCACATGGGGCTGTAAGGGAATGGGCCAAGGGGGGCCTGCAATTGGAGGGACCATCGGGTCCATGAGTGGGAAGGACCAGGGGGGCTGCAAAGGGGAGAAGACACAGGGCAGATTGACTGACAGGTTTCAGAGCAGGAAGCAGGAAGTGATGGGGACCTGGTGATGCTCCTACCATATCACACACAAAAATGTAAATATCTTCAAAACTATGTAAAATAAACAATAAAAATAAATTGCAAAATGTCTCAGGATAACATTTCCTATCAATTTACCTGAAGTCATTTTTGGACCACAGTTCCCCTTTAACTTGGACCCAGACCCGACTTGGGTGGATCATACGTACTGATAATAGCCTCGTACATTCGCTAACCCTCAAGAATACATTCCAAACACTTGAAAGTAAGTTCAGTTTTCGGATTTTCAGATCTTCGGGTTTTTCCCGCGTTCCGTAAATCCACAAACTGAACAAAACTTCATTGTTTCGGCCATCTCTAGTTCAGTGGAGGAATATAGTGCTGTTATATCCATTGTTAACCAAATATATGAATTGCTCCATTTTTTAGGGGTAAATTTACTAATGATATCTGTGGAGTCACTTATATGTGTGGGTACATTGAGCACCGTGTATTAAAGGGCATGTCCAGCCCCAAAACCTACTTTTGGTTACAAGGTAGGTGCCCCTTGCCCACCCCCAACCGCCAAAATATTTTTGCAAAACAATGCTCCCATGGTTACTTACGCACCATTCTCTCCCATGCCGTCTCTAATCCAGCTCCCTGCTTGCGGAAGCTGCAAGCAGGGGCTGGACTCGCAGCCGCGTCTGTGATTGGCTAAGACGCTGCCAATCACAGATGCAGCTTACGTCATTCAAGACAGCGCGGGAGAGAAGGGTTCGTAAGTAACGATGGGAGCGTTATTTTGCAAAAATATTTTGGCTGTTGGATGTGGGAAGGGGGCACCTACCTTGTAACCAAATGTTTTCATGCTAGGTACAACGGCCGAAGAGGATGGATCATAATGGAGGGAGGGAGGGCAGTAAAGGGCTCCACAGCGCATGTCACATTCCTTGTCGAGGTTGCGGAATCAGCAAGGACCGGATGGCTCACAGACACTTCCTTCACTTCACTTTCCTGGACTTTGGACAAGCATTGCTGGAGAACCATTTGGAGCAGAGATGTAAGGTAAGGATTTTTGGAAACTACTTAGTAGTTAAATTATAGTTTTAGGGGTGGACATGCCCTTTAAAATTTCATTCACATATTAAGACAGTCATTCATTAAGCTGGACTATTCCTGATTTTATGTTAGTGAATATACATATACCACCTTAAAAAACACTCGTTAGTCATTAAGTCTTCACTATTTGATTCACAAGCGTATGTATAGATGTTAAATAAAATAGTATACCTCATTGGCTCACACACTACCCTGTTTCATGTACCAGTATACTAACCAATTTATCATCTGTTTAAAAGGGGAAAGAAAGTGGCTTGGGTGTTCTCTTTTTATGAAAAAGAATGGGATAGAAGTGATCACTCCTCTCTCCTGTTTTTGCGTACATTACTTTATATTACCAATTTAATGACAGCTAATTGATTTTAGTAAAGTCGCACTGAAGAGTCTTCTGTATGTGAATTTGCCATCCTGCTGTATGTAAACAACACTTATCCACTTATTGAAATATCTGCAGTATTACAGTCAATGCCTGTGAGTTATATGCTGATATTCAGAAAAAAAGGAGTTTAATGATTGCCATTCTGTGCAATTCAGTCACTGTTTGGAAGTAAAATGTATCAAAGAGTGACATATTTCAGAGTAACACAGCGAGCTGTCAAAATTAATATTACATAGATGTCACAGCAAGTTTAAATTCCTATTAAGAAGATAAAAAAGGCAAGGTTTATACATGTAGATGTTCACATTCTGTGGATTAGAGAGAAACAGAGAGAGCAAATGGATATTTTTCCATACACACAGTAATCTATTCTTACACATAAATGTCATGCCCATATTTCACTAAAGAGCCTGCAGTTTATCCTTGGAAGTAATGGATAATTTATGCCTAAGTGGAATTAAACTTAATGTCTATTCATTTGTTTTTCATAATGCTTGTGCAGGTATTTGTCCCCTCCCAATTCAAACCTGTTATTAAATGATCAATAAATTAACGTGAAGAATGCTGGGGTATATAACTACGTATGCTGGGGTATATAACAACAAGTGGAACAATATATTTAGCACTCCTAGTGACCAATGGGAAGTCTGTTTGGGAGGATGGTATAAATACAGGGGTGCACCTACCATGAAGCAAACTGAAGCATTTGCTCAGGGCTCGCCCCCACAGAAGGCTTAAAGGGCATGTCCCCCCCAAACTATAATCCCCCCCACTACCTGCCCCATTGTGTAGTGTAGTTTAATCCTTACCTCACATCCCAGCTCCATATGGTTCTCCTGTAGTCCCCCCCCAAAGTCGCAAAAACTGCCCATCAGGAGGATAGCAGAGTCCATATAGGATCTGCCTCCTACCTGGCCTCCGGGAGAAGTTTGGCATGCGTACTGCAGCCCTTCTCCCCCTCCCTCCCCCTCCCTCTCCCTCCCTCTCAGGATTCCCTCCCCCTAGCATAAAACCCTTTAGATATATGATTCCCCCTGTCCCCCCAGCCCCAACCGCTCCATTTTTATTCTTAGAAAGTGTCCCAAACTTTACTTACCTTCCCTCTTTCCCCCGCCGCAATGAAATCCCGGCAGCCGCGTCCGTGATTGGCTGCCGCTCAGCCAATCACAGACACGACTGCCGGTACTGCCCCTCTGCTTGCATTTTCTCGCAAGCAGAGGGCCGGCAGCGCGGCGGAGGAAAGAGGGGAGGTAAGTAAAGTTTGGGGAACTTTCTAAGAATATAAATAGAGTGGTTGGGGCTGGGGGGACAGGGGGAATCATATATCAAAAATTGTTTTTAAGGGTGGACATACCCTTTAAAAGGCAGCAGTTAAAAAAAATCCTCCTTTCTGCAATACTGCATTTCAGCATCAGTCCACCAATCAGTGTTAAGTCAACCCTCCAATCCACCAATCGGTGTTAGTTAGCCCTCCAGCCCACCAGTCAGTGGTATTCAGTCCAGCACACCCACCTCCACAAGCCATGCCTATAATCCCTGATGAAGCCATGCCCACTTATCATGCTGCCTCCCATCTGCCGGTGTGAAAAACCCTAGGAACACCCTTGTATAAATAGGTGCCACTTGCATTTTTAAATCTTCAAGTGGTCCAATCATAAGCTTAACTCTTCAGCTGACACACACCAATATAAATTTCCCTTTTAATTAAGAAAAGCGGGGGGGGGGGATTATACTCTTTGATGGGGGAACATTATAAACATGCAGCAATGGAGCATGGGTGGGTTTTAAAGGACATCTAGAGCTACACATTCAAAATGTTCATGTTATTTGAAGTATACGGGAGGCAGGATTGGGTATTCCTACTTCACATTTTGCTCTCTTCTATTAGAAATCTATAAAGTCTATCTATCTGACATGCTTCAATTCAGAGAATTGAATTCAGCGAGGATTTGCATGGAGCCTGTATCACACAGAGCAGATGCAGCAGGGAAGTTACAATGGCAATCGTACCTGGAAACATTTATTTTAGAATAGGAGGTGGTATATTCAATCCAATGTCCCCAATAATAATTGTTATTATTAGTTATAATTATCCTTTAATTTATGGAACTTAGGGAACAAAGTGCAACTCATTACCAATCTTATTTCCAATTAAAACTTATTTTACAGCACAAAATAGCTTCAAAGGATTTCTCTGAATAGATTTAAAAAAGTAAACAATATTATCCCTAAAGCATGTTACATCAGTGTTTTCCACTTCCACATTATTAATAACTGATGCTGATCAGTTATTCATTTTCTGCATTGCTGCTATACTATTTGTGCCACTTTGATGGCTTGGATGTTCCTGTGCTTTACTGAACTAAATCCTTCTATGCAAATGGTTTATTGGAATCTTAAAAAAATTCTGTGTGGAGTGTTCATCAAACATTTCAGATTCCAGGATAGATTATTCCTTATTCTGAACAAATTGCCAATGTTTTGATGACAACTAGGATTTATGTTTATAAAGTTCATCTCTTGCTGATAAATGACTGACATTGAATTTAACAAATGTCTGTTACAGAGAGACTTGAAATAACTGATATAATTACTGATTAAATTTGTCTTATATATTGTGAGAAATGTTATTGGAGCTACCAAAGATATACAGTAACTTGTTGTATAGAATACATTGTGTGACACCTTACCTTACAAGAACTTCTACTTTCTTGGTATTTACAATTTACTCTGGGAAGAAAATAAAATCCAAGAACTTTTGAATTTAGAACCAATCCCTAAAAGTTGATTCTGTGATTCTCAGGGATATAGCTATAAATCACAGGGCCCTGTAGCAAGGGCCCTTATCCAATTCATAGTCACTTACCCCTCCGTAAACAAATACATACACACACGTACACAACACTGAAATAACTCTCCCTCCCATCACACAAATGTAATAATTTCTAAATGCCTCATAACAATGAGTAACGACCAGATCTAGTCCAACCTTTACACCCTCCTCTTTAATCCTAACTAATAAATAGTTGATCCAGAGGAAGGCCAAAAAAAAAAAACATTAAAAAAAAAAGGGGTTGGTAGAGGAATTCTTCTCTAACTCAAAATGGCAATAGGAAAGAATCCCTGGATCAACCAGAACTACAGCCTACAGTATATGTATTAATACCATTAATTCATAATTTTATTAGGTTTAGAAACTTACCCAGTCCAGTTATAAAGGTACTCAATGAACTTGCCATTACCACATCTGCTGGAAGACAGTTCCACAGTTTCATTTCACCGTTCTGACAGTAAATAAACCTTTCCTAAACTGAAGATGAAACTTCTTTTCCACATGATGTCCACATGTCCTCTGATATGATATGGGAGGTTTGCCCATATATGTGATAGTCGGTATAGTCTTTATTATGAGTAGTATGAGACGTATGTGTTAATTGGAGTGGTGTTTACCCAAGCTAGATGGCCAAGTTTAGCTGACGTCACTCCAATATCGCGAGAGGACGTGGGAATTATAGTTGCTCAGTCTAAAGAAAAATTGGAACTTTGGAATAGAGATAACTATGGCAATTTAAGGTGTGCGGAAGTGGTTGTATGTCACATCCGCTGTTAAGAAAGTCCGCGTGTCGGACGAAAGAATATCCCACCTTATGTGCTTGTTACTTATGTGATCTGTCACTAGTCTGTGGTTCCCCTGTCCTATTGCCTGAGCATATTGACATGGCATTTTTGACATTGGCTTAGGGTGGTTGGGGAAGCTTCTAGCTTGTATATACCTATTATAGGACGACATATTTATACAATGTGACTGTTTTATTGCAGCATCCTTATTTTCTCTTTGTACATTTGTTTTTTTTATGTGGTAGGAGAACCCCTTTTAAATGGTATTAAACCTCATTATATTATTGTTAGCACTAATGCCTTGTGACCCCATTTGTATGTTTAGGATACTGGAACTGGGCTGGATAAAGGATAGCTTGATACTAGACTGTTGGGTATTCAGAAGTGGAGTACTGGATAGGTGGACACTGGATAGTTGGATACTGGGTTTTAGAGTACTGGATTGCTGAGTACTGGATAACTGAAGACTGGTAAACTGGATATTGGTTAACTGGATACTGGATGGTTGAAGACTGGATAACTGGAAAGTGCATACTGAATGGCTAATGACTGGATATCTGAAATCTTGATACTGGTTGACTGAAGACTGGATACTGGAAGACTGGAAAACTAGAAGACTGAAGACTGGAAAACTGGATATTGTGCAAGGAGAGAGGACTCAGGAACCCTAGGTCGCCACTACAAACGATAAACGTGCACTGAAAAAAGGAGAGGAAGCGTTATTTGAATCTTTGGCAGTGGTATTCAGTCACACTGTGGGCACACTTGTATGCACCAGTCACACTGTGGGCAAACTTATATGTTACATCCACACTGTGGGCAAACTTGTATTTACCATTCACACAGTGGGCACGCTTGTATGTGCCAGTCACACTGTGGGCAAACTTGTATTTACTCTCTGCTGGGGGCACATATATAATCACCCTCCATGTAGCATGTATATATGTCAGTTTCCCAGCCACTGTGAGGTCAGCCCTCCAGTTAGGCTTACAGGTCTATAGTTACCAGGTTGGGAATGACTACCTTTTTTTGAATATTGGTATTGTATTGGCTTTTTTTCCAACCCAGTGGCACATATGAATCTGAAAAGATAAGAAACAGTGGTTTAGATAAAACTGGACTAAGCTCTCTTAAGATCAGAGGATGTATTTCATCCGGTCCTGGGGCTTTATTGATATTAACTTTGCCTAATTGTTTCAACCAGATGAAGGGAGGAGGAATCCCCCGAAATGTTTTTGCTCACTTGGTAGTAAAATAAATAGGCTAAGAGCCCTTCACATTTGAGACTTTTTGTGTATGTGCTCTCTACTTTTATTTGTTTCAATACCATATCCTCTGTCAGCTAAAATAAATATTCCTCATTTTTAATTTATTCATATTATTACAGTCCCAGCTATAAGGAGTAGAATAGTGAATACAAAGGGGGAAAATCTATTTAGCTCATTAGCCTTTTGGCATCCTCTTTAACCATCTTAGCTTCATTATGTAATGGTCCCACATTATTATATTCCTCCTCTTTTTACTATTGATATACTTAAAAAAAATTGGGGTTGGACTTGCTTTGTTCTGCTATCTGTATTTCATTTTCTATTTTAGCTAGTTTAATTGCTTTCTTGCTCTCCTTATTACAGCTTTTACACTTCCTGTAAGCATGTTGTGTTCTGTTGATTTCAAAATTTTGAAAGCCATTTTCTTTTTTTTCATTTCCCCTTTTATCTGAGCATTAAGCCAGGCAGGTATACATTTATAACTGTAATGGTTTAATACTCCTTTAAAAGCAGTCCTTTAACAGCATAAAAAAAGTTAACCCAGTGCACTTTTTTATGTTTTTTGCAATATATTAAATAATATTATAGCATGATCACTTTTCCCTAAGCTTCCCATTACCTTAATCTCCAAAATGAGCTCAGGGTTTTTAGATATTACCAAATACAACAATGTATCCTGTCTAGTAGGAACTACAATCTATGAAAGAAAATCCTCATATAGAAAATTTAAGAACTTGATACCTTTTAAGGTGCTGCCAGTTCCCTTACTCAATTTATGGCCCATGGGGTTACAGAGAAATCGCCCAGTGGGCCCACAGCCCATTCACCCAAGAAACAGAAAACTTTTAAAATAAATACAAAGCTAAAGGTACAGTAAGAAATACATTTTGATAAAAAAAAAATAGTCAGTAGGAATTATATAGATATATAAATGAGTGATAATAGAGATATGAAATATTAAGTGTGTCCCAAAACTCCTGGTAAACCTCATCTCAAATTTCTTTGTGGGCCCCAAAAGCCCAGTCCAACACTGAACTAGTATATGTTCAGGGTGATACCAACGTCTTACTTTTGCTTCCACGTATACAGATCCCCCTCCCCCTTAGACAACCACTGTAGATGAAGCGGGGGGGGGAGGGGGGGGGCAGTATAGTTTATATGAACAAAAGACAACAATATTTAATGCTAACTGTATACCACAGGTTTTGTAAACCTACAGAATAGGCCCCGTAACATCTTCTTCAATATTCTACTATAGGATATCATTGAAATGGTGCCTAGAGTACATTGGATAAATATTTATAATATTTTAAATTTTAGAAATTATTGCAAATTAAAATGATGCTGTATGATGCTGTATTGTATCTAGTCAATTTTGAAAGTCAATATTAATTGGGCGAGCATTGTGAGAGTTGTAGTTCAGCAAGGATGCAGAAAAATATATTTGTTATTAATGTCCTTATTTATTAAATAGAGGTTTGTATGAACTATCTGTCTAAAATGACTAGGGGATTTATCTTTAGAGTGGCCTGTCAACCCCAAAACGGAAACGAAATATCAGGGCAACATAGATAAATACAGTATATGTGTGTGCACTGTCAAAAAAAGCTTCGTTTTCAAGCTTCAGTTGCTAAATTTGAAATTTCATGTAAAAAAATAAACTTGTTAAAACAGTACAGCATAATTACCCAAGAGTTATTATCCACCATGTTTACAGTCAAACATAAAAATCCTCTTAGCAAATCCGACTAGCCATGTTTAAAACTGGGATACTAGCACATTTGTTTTTATTTGTCATCAGAGCAACTTTAATTGCAGACAGTTGGTAAAACCCTAAATAAAGGGACAGAAAAAAGTCAGGCTTTGAAGTAGGAAAATCGTGCAATGGGGGTAAATATTAAGGCTAATTGGAGTTAGAGTCAGTCTTGCCTTATACAGAATGTATTTTTTTTTCTGCAGGCTTTAAAATATTGTTCTCATTAATTTATTTACCACAGTTTTTTTTCTGCTTTTGCAGTGAAAATATGAGGTTACATTTAACATTAAAATTACAAATTGGCGGATTTTGTCTGCTGTTAGATTATAAATATGGAGCAGTGTTTGCTTGTCAGGCAGCTTCATAATTAGCAATGGTCTATGAGGTATCAAGGCAAGAGATCATCACATCAGGCATCAAGTTTATTCCGGAGCTTTCTGCAAATGAAAAAGTCTCCAAGGAATTGGCATATCTAAGGTTGGCAGCTATGCAGCATCATACTTTGAACTTAAATTTTCTCCAAAACCACATTAGAGATTTATTTTTTGATCACGCATCATATTTATAAAAATATCCAATTATTTTATGTTTTCTAGAAGCTTCTTTGTAAGCAGAACATAGCTACGTTGACTAGCCTTACCTATTTCAACCCCCCTCCACAGTAAACATTTTAATAGAGTATACTATACCCAATTTAGACTTTTTTTACTCAGTAGACACAGTTTTATATTAGTTTTATTTTATTTTATTAGTTTATCTCATGTCTCAGCAGTCTGGCCAGCACATTATATTAACTTGCATGAATATGATCTCTATAAGATAAGAAATTAACAACTTTTCCTTGAGAAGGGTTAACGCCATTTATAGTAATGCAAAAAATATTTAACTGTTACATAAAAAACTCAAACTGTAGTTAATTATTTGTATAGATTATACTAACTGTGTAATTTTCCTCATATTGTAATTGAACTGCCACCTAGAATAAAAATAGTGCGTAAAGATACAAAATCCCTAATTACTTCATTTAAATGTATTAAAGGACATTTCTACCATTATAATAACATTAATTCCAAAGCACCAATTAAAAAAGCCCACAATCACATATCTATCTGGTTCACTAGGAGAAGCCAACTCTACCCCGTTTGGTTGGACCCCTATTCAAGAACACTACCTCTGTCAGACAATACTCATACGGGACATCCTGCTTTCATAGGTGATTAAAAAAACATTCCCCATAGAGAAAATAAAAACATTTCTTGGTGTATCACCCTCCGCCTCAGCCTATTAAAATGTATTTGTAAATTTATGTTA
This sequence comes from Hymenochirus boettgeri, assembly GCA_019447015.1. Taxonomy (NCBI): domain Eukaryota; kingdom Metazoa; phylum Chordata; class Amphibia; order Anura; family Pipidae; genus Hymenochirus; species Hymenochirus boettgeri. The sequence goes on along the minus strand of CM033474.1, from coordinate 188,217,250 downwards.
CTTAATAAAATCCAGATTATTAGATTAATCAGCCTATCAAGGAATATTACAGATAACATTAAAGGGATATTATACAGAGTAAAGGTAAGGACAAGAAAGACTTTGGATATTAATAATTAAAAAAAAAAAAAATGTTTTAAAAACCATCTTAAAGGGCAACTAAAGCCACAGAACAACACTGAACCAGAAGGCAGAACACCTTGATATATAACCAGTAATCTGTGTCTTACCTCTCATTTTGATACAGGAGCTGGGAAATTTAACTAAATAACATGTGGTTTGTGCTTTACTTCTCAGCATTCTAATATCAGACAGTTTGGTCAACGACCATTATGTTCTGCACATGCTCAGTCCTTAGCTATGGCACAAACTTGTTACAGTTAGTCACACCCATTAATAATCTCTAGCCAATCCTTTTACAGGACAGATAAAGCAAGGAAGCATGTGACTGAGGTCAGGAGGTGTGGTCTGACATTGAACATACACACAGATACTTCATCCAGTTCTTAACAGGCTTTAATTTACTTTAACAGAGTTTACTAAAGTGGCATTTTATAGTTTATTGGTGTTTTTAGGGGGGTTGTTTTCAGATTCTGGAGTATATAAAATTGGGTTTAGTTCTCCTTTAATAGCTGTCTGTAGTAATATGGTATTATATATCCATTATGATATTCGATTATTCCTGGAATCTAGTTGACATAATTGTTGTTTTTGCTTTTGGCATGGTAATACGTCTCTGTGTTGTTAAATACATGATCATTAATATTATTGAGGATTTATATAGCGCCAGCATCTTCTGTGGTGCTTTTCAATTAAATGTATGCATTCACATCAGGCCCTGCCCCAAAGAGCTTACAATCTAAGCACATTTATTTTACACATACTCACCCATAATCAGAACATGCCCCAGACTTGTAGCTCTTGCCATCTGCATATTGGGCTGACTCACTTTCTCCTAGCTTGCATTTGGTAACCTGCAGCAAACACCATCAATAACTTAACCACTCCTTCCTGTTCTCCAATAATTTTTTGAATAAAGGTCACTTGTATGAAGACCACAGTTACCCTTTAAATATTAGTTCTGAGAGCTAGGGATCAAGTTAAATGTGAGGACCACCAGGGTAGTATTTTGGGAAATAATTCTGCAGCTATGTACTATGCTAGGGAGAGTGTCTGCTTAAGAATAATAAGGCGTGGTTAAGAGTTTTGTATGAGAAGGAGGGATTTGGGTTTTTAGAGAACGGGACATACTTTCCTGTCGGCTACAGGCACTTTAGTAGGGATGTGTTGCACCTCACTGATGGTGGTGCAGGTGCAGCTGTTTTGGGGGAGAAGATGGCTAGAGGGTTGGAGGACACTTTTAAACTAGGTTTGGGGGGTGGGTACTGCCAATCTCTCTGGGGTAGATAGCACAGGGAGTAAGCAGGATGTAGATTGGCCAGTGCTGCAAGGCAAGGGTGGAGGGGCTAGTATAAGGGATAGGGAGGCATGTATATTAAAGCGCATAAATAAATGACAGGATCATACTAAAATGTATGTTTACAAATTCAGCGTGGCTAAAAAAAATGGGCTTTAAATTTACAAGGATACTCCTTGTTTAGGCGTGATAGAGAAAACAGGAAAGGGGAGGTGTAGGATTTTATGTTAAACCAAAAGTTATAAGAAGAGATAATATTGATGTTAATGCAGAGGCAATATGGGTAAAATTTGAGAAAGGGAAGGAGGGGTAAAGTTATTGTTGGTGTTTACTGCAGGTTACCAAATGCTAGCTAAGAGATAGTATGTCAGCCTTATATGCAGATGGGGCATGTTCTGATTATGGGGGAGTAAATCCCCTGACGTTGATTGGAGTAGTGTAACTGCCAACATGGTAAACCTTAGAAACTTATAAACCTAAATTAAATACGATATTAGGCTTCACAGCTCCCCTTCAGTATATGCAAATAAGGAACAGAGACTTCTCTGTAATCTCCATGTTTCCATGGTAGCCCTTAAAAAATACTTTTTTCAGCATTTCCATGAGCTAAATGCAAAACCAGAGAGCCAACCACAGACCAGTTTCGGCTCTACTGAGCCATTATCAGTGTAGTGTAGGCCTCTGGTTTAGCAGTGTGACATGCCTATAAACAGACGTCACTAATAAATTAGTATAGTATAGTATTTGAGGTTGAATAAAGATATAAGTCCATCCAGTCCAACCTACTTAGCAATACCCACATTTCCTGCCTAACTGTTGATCTAGAGGAAGGTAAAAAAAAACCACCAGAATTATGAAAGGGGGGCAAAAAATCCTTCCTGACTCGGTTAACTCTACTTTATGTATCAATACCAGTAACCTGCAACATTCCTTGTTTTAGAAACTCTTTTGAAACTATCCAATGAACCTGCCATCACAACTTCCAATGGAAGACAGTTCCATAGTTTTACCGTTCTAAGTATTGTGAAAAATCCTTGCCAATCTTGAAGACTAAAATTTTGTTTCTTCAAGTCTTAAGGCTTGTCCACATGTCCTCTGACATGTTCTTTTGGTGAACAATGCTCCAGATAGTTTATTGTATGGCCTGTTAATGTATTAATACACAGTAATCATATCCCCAATGCAAACATCTTTTCTCTAGTGTATATAATTGTAACTTATCCAATCTGTCTTCATATTCAAGCTCCCCCCATCCCCTTTATTATTTCAGTTGCCCTTCTCTGAGCCCTTTCCATTTCCAAGATGTCCTTTTTGTATACATGATCCAAAATTGCACTGCATATTACAAATGAGGCCTTACCAATGCTTTGTAAAGAGGGCTAATAACATTTTTCTCCTTTGAATCCATACCTCTCTTTAAGACAATACCATGCTGGCTCTGGCTGTTGCCGCCTGGCACTGCTTGCTACCTTTAAGTTTGTTATCCACCAAAACTCCAAGATCCTTTTCCAACAGGGATTCACATAACACAGAGCCATTTATAGTATAAGCAGCACAAGGATTTTTAAGTCTAAAATGCATTGAATCTCATCTGTCACTTGTGACCAATGTGACAATCTATCTAGATTCCCCTGTAACAATTGCACATCCTCTGATGTTTTTAATGGTCGACAAACCACTACAACACTTAATTACTGTATCTTTATAAATATGGACCCTGTTTGGTAACCACACAACATTAACAAAATGTGAAGATACATGAGAGAAGGAGTAGGGGAACTGAATAAGGGGAGTGAGCAGAATGGGAATAATGGGCATTGCTTATGGTAGTTTGTTGTTGGCTTCACAATTCTTTAATCTGTTGCCAAAGAAAAACATTTCTTCCTTTTTATCTGAGATAGTGTAGTAACTTTCTTTCTCTTTCTTTCTTCTCATCTACACATGAAGGAGACCAAGAAGGAGAAAATAATTTAATGTTGATATCAGTAACATGGATTCAGTGATGTTTAGAGACCCGTACTGTAAGCTCCATTAATTTTACAGTGCTGTTTGGAATTATCCATCTGTTTAAAGGTTAATGGTCTTAACACTTCTGCAATGGTCTCTGTTTTGTTTCTTTCTTTGTTCATGCCACAGATTTATTAAATACAGTGCATATAAATGATGGAAGATTAAATTGTTTCAAATTGGATTTAACAGCAAGCACGCAGACACTTACTGTAAAAAAGTATAGCATTACTGCTTTTAATGCAGATTTCTGTGAATTTCAATCCAGACACAGCTACTCAAAGGTAAAAATAATTAAGCATTTCAGAGACAAGTTGAATTTGAGGTTAAGTCTACTTTTAATCAGCACAACCACTGCTCAAATTTCATAGGTACCAGGCGCATTATAATTAGTTGCTGCTTCAAAATATTCTCTTTTGCTGTCAGTTGATCCATTTTAAGCTATCCTGCTACATTTATGTTTTCTTTTAATTCATTTTTTAAGTATATTTAAAATTAAGCTGTCTACTAAATCTATCTTTAAAAAAAATTAAATTATAGAACATAACAAATAAAATATTCCGTTTGTTCAATATGCTCTGACTATTTACTGGCCAGGAGAAATGTTATTTTTTCTTACTTGCTTTAATCTGTTTTGTCAGTACTAATTGCTCTAGATCTATCCTTTAAAGCATCTGCTTCTGATGTTTATCGTACCAGTTGCACTGCAACTTTGATTTTAGCACATTACTTTTTTTAAAATTTTATATATTATATTTTAAAAATTATTTCTAAATACCATGCAAAAACATTTTCTCCAAATTTTTATCCAAGGATAATGTATGTTATGCCTGTATTTGGGAATATTTCCTCCAGTTACTTTTTAGTATCTTCCCACTATCATACTAAATGCTTGTTGTAAGGGATAGGGTTCAATAATTAATAGCTCTTAGGTTAGGAACACACAGCATTCTATCATACAATATACCACTTGATCTATTTGTTGGGAGGTGAAAAAAGCTGCATGGCTGATATTTTTACCTGCATAATTGGGCTAAAATTAAAAAAATGTCTAATCAATTTTTTGACTGATTGTGGCCCAATGTCTGGGCAATATTTGGCCTTATCGACTGATATATTCGATGATAGGTCAGGCTGAAAGAAAAACTTGTGTATAGGTGGCATTCCATTGGTGATAGTAAGTTTTTATATTAAAGTTACACTAACCAATTCAAAGCAGGTTGGCAACTTTATCCCCTTGTTTGCAGCTGCTGCATGGGTTTCTCAAAAGACACCCATAGAGCTGACATAAGCAGTTAGATTTGCAGCACTTTTAGCCTGACTCTTTAATGCCAGCTAATGTCTGTCTGTAACTGAAACTGAAATTGAATTTACCCAGAACAACAGCAGCTTTTATGTTCTGCACAAGAAAATAAAAACATTTATACCGATATGAAAAGCCACAGCAACCTAAAAAAAAGTGAACAATCAATTGAAGAATGAAGTTGCACCTTCGAGGGGTCCATATTTTTGGGGCACTATAAACATGCTTCACTGGTAGTCTGTGTGAGTTCAGTATATACTTAAAATACACTTCAGTCACCATTTAGAGGTCTCCTACACAGTCATCTATGCGTGCTAGGTTTACATCTTCACTAGCAAAATCGTTTTATCCCCGCACTCCTATTTCCAGCTGCTTTCTAGGTGCTGTTCCTCAATAGCTGCCAACCATTTGCAGTTATGAAGATTTATCCAGTGTTAATTTTTCTGAAGAACGCACTCATGAAGCTGTTTCTCACTTTAATTTGCGTTTATTAATGATATACGTGCACAACGTTTTGGGGCGTGTCCCCTTCCTCAGGTGCATAATCACAACACACTTAGTGCAACATTTTATACATAATGCTCCACCCCTCTCAGGGTGTGCTCACTATTGTCTTTTTCGTGATTGGTTTCTCACCACTTCTATTAAAAGTGTTAAAACATACAATAAATATGCAATAGATCTACAATTCCTATTAGTTTGGTGGTTTCTTTAGTGTTAAAGTGCTTATGCTTATAAAAAAGTGCTTCTTATTCTAAAGTGCTCTTCTGTATTACTTTTTTAAAGTGCTTTTTCCTATATTAAAGTGCTATTTGCTATTTAAAGTGCATTTATTATCTTCTAAAACATGTGTTATTTAAAATTAAAAACATTTTTCTTTAAAACCACCTTTGGATCTATTTTATTTTATTCCCTTTACTTTAATATTTTATTATTGTTAACTCTTTATTTCTTTTCCTTTTGTTTCATGTTGTCTTCCCTTCCAGTTCCTGTGGACCAAGTGAGACAGGTAAGTATTAACAATTTAGTTACTTCTAAAGAAAGCATTTAAAATTAATTTCTTCATTTAGACCTTTGGGGTGCATGGTGTTCAGGTGGTGTATCCAGTATATTTCCCTTTGTAGGAGCTTTTTATCGAAATTACCTCCTCTGGATGCTTTTTCTACCACCTCCAGCACCATCCATCTGACCTGGGCTGCGTTATGTCCCTTTATTTTGAAGTGTTTGGATACAGATGTCACTCTCGTTTTTTTCTAAGTTACACTTAGATATATCTCTTTTGTGCTCACCTATGCGGGTTCTTATTTGTCTTTTTGTTTTTCCTATATATGCTAGTCCGCATGGACATTTTAGCATATATATAACTCCCATAGTGAGACAACTACCAAAGTGTTTTAGTTTTATACCAGATAAAACTAAAATACTTTGCTAGTTGTCTCACTATGGGAGATACTCAATTTGTTCGCTCTTTTTTCCCTAGTCCAATCCTACTGCCCTGTTGTTCCAACCTCTGTAGAGCCTCCTTAATGTCGTTCTTATCGTACCTCCTCGCTAAAAAGCATTCTATCTTTTCTTTAATTTGTGTCTCTCGCAGGGTCTCAACCATATTGTTACGATATACCATTAACAATTGGGAACACAATATCCCTTTTTTGGTGGAATTCAGATGGCAACAATTTCTATGAAGCAAGGTATTTTTATCTGTTGGTTTTCGGTAAAGTGAAGTCCCATAACCCACACAAAAGATTCTTACATCAACTCAACTGTAGTCTGATGTATATTTGCAGTTAACTTAATAGGTGTATCCAGGGCATTGATCTCCCTGACAAATTAATTTGCCTCACTTATACTGCCCCTCCATACAAATAAAATATCATCTATATAACAAACGTAAAAATATGTATTAGCCGAGGCTGTGAAGAGCACCGATGTGGGAACGCTACTTAGTGTGTTTGAGGAGACTAACACACACAACACGGTTTCAAGATGGAAGAGATCAGTGGGGTTATGTTTGAATTGGAGGCTAGGACCCAGTTCTCCTGTATGCAGGAGGAAGCGGCAAGGATCCTATTCAATAATGCATTGGAACAGACGGGTACAACACATAAGGACCTGTTTTATCGGGGACACAATTTAAAGGAAAAAAAAGTTGATTACCGTCTACATGGGACTTACGTATCAGAATATTTTAGAGCCAAGAGAATACCTAAGGGATTTCGGGTTACGAATTTACCGACACTGGGGAGAACAGATAAAGAGTTCTGCTCAAGATGGTATGTGAGTTTAAACAAGTGTTTCAATTTGATGCTTTTGGTCACCAAATTTGCCGGAAAAGAACTAGGCATTATCCAGGAGGAAATAAAAAAGCTTGAAAGCCACTCAATGAAGACCTACAGAGGGATATGGACAATGATTGGATAACCAAATTGATAGAACAGGTAGATAAATATAGGAGTGAGTTGATTGCATTTATAAATAATAAGTTCCGCCTAGTTAAAAATGATTACAGAAAGAAGCAAATCTATGGTTGTCCTTTTTCAGGGGATGACCACCAGAGCAGGAACTGCCATAGAACGGGGAAGCATACCAGAAGGGGGGGGCATAGGGGTAAAAACCAAACCACCCCTAAACCACAGTAAAATGTAATATTCAATTTGAGTCAACATCCTATTCACTGATGAAATAGTATTACTTAATAGGGGACTATCTTTTATACCTACCCCTAAAATGGACACAGATCGATGGAGATAGATCTATTTAAGTTACAGAGGTCTTATTTCCTAGAGTGATATTTTATTTAAAAAAGCAGAAAGAACCTCCCTAATACACAAGGTATTCCAGAATTTGGTAACAGATGATATCAGAGAGTTGGGAAGAACGGGCCAAAAGACTTTCTCGAACCTTACAAAAGGGGAAATAGCAGCAATAAAACCCCTAAAGGATGACAAGAATCTGATAATATGCCTCGCCGACAAAGAGGGGGGGGGGGTTATTGTCCTTCTGGATAAGTCGTATTATTACAAGGAATTACAGGAGCAGCTGAAAGACATAAAAATGTATGAGAAATTGAAGGGGTTTGAATGGGGAAATTCTGGAATACCTTGTGTATTAGGGAGGTTCTTTCTGCTTCTACATAGGGACTTGTAGTAAAATTGGACTGGGTAAAAATGATCGAACAAATTGAGTGCATAAACTTTATGTTGAGATTCCATCCACAAAGTAAGGAGTTGGGGAGAAGGATGGAGAAGCATTGGCACATAGTCAAGAGTGACAGACAGTTGCCATTTTCAAATACCAAACAACGACAAGTGTAAAAAAACCTTTATCAAGCTTGATAAAGGTCCTAAGCACCAGACTGAAACGTTGCCACTTGCTGTGTGTATGGATTAATAAACTAATGGATTTTCACAAGACCTGTGAGTGCTCGAATATACTTTGTGTACTGCTATGCATTATGGGATTGTGATTGGAAGCACCCAGGCAAGACTAGAAAAAGTCTGGAAGGTAGAGTGCACACTATTTGTTTTGAGATATATCCCTTATATTATATAAATAAATTAATAATTTCATGGGGAATACATTGGGTTTATTCGGAGGTACTATGTTGGTGGGGGTGGGTAAAAGTAATATACACAGGGACAGGGTTTATGTGTTGTTTAAGCACTAAATAAATAGTTATATCAATATTAACAAATATGTAGTAATGACATTAAAGTACATAGAAATGTAAATAAGGCAAAATCTATAAATAAAAACACCCCAGGAAGTTTTACAAGGAGGCAATGGAAGCTTACAAAGGAACATATTTCTCACTTCCATTTTAATGTTGTATCCAATTGTGTGCTTAATATTAGATTGACAGGAGTGTTAGCGAATCAAACCATTTTCTGAGTGTTAGTAGGAAGTGTTAGTAGGAAGTTGCAAGACTTATTTGTCACTTCCTTTGTAAAACATGTGACAGTCTTAAGGTTCGTAAACACGTGCGATCGCGGGTCCCGACCCGCGATGCACGATGTGTACGAACATTTGTTTTGGCTGATAACTGGCCCATGTGTAGGGCCTCTATCGGCCAAAACGGAGGTTTGGTCAGGGATCAATGAAATGACCGACTTGTCGGATCCCCGAATGACCGTCCATTTCGTCCAATAAAGGCCCTACACACGGGCCGATTATCGGCCGAAATGAACGTTCGTACACATCTTGAGTCGTGGGTTGGGACCCGCGATCGCACGTGTGTACGAACCTTTAGTAAAAACATTCTTCTCACTCTCACCTAACTCCACCCCAACCCTCCCCATTCAATAGACAAAAAGGAGAGCTGCTGTTTGCTGGACAGGAAGGGATATCTATAGATCAGGCAACCAGTAGATCTCCAGATGTTTGGAAACTACAACTCTCAGAATTCCCTAACTACAGAGTGCTTGTAGAGGAATGCGTGGAGTGTAGTTTGAATTCCCAACTACTGAGGTGCTTGTAGAGGCAATGCTGGAGTTGTAATTTTAATTCCCTAACTACAGAGGTGCTTGTAGAGGAATGCTGGGAGTTTGTAGTTTTTCAAACATCTGGAGATCTCCTGGTTGCTTATTCCTATATATGAAAGGGGGACTGATAGGAAAACATCTCCATGCCCACTCTCTGAGACAGAGACTGATAACTTTAATTATAGAATGATCCAATGGATCTCCTATTGATCTATTATTGGTTGTTTTGAGATATATCCCTTATATTATATAAATAAATGAATAATTTCATGGGGAATACATTGGGTTTATTCGGAGGTACTATATTGGTGGGGGTGGGTAAAAGTAATATACATAGGAACAGGGTTTATGTGTTGTTTAAGCACTAAATAAATAGTTATACAATATTAACAAATATGTAGTATGACATTAAAGTACATAGAAATGTAAATAAGGCAAAATCTATAAATAAAACACCCCAGGAAGTTTTACAAGGAGGCAATGGAAGCTTACAAAGGAACATATTTCTCACTTCCATTTTAATGTTGTATCCAATTGTGTGCTTAATATTAGATTGACAGCAGTGTTAGCGAATCAAACCATTTTCTGAGTGTTAGTAGGAAGTGTTAGTAGGAAGTTGCAAGACTTATTTGTCACTTCCTTTGTAAAACATGTGACAGTCTTAAGGTTCGTAAACACGTGCGATCGCGGGTCCCGACCCGCGATGCACGATGTGTACGAACATTTGTTTTGGCTGATAACTGGCCCATGTGTAGGGCCTTTATCGGCCGAAACGGAGGTTTGGTCAGGGATCAATGAAACGACCGACTTGTCGGATCCCCGAACGACCGTCCATTTCGTCCAATAAAGGCCCTACACACGGGCCGATTATCGGCCCGAAATGAACGTTCGTACACATCTTGAGTCGCGGGTTGGGACCCGCGATCGCACATGTGTACGAACCTTTAGTAAAAACATTCTTCTCACTCTCACCTAACTCCACCCCAACCCTCCCCATTCAATAGACAAAAAGGAGAGCTGCTGTTTGCTGGACAGGAAGGGATATCTATAGATCAGGCAACCAGTAGATCTCCAGATGTTTGGAAACTACAACTCCCAGAATTCCCTAACTACAGAGTGCTTGTAGAGGAATGCTGGGAGTTGTAGCTTGAATTCCCTAACTATAGAGTGCTTGTAGAGGAATGCTGGGAGTTGTAGTTTGAATTCCCTAACTACTGAGTGCTTGTAGAGGCATGCTGGGAGTTGTAATTTTAATTCCCTAACTACAGAGTGCTTGTAGAGGAATGCTGGGAGTTGTAGTTTTCAAACATCTGGAGATCTACTGGTTGCTTATTCCTATATATGAAAGAGGGACTGATAGGAAAACATCTCCATGCCCACTTCTCTGAGACAGAGACTGATAACTTTAATTATAGAATGATCCAATGGATCTCCTATTGATCTATTATTGGTTGGAAATTTAAGGGGAAAGATTGATTCAAGCTCTGCAAAACAGTTGTAATTCACTGTGGCAATTCTACTGAATTATAACACTATACAATGTTACAATAAATAGATCAAAATATTAATTTAGGGGATGTGACACTAATAGAACCAGGATTTCATAGGAACATCTTGCCTTTATTTTTTTTTTGTACAAATCCCTAAATTTTATAGTAGTGTGTATAAAGATTTTATATCATCTGTATCCACATATAGCTAAACATATATATTTCCCACTGTGCACCAACGGGCACACTTTTGCTAGTATATATATAGGACTTGTGTCAAAAACTTTAACTTTATTTCATGTGCAACAAACAGACAGCAATTTTTCGTTCTGTGTCTTAGACCATTCTCAAGCTATAATTCTACCAATGCAAACAACCCTCTGATATAACCTATACCCCTCCCCTTTTCTGGTGACATAATTAATTAAAATTAACCCAGGTTCATAATAGTGCATTCATATCACAGTGCAAAAAAATATATAAAGTGTTTAAGTTACAAATATACATAACTATACAGTAACAGGAACTTTCTACTTTTAAAGGACAATAATGTAATGTAATGCATCACCCCCATTACATGTCCACACTTCCAGCAGCTAAAATCACTTACTCACATTTACAGTTATGCTGCCCTCCCTTAGATATCACACAGCAAAGATGAGTGCTTAAAGCCCGCTTCCTAGATGGCTCAGGGCCATGATTAACATAACACTTGTCATTGGCTGGTGGTAATGTCTGTTACAACCTCTCTCCTCCTCCTTTGCCAGTTAAACAAACTTGAAATGCCCTGTTGCTAGGATACAGCCTACATAAACAAGCTGATCAAGTGTGGGTGGAGGAGTGTTTTCTCGCATGCTAGATTTGAATGACATTTAGAGGCAGACAGAATTGTTACACCCCCTTCATAGCATGGCTAATTGAGAGGCAGAGAGAGGCTCGATATCAGGCGAAACAATGTATGGGGAGGGCTACATACCTTTACTCTTTCTAAAGCAATTATAAAAAAAAATGAATTGAGGCAATACAGTTATCCTTTAAGATCTGTTGTTTAGGAAGCATTTAAATAGACACTGGTCATTAAGGCCATTGGGTTTAACTGTGTTCAGTGTCTTTATCCAAAACACTTCCCTCTGTAAAAGAAGCTTGGACCTATCACCCCCTCTGTTTGGAGCTGGTACGTGGTCTATGGCAATAAATTATAAGTCTGAAACAGTTTGACCCTCCTCCAGAAAATGTTTGGCAACTGGCTTGACCGAACTTTTATGCCTATATGCCACATTTATGTCTGATTTGAGTCCATCCATTCTAGCTTTTAGCATCAAATCAGTTTTTCCCTAATAATATAACTTGTATGGACAGAACAATAAATATATTACAAATGTAGTAGTACATGTAATAAAATGTCAGATATGAAAAATTTCTCTCATTAGGATGCTGAAAAAAAGTATTAGGTTCTTGCTGGTAATGCAGTTTTTACATTTATGGCATCCAATTGTATTTTTTGGTAACCAAGATATCTCCTTCCTGTAGCTTCTAACAGGGTCAGTGTTGACCAATAAGTCTCTTAAGTTGTTTCCTCTCCTAAATCCAATAGTCTGTTTTAATGGAAGTTTCTGCTTCAACTTATCAGATATTAAAATGTTCCAATTATTGTTGAGGCTTTTTCGTATTGCAGTTCCCATACTGGAATATGTAGTGGAGCAAATAAATTCTGTTCTTTTGCACTGTATCCAAATTCTCCTTCAGAGACTGAACCTTTTCTCTGGCTTTATTAGGGCTTGTTGAAAAGTATGTGATGGGTATCCCCTTTGTAGGAGGCAAATTTTCATTTCCTTAAGATGCTCCTACATCCTATCTGGTTGTTCCTAATGACGCTACAAAACTGTGAAATTGGGAGTGATCTTTTTAAAGCATGTGGGTGATGATGAAATAGCGTATTGTGATCAGTGTCTTTACTATATAGTGTATATTGCATATTAGGTGTTTGTTTTATAACCAAAATATCCAAGAATTTGCTTTGTGCCATACTGACCTTAAAAGTAAATTTAATTGTTCTATCCATACCGTTCAAGCCTGGATCATTTCAATTAATGATTCTTTGGAGCCCTTACAGATGAGGAATGTATCGTCAATGTATCTGCAAAAAAACAACAGATGATTTGCATAAATATATATATATTCCATGTCATAGTGGTACATGAAAATACTGCAATATGCTAGCGCCATGGACACAGTGGCCATGGTGCCATGGCAGTCCCAGTCCTTTGCATATAAAATACATCTTCAAATCGGAAGAAATTGCATTTCAGCACTAGCCGTAAAAGAGTCAGTACGAACTCTTGGAAAGGTTCTGACCCACAATTATCCTCATTTAGCATACCCTGTACTGCCCGTTTTCCCAAATTGTGTGGGATATTTGTGTATAAACTTGATATATCCAGGGAGGCCAACCAAATATCCTCATTATCTGGGATAGTTATAAAGCCTATCAGTTGTAGAAAATGAGATGAATCTTTAACATATGTCTCTGTGTTTTGTATGATAGGCTGTATTATAGTGTCCAGAAATTTACCAAATGGTTCCAGTATACTTCCCTTGGAAGAAATAATAGGGCGTCTGTATGAGGAATTGTCCCAGTTCCAACCTGATTATTCCTGCTGTCAGCCCTATTTACCACATAGTTTACCCGTTTCTGTATCTTTTTATAGTTGTGTGTAAATCTCATTTCGATAGTACTCATAATCCAACACCACTATGCCCCCACCTTTGTCTGCTGGTCTGTTCACAATACTGTCATCATCTCTAAGAGTCTGTATGGCTTCCCACTCAATTTTAGACAAATTATGTTTAAAAGGCAAACCTTCATTATTGTATTAACATATCTCTGCTTGAACTGTATTGTAGAAACTTTTGATAGCCATATTGTTGGTCACCGGGTCAAATAAACTTTTCAACCTGCAAGGATTAAGGGGAGCACAATCACCATCCACATCAAAAAAATCCTTCAAGACAATAATCTGTTAATTTTATACAAGTCCATTTCCCATTGAAAACAATTTCAATTAGTAGTTGGTACATACGCAAAGCCTTTATGTAGAATGCCAGTCTCCACATCCATAAATTTTCTCCAGGACTAATTAAAAACAGGCGTTACTGCCGGTTTCTTAAGTGTGCTCCTAAAGCCCCCTCTCCTAGTGGAGCATTTCTTTTGCTCCATAAGGAGCAGCCTTCTGTGTATCTCTAAAAAAGACACCTTGTTGTGCTGTGGTCTGTGGACCTCCCCTTTGTGGCAGGCTCTCCAAGGACTCCGTGTGTCATGCTATGTGTTCCCGTCATCCGCCTCTTCAGCATCTTCCGTTCTCACGGGATTTACCTTTGCTGTTGCTAGGCTCCCTGGAGTCACGTGTTTTGGCGCTGCTACACCGTGATTTCGATCTGCCCCGGAAGTTACCGCTATTGCCAGCATCTCCTCCCATCTATAGACTGTATTGTTTTCATAGTCACAATTTACTATTTGGATCTTCTGCTTCTTGTACTGCAACAAGTCATTTTTATACTGTTCAGTCAGGTCTGTATCTTAGTTATCAGTTCGTGGTTATCAGGTAAGGTAAGTGTTTGTATATGTTCAGCTTCAAACTTAATAATTCAAAATTTTTATATATATATCTTCCAGAAAAACTGCGAACGGCTTGGACAATTTACATAAATCTTAGTACACATACATTTCAGGACCTGGAAAAAACATAGGCTACTTTACAACTACTTTAAAAACACGAAGCAGGTGGAGATCACTGTTTGTATCAGTCTGGTGCAGAGTTGAAAGAAGGCAGCTAAGGAAAATTGTAGTTTCCCATTGCAGGGTGCATTTGCAAAGCTGTGCTATTAAATCACACACTATGTTACTCTTATTTTTCTAAGCAATTGGCAAAACTTACCTTTTCCACTTAACTTGCTGACTCTTCATGCTCACCTGTAGTCTTGTTCAATCCACTACTTCTGTGAGACTTGCTGGTGAATCTTATTCGGTCAGATACTAAGGACTACCATGCTTGCTGTATATTACACTTAAAGTAAAATGTGGACTGGAATGAGGATTAGCAGGGTTATGCTTCTATGTATATAATGCAATGATGTTTAAAGGGCTAACACTGGGGCAAATGAATATTGGTGGTATTAAGCAGCAGTCATCTATCAATGTGTGACTATAAATATGGTTAATCTTTTGAAATGTTCCTTTGAACTTCTTGCACACTTCAAATAAAGCGTTTTTCTTTTGCAAGCATACATTTTAGAGTGTGGCATCTGAATTGTGTTTTCTGAAAGGCATTGTGAGTAATTCATTTTGGTCTGTTGCAGTACTTTTAAATGTAGGGATTATTATTGTGCAACTATTAAGGGGATATTGCAAACTGTACAAATTTTGGGGCAAATTATGTTTGGGTGTTTATACTAAAAACAAATTAATGAAAGAAGATGTTGTACCCCATTGTTACAGGGGAAGTTGATATAATACGCTTTAAAGTTCAAGGGAACGTTGATATGATATGCTTTAAAGTTAAAGGGGAAGATGATATGATACACTTTAACGCGTATCATATCAACTTCCAATTTACCGCATTTCACATCAACTTCCCCTTTAATGCATTTCACATCAACTTCCCCTTTAACCCATTTCACACCAACTTCCCCTTTAACTTGTATTACACCAACCCCACTTTAACGGGTATCACACAACTTCCCTTTAAAGGGTATCACACCAACTTCCCCTTTAACATGTTTAACATCAACTTCTCTTTTAATACGTAACACATCAACTTCCTCTTTAATGTGTATCACACTAACTACCCCTTTAACATGTGTTGCACAAACTTCCCTTTTAAAGCGTATCACATCAACTTCACCTTTAACTTACATCAACTTTCCCTGTACAATGGGGTACAACATCTCACATTAATTTATTTTTTAGGGTAAACAAAAATTTCGACATTTTGCAATATCCCCTTAATAGTGACTATGTTGCACAACAATAACACCTACATTTAAAAGTACTGCAATTATTGACACACAATTTCCCCCATAAAACACAGTTTAGATGCCACACTCAAATAAAATTTATGCTTACAAAAAAAAACACTTTATTTGAAGCGTGCAAGAAGTGCACAGATATATTTTTAAAAATAACCCACAAATAAAGTCACACATTGATAGAGGACTAATGCTTAATACTCCACAGTTAGCTTTAAGTAAAGACGCAAAGGTAAGCTTTGCCAATGCTTAGAAAAATAAGAGTAACATAGTGTGTGATTTAAAGGTACAGCTTTGCAATGGACTGAACTTTGATTTACACTGTACATTTCCTTTAACCCTTTCACTGCCAGGAGATTTTAATTTTTTTTTGCGTTAACTGCCAGAAGAATTTTCAGAATTTTGTCCTTAATCGCTTTAGACTAATTTTACAGTAGGAAACCTTGCAGTAAATCAGGAATATTATACATTGTTTTTTTCAGCACAAAGTCTACTTTAACATGGTAACAGAATTTTGTAACTTTTCTGGAAATTTTACTGGAATTATGGGTAAAATATGTAAAAAAAATGAAAAATTTGCAAATTTTCATGGATTTTTCCCATTTTTACTTATAGTTATCTTAAGGTTACACACAAAAATCTCACTGTTTCTAAAAGCTCAGATACTCCTGAGTACAACGATACCAGATATATGTAGGTACCCCACTTTTCCTGTACAGGAGACCCCCCCAAACTAAAACTGCACCTTCAAGAATATTACACCAAATTAAAATGTGTAACCACTACTGACAGTTAACATAGAATATCTTCCAAATTAACTAAAATATCCCCACAAGTGAGATATTTTTAGAAACTACACACCAGCAGGATTTTCCGAGTGAGGTTAGTTTCAATCAAAATGCAGATACCCGGACGCAGCTCTTCGTCCAATTGTAAGTTATTTTCTCACATTTTCTTTTTTTTCCTCAACTGTAAAATCAGAGACAAAATCAAATGCGAATTTCAGCTAAAAACTGTGGAGGAAAGTTCAAACGCATCTCAAATATGAAAGCCTAACCCCTCCCGAATAAAACGGTATGCCACATTCATGGGTGTACCCAGAGACATGGCTACCAACTAACCCAGAGCGTGACCAGTGCCAAATGTCAGTAGCAGCAAAAAAAAATTGCCAGTTTTGTATTTGAACAGTCTGCAGTTTTTCCACAAAACACCCCCCCAACTCAGAAATACCCCCCACAAACTATATATTCCTGAAATCTACACACCTTCCTGTGCTATGTAACCTGTAGTTGGTTCATTCATACCATCAATGGTGTGGGTGCAGTTCTTTGTAGAAGTTTGCACTTTTCGCAGATTTTCTAAACAAAATTAACATCAAAAACACATTCAAATAGTAGAAATAATGCCAAAATCCCATGGAATGTAAAAAGAATTACCAATTCAATTTCCCAAATGTCCAGAATCAAATGGATGCCATATGCATGGTAACACAAGCGGACGTGGAAGCGAATAGCCACCAAGTGAGACTTGCACGATGGCTCAGAAAGAGAAAATATTTAGCCAACTCCGAATTTGAACAGTCTTCATACCATCAATGGTGTGGGCGCAGTTCTTCGTAAGAAGTTCGCACTTTTCTTGAAAAATGAACAAAAAACAACTTCAAAGGTAAAATCATGCCAAAACCTGATGGAATCTAAAAAAAAGTTACTAAATATCAATCTCCCATATGTCCTGAATCAAACAGTATGCCATATGTGTGGTTACACACGCGGACGTGGAACGATAGCCACAGTGAGACATGCACGATGGCTCAGAAAAAGAGAAATATTTAGCCACTCCGAATTTGAACAGTCTTCATACCATCAATGGGTGTGGGCCAGTTTCTTCGTAGAGTTCGCACTTTTCTGAAAAAATGAACAAAAACAACTTCAAAAGGTAAAAATCATGCCAAAACCTCATGGAATGTAAAAAAAAGTTACTAAATATCAATCTCCCATATGTCCTGAATCAACGGTATGCCATATGTGTGGTTACACACGCGGACGTGGAAGCGAAAAGCCACAAAGTGAGACAATGCATGATGGCTCAGAAACAGCGAAAATATTTAGCCAACTCCAAATTTGAACAGTATGCATTTTTTTCCCACAAAACACCCTGATAACTCAGAAATACCCCCCCAAACTAATATTTCCTGAAATCTACACACCTTCAGCTATGTAGCTCTGTAGTTTGTTCATTCATACCTTCAATGTGTGGGCGCAGTTCTTCGTAGAAGTTCGCACTTTTCTGAAAAATGAACAAAAAACAACTTCAAAGGTAAAAATCATGCCAAAACCTCATGGAATGTAAAAAAAGTTACTAAATAATCTCCCAAATGTCCTGAATCAAACGGTATGCCATATGTGTGGTTACACACTCGGACGTGGAAGCGAAAAGCCCAAAGTGAGACAATGCATGATGGCTCAGAAACAGCGAAAATATTTAGCCAACTCCAAATTTGGAACAGTATGCATTTTTTTCCACAAAACACCCTGATAACTCAGAAATACCCCCCACAAACTATATATTCCTGAAATCTACACACCTTCAGCTATGTAGCACTGTAGTTTGTTCATTCATACCATCAATGGTGTGGGCGGCAGTTCTTCGTAGAAGTTCGCACTTTTCTGAAAAAATTAACAAAAAACAACTTCAAAAGGTAAAAATCATGCCAAAACCTCATGGAATGTAAAAAAAAGTTACTAAATATCAATCTCCTAAATGTCCTGATCAAACGGTATGCCATATGTGTGGTTACACACACGGACGTGGAAGCGACTAGTCAAAAATAAAACAATCGCAGTAGCCAATACCAGCATTTTCCCGATTTTTCAAACTGAACCCCCCTCTAACTTGGAAATACCCCCCGCAAACTATATATATTCTCAGAATCTACATACCTTCAGCTACGTAATGCTGTAGTTCGTTCATCATACCATCATGGTGTGGGCGCAGTTCTTCGTAGAATTTGGCATTCTACGCACTTTTCTGGAAAAAGAAAAATACATTTCAAAGTTACAAAATCACACCAAAACCCCATGTAATTAAAAAACTTACCAAAATATCAATCTCCTAAATGTCCTGAATCAAACGGTATGCCATATGTGTGTTACACACACGGACGTGGAAGCGACTAGTCAAAGTAAACAAATGCCAGTGAGCCAATAACAGCATTTTCCCAGATTTTTCAAACAACACCCCTCTAACTTGGAAATACCCCCGCAAAACTATATATTCTCAGAATCTACATACCTTCAGCTACGTAACGCTGTATTCGTTCATTCATACCATCAATGGTGTGGGCGCAGTTCTTCGTAGATTGGCATTTCTACACAATTTTCTCGGAAAAATAGAGAAAATACATTTCAAAGTTACAAAATCCACCAAAACTCCATGTAATGTAAAAAAACTTACCAAATACCAATCTCCTAAATGTCCTGAATCAAACGGTATGCCATATGTGTGGTTACAACACGACTGGAAGCGACTATCACAAATTAAGACAAGGCACAGTGGCTTAATTACAGCAATGTTTCCAGAATTTCACGAAACCCCCTCCAACTCAGAAATACCCCACAAACTATATATTTTGGAATCTACATACCTTTAGCTATACAACAGTGCCATTCTTTGTTCATACATGCAATCTTGTATCGCATTTCAAATAGTATTTTCGAACTTTTAGCAGACAGAACTCGCACTTGATCCGGTGCCTGGAAAACCTGGAAAATATGTTTCAAATCTTCCTACCTTGCTGGATATCTTTGCCTCTGTGTTGTTGCCTATTTGTATTACTGAGAAATACTGATAGCTTTAGTGAAGGCTATTGAGCTTTTGCTGTGAAAAAGTTTTGTAGCATCAGATCAAAGATGAATACTAAAATTCACTTTCTATTTCATCATTTGCCACAAGCGCCCTTGAACCTACAAGCTCTGCCCCAGCACAAGACTAGTCTATTGAGCTTTTGCTGAAAAGTTTTGTGAGCATCAGATCGAAGATGAATAATAAAATTCACTTTCTATTTCATCATTTGCCACAAGGCGCCCTTGAACCTACAAGCTCTGCCCCAGCACAAGACTAGGTGCTTTCTGTTTGGAGTTTAGTTGTTACGTCTCCAGTTTTTTTTCGGCACATCTTGAAAGATAAAAGCAGTTGTTAAATGCAATACATAGAACCATTCATACATTTACTGTAAATACACCATAACGCATCACCCTGTTACTGGTGTATTTTACAGGAACCTCAAAAATCCTTAGGAAAAATAAACTAGCGGTTAGTACAACATTACTGAACAATAAAACACATTGTACCTTATGCCCCCTTTACAGTAAATAACTATTTTAACTAGAAGGAGACCTTACCTGTCCCATCCACAAAGCTATTTCAGAAAAAGGCAAATGAACCCCGGAGCATGCCAAATAAGGGCCTAGGACACCCACAAATCCAGAGAGCCTCCTATCCTATCTAACTTTCAAAGTGCACCAAAGTATGGTAGCGCTCAAAACAGGGCTTCAGACATAAAGCAGGCTTGCTAGGGCACTTAGGACAAAAATACCTTGTATCTCGCCTAGTCCCATTTTTACGGCAAACCTTGCAGGCTCTCTGGGGATGCTGCTTATTAGGCGTGGGTGGAATGGGTTCTAAAAAATGCTTTCCTACTAATCTAGCTACATTATCATTACTAGGCATCTCCGGGACCTCCTCTACACTACCAAACAACATAGCTGGAATAAGCTGCAGCTGGAACTTATAATAGGACAGTACAGGCTCTGGTAGTAGTGTTGGATCTGATCAGTTTTGTCAACGCCACCCATGTACTTGTTGTATTCTTTGCTACAGAGTGGTCTAATTTTGGGGGCCCTACCACCACTTCTGTGCCCTACTCTTACCGACTCATCGTGGATAGTGGTCAGCATGAATACAACCTTAGTATCACAAAACTTGATAGCCAGGAGCTCATCGCTTCTTAGAGCAAAATTCTCTCCACGCTTTAGTGTCTTATCCAGTAAAGCCTTGGGCAACCCTTTTCGAATAGGATTTATGGTGCCACAGGCTGGGGTGTCAAAAGAATTAAGATATCTAAACAAGGGAATACTTGTATAAAATTTATCCACATATAAGTGGTAACCTTGGCCCAGCAATGGAGAAATGAGCTCCCAGACTATCTTGCCACTGACCGTTAAATCCAGTGGACAACCAGGGGGGTCTAACTGTGAGTCCTTGCCCTCATATATCATAAACTTGCTAGTGTACCCAGTACTACTTTCACAGAGCTTATATAATTTGATGCCATAGCGAGAACGCTTACTTGGCATGTATTGGCGGAATATTAGGCGCCCTTTGTAGAGCATAAGGGACTCATCAATACAGATATTCTGGGAAGGGATGTAAACCTCTGCAAAGCGTTTAGACAGGCTATCAATAAAGGGCCTCAATTTATGAAGCCTGTCATGACCGGGTGCACCGGGGGGAATAGCTGTGGTGTTATCGTTAAAATGCATAAACCGCAATAAGATTTGGTAGCGGTTTCTAGGCATTACAGCTGAAAAAAGGGGGAGGGAAATTACAGTAGTGGTATCCCAATAGCTTTCCAATGTATTGTTCTTTACGAGACCCATTGAAAGAGTGAGGGCAAAAAATGTTTTCATTTCCACCATTGTGGTGGGATACCATGCACGAGCACGTGAATATACACCTAATTGGTGTGTGGCAATATACTGCACGGCAAATAGATTAGTATAATGGACCACATCCTGTAGGATTGCGTCCGTCAGAAACAGCTGAAAGAAGTCTAGCACTTCAAAATTACTGGTGTCCACCTTCACGCCAGGGACTGCTAAAAAATCAGGAATTTGGGGGGTAAAATTAGCGGGAGGCCTCCACGCAGGCTCTCCTCCAACTGCAGCACCAGCAACACTCCCATCATCTACCTCCATAGGACCAACAATGCTAGGACCAGCCTCATCATCAGCAGAACCACTACTCTCTAAGGCTGTGACAGTGTCACTACTGCCATGCTCGTCAGAATCTGATGATTCTGATCCACTGGGTAAATACTCAGGGTCAGCATCAGCATCAGAAAAACCACTTTCCTCTGAGCTGGTCAGCATACAGAATCTAGCAGCCTCCTCTACAGAAAAGCTCCTCTTCCTAGACATTGTATCAAAAGTCACTGTACCAATTTTTTTTTCAAACAAAAGACCTGCAGTTAACCCCTTCAGCAAAAAGACCTGAAGTTAACCCCTTCAGCAAAAAAGACCTGAGGTTGACCTCAAGCAAACTAAGTAACAATGTTTCAACTTTCCAACTTTCAACACTTTCTAGAAAGCACCAGAAAACTGAAATACTATAAAAAACTAAACCTAATGAACAGTATACAAAATTTAACACCGTACAATTCCAAAATACAGAAAATAACTTTTATATATTTTAGATAACTTTATAAAACAGAAATCAAGGGTAACTGAAGCAAAAAAAAAAATATAATAAAGACACTGAATATATTTAGCACAGAAAAGCAAAAAATGCACAAAAGTACTTCACTACACAGCAGGACTGGGGGTCAAAATCACAGATCCACTAGTCTTGTTGTGTAATAAAGAAATCAAGGGTAACTGAACCAAAAAAAGTATATAAAACTGAGATTGCAGAAAATTACAACACAAAAACAAAAATGGCTAAATAACTTTACCGCACAGCAAGACTGGGGGTCAAAATGACAGACCCACTAGTCTTTATGGGTAATAAAGATGTTAACAGTAAATTCAATACCACAACAGTTATCAGTAAGAGGGTCTGGGGGTGGGGGAGAGGTAGAGGGGTATATAGGGATATAAGAGGGGTATATAGGGATATAAGAGGGGTAAAACACAAAATATACACACAAAAACAAATACAATTATAGAAATAATATAAATAAACACCAAAATAAAAGAAACAGCAAAAAAAATCCAGAAAAACTGTCAAAATCAAAATGAATGAAAAATACAAAATAAAAAAATATGTTGATTTTGTGTGTATTTGTGTGTGTGTGTATGTGTGTGTGTGTGTGTGTTAGAGTGTAAATATGTGTTTGTAAGTGTGTGTTAGTGTGTACTAAAGTGTGTAGATGTGTGTAATACAAAAAAAAAGTTTATAAAGTTTATAAACTAAATATATGTGTGTAGTGTGTGTAAATACTGTACCAGTCCAGAAGACAGACGATCTAAAGCAGGCAGCAAGGTAAATCCCAGCAGGAAACACAGCAGATCACAGCAGGAGGGCTCCAGCAACGTAATCCACCAGGTAAGTTGTGAGAAAAATCCAGCAGGGGGCGGTTCCTTTACACTGATCATCAGCAAGTCACTCCCCATGTGACTTCTGATGTCAGTGCCTTCCTATTGGCTCCTCGGCGATCGTGGACTGGGGAGAGGTAAGTAACCCGACACTGCTCGCTGCCTAGGGGTATTGCAAGAGCGGGGAAGCGGTTTCCCTGCTCTCACTTCGGCCATTCCGCTCCCGGACCCGGAAGTGCTGCAGATCGTGAATATACGATCTGTGGCAGTTTGGTACTTGTCTGCACAGATCGTATATTCACGATCTGTGGCAGGCAAAGGGTTAAAGGAATTTTTAGGAGATTCTGGCAGATTGAAAGCAATATCTAGGATACTGTAACAGATTAAAAATAATTTTGTAGACGTGGTCAGATTTTTCCATACTTGCACGCTGTCATGCATACCACAACTCCCTTACTCATCTGTCCCTTTTTTACATTTCCAAATGTTGGGAGATATATTAATTGGGGAGAATCCTGCATTGGGTTGGGCACCCGAGGTTTATCCAATTTGCAGCTCAGGTTCTGGTAAACCACAGTGAGTGTGAATGGTTGCGTGTGAGGTTTGGATAGAAAGCTGTGGGTGCGGGTCAGGACAGGTAGCGAGTCTGTTAAATTTCAGCTACAAGTACAGGTCGGGTCATTGAAAAAAACAGGCAGTTGCAGTAAAGGGCAAATACTGTAAACTGTTTTTAAATACTTAAAACAAACTTAATGTAAATGTTATCTTCTTTCAATCCATTTGTCTATCATTTTAGCTGATGCAATGTAAATTAGCCATTATACTTATACTTTAAACTTACATACAAAAATGTTTAAAAACAGTCCATTACAAGAATCAGCCTGCCGCTGAGGAGGGGTGTGTCAGGGGCCTGGCCAGAAACTTGCAGGGGTCCTGTGCATTTTTGCTCCTGCAAGGATATATGGCACATAAGTCCCGGTCTCACATTTACATTGGTTAAACCTTGTACTTTGTCCATCAGGAATCCCTTTGGCTATACAGGCATTGGAGTGCTTTGGTTACAGACGTTAATGGACTGTCCAAATATGTGACTTATACTTTCTGTGCACAATAGTAGCTGGCAAGGTCTGTAGTTACATATAGCAGATGGACTCTTATAGTTGGACTTATCTCTTCTCTTAAAGGGGTGTTTTTATGACTTAGTTTTTCCCAGGAGACAGCTTATTTATATATTGCCTCTTGGGGACGCAGCATTGTAAAAAATCAGAATGCAAAAAAGTGAAACAAGGAGGACAAAAATATAAATACATAAATAAGTCAGTATATAATTATATAAATATAGTGCTTAAGCCTTGCCCCAAGAGGAAAAGGGGTCCCTGACCATAGACCTTACAGTCTAGTTAGAAGTGTAACATACAGATACAAGGGAAAGGGAAGACGTGCAGTAGTTAAACATATCCTGTGCAAATAAAACTTTCTTATATATAGTGATAATTGGACCAATAATGTCCAAGCTGCTTCATAATGCACACACGTCTGTGTGTATTATTAAGCTGATGGGGCATAATGTTGTCCATTAAATTATAGGGATACATATCTATTTTTGAATTTGTATTATTTTGGGATTTGTTAAAAGGAATTTCTTATGGTTAGGCTAGCTGTAGATAAAGTTAGGGAAGACTAGGTAGGTTAGTTAGTGCTCTGCTGAGTCTAGCTTGACGTGGTGACAGGCTTACAAATCTTTTGGCCAACATCTTTTATTCTATGAACTTATTGTAAGGATTTCTAAAGTGTGTACCAGTTGCACCAACATATGTACAATAAAAAACTGTATAAATAACTGTTTTCCAATATTCCCAGCAAAGAAGCCACGCCCACACGTCCGCCTTGTGACACCATTCAAATAATTTTTCAGGGGCCAAAAACCCTAGGGACCCCCTTGTGTGCTGGTTACTAGATAGGAACGATGTAAGAGTAGATTTGAACCTGCTAATTGAGGTTTCTTGACGAAGAGCCACAATAAAGAAAGATTTAAGGTGAGAAGAAGCAGTATGAGTGTGTGTGTGTGTGTGGGGGGGGGGTGTCTGTACAGGAGATGGTTCTGTGATGAGTGAAAGGTGCGAGCAGAAACACTAGAAAAAATATAAGGAGGTGCAGCAGAGTGAAGGGATTTCAATGTTAGGAGAAGGATTTTGTGTACAATGCGCTTTTTAATGGGAAGCCAGGTTGTTGTCTGGTACGGGGATATTTGATATCTTTTTATTAAAGAGCAAAACAATACATGTAGCAGAGTTTATTATAGACTGAAGGGGGAAAAGATGGGAAGCAGGAAAACCAGTAAATAGTGATGGACCCGAACCCGAACCTGAGTTCAGGCAGAACTATTGAAACTAATTTGGGTTTGAACTAGTTTGGTTTTCCGAACTCGTGACTGTATATTCTAAAATTTTCAGAAATATGATAAATATCGAATTAACGAGACGTTTGCTAACCCTCAAATGTAATGTTCGTTTTCACTAGCCTTTGAATGTATCATTCGTTTTCATTAATCCTTGAATGTAATGTTTGTTTTCGCTAACCCTCGAATATAGAGTTTGACTTTCGGTAACCCTCGAATGTATAGCTCTATTTTTGGTAACCCTCGAATGTAGAGTTCGGTAACCCTCGATTTGGCCATAACCATCATGAAGAAAGAAATGTTTAAACAGGTTTTGGTGACAGCTGCATGTTCCTCAGATCATTTTCCAGGTGCCACAGCTATTTACAGTAAGTTATTGTTAGTTTATCTGTAAATAATCTGAATTTTTCGAACTATTAGCTCCCCATTGACTTTAATGGGTTCGTATCCGAACTTCAGAACTTTTACTGAAGTTCAGGAGTTCGGAAGCGAACTGAACTTCAGTAAGTTCAGCCATCTGTACAAGTAATTAGTAGGTTACAATAATCAAAGCATGATTGGATGAGACCATACATAAGCATAGCAGTAGTTGGAAGAGAGAGGATCCTGCAGATTTCCGCTAGTTAATGTGATTAGAAAGGAGAAAGAGAAAGCAATAATTACCCCTAGGCAGCGTGCCGGTAGGGTAAATATTTTCATTAGATTACATTTTTTAATAATTTTTACACTTGCTAGAATTTAATTTTTTTTCTGCTGCTTTGCCTTAAAATTTAACAAGTTACATTTTCTGATGTTAAACATGTTAATATGATGCACATTATCTCAATATACCAAATGTATAATGTATGGCATAATGTACATTTTAAAAATAACCCTTTCCCTCATCTTCTTTTATTTTCTTGACTAATGTGGACTTGTAAGATTTTAAAGTAACATTTTACGCATGTCTGTCTGTAATAGCCTTTTGACCGCAGATTAGCAAGTATACTGATGACTCATTATCTTCATGGACAATATCTCAAAATATTTAAAGGCTTATTAAGAAAATTTACAGGACTGGACAGGAACTGTAAGAAATGAAATATGGAAAAATTACATTTTGTCTGTGTGATTGTGTACACTATAACTATATATAAAGCTCTTGAAGAGCCAATATTCTCTTTAGTACTGTATGACAGCACTTTTGTATAATAAGTGCATATTTTCTTTTTGCAGTGAATTGTTTAATTATCCCATTATCTCATTTCGGAAAGAAGAAACATGATAGTCAAATTTGAGATTGATATGAAAACAAGGACACTTGAGTGGCCCTGAAGTGATGATCATTTACTAGGTAGGATATGTTAAACATAATAGTGGGAAGATCAAGCCCTCCAGGACAAAAAAAAATGAAAGAGGCATTTAATTGGAACACTTAGCAATCACAAAGCCAAGACAGAGGTTAAATTGTTTTGAGCAAGAGAAATTAATACATTAAAGGTTATATTTCCAACTGCGAGGCTGCAGAGTCGGACTCCTTATAAAGTGTCAGAATCACATGAGGCAGAAGAAATGACTCTGAAATGATTGTAGAATCATTAACAAAAGCCAAGGCAGAGTAAGACATTTCCCAGCAGGAGGGTGTGAAGAAGAATAAAGACATGGCGAGAGCTCATTAAGAATGAATTGCAGACCATAAACATTTGAAACCACTAAGTGTGGAGTTCTATCTGTTATCTAATGACTCAGAGATTATAAAACTAGCAATGACTTTCAGGAAAAGGAGTTGACTTTGCAGGAGGCTGTTTGCTATCAAAAAAAATATATATATATTTTTGCTTTGAAAATGCCAGTAGTGTCTACACTCATTCCTGGGCTGCTATAATAGAATGAATACTATAACACACAAAGAGTTGCCATTGTTAGTAAAATGTACTTCATGTACTTCAACCAAAATAAAAAAAATATAGTTGCAGATGCCAAGATTGGGCAGCATCAAATGTTTTTTGGCACTCTAAATGGTATTAGTGTTATAAAGAGACACTCAATAGAAAACACATTCCCTTGCCCAAGGGAATAAACACTTCTACATTTGTTATCGTTATGGGTTATCGTAAAAGTACGTAAAATACCGCAATGGTAGTGTAAGGGCGATCGTAAATACACAACCACTATTGTAGATTTACTTCTGTGATTGTAAATGTATGATCGCGGGAACACTCTTTAAAGGCAAAATAGCAATATCTCACCTTTATAAATATGGCCCTTACTGACCATAACGTACGTGTGCATGGGGAAATCCCACTTAAAAAATACACAGCATCCTTTATGCACACAGGTACAGTGGAACTAAACTTTTTCACTGGCGTATTATTTATTTTGTGTAGTTGTGATTGAATGTCTTTGTTCTAAATTTGAGAATCAACTTATTTTTAGTCTATTATTGAAGCATTCTCTTGGAACATATTCCTTGTCTCTAGCCCCTCCTGATGACACATGTATGTGTTGATAATGTGAGTGATCAGTGTTTGTAAACACAGCAGATGTCACCAAAATGGTAGTGACACCTGCTGTATTTACAAACACCTATATTTAACTTGTGCTAGAGACTGGAAAATTGTACTCTTAGCATCTATTAATCAAAATCACATCTTTTAACTTAGGATTCCTGATTACCTATGTGCTCATACAGAGGAAGGTACAAAGCCTCTCTTAACCCAATAAAAAGCCTCTTTTACCTCAAGTGCGATGAGAATCCACTCTCCCTTAAGAATATAAAGTCACTCAATCCCAAATACAATGATCAGCCACCCCCCTAAATAAAATGATCAGCCACTCCCCCTTCAAGTAATATTAGAAGACACTCCCCCATAAGTATAAAACCACTCTCCCCCCGAAATACAGTGAAAAGCATTCTCTCTCCCTAAGTGCAATGAGAAACCACTCTTCTTCCAAATAGAATGAAAAGACAATTTATAGAATGTTCAGTCACTTTCCCTTAAGTACAAACAGAAACCACTACACCATAGTTTAAAGCCTCTCTTCAACAAGTAGAATGAAAAGCCATCTCCCACTCAAATACATTAAAGGATTAAAGGGCATGTCTACTCTCCCCCCACACACACACTAAAATTTGCCCCACTGTTGAGCCCACTGTGTCCTGCAGGGCAGGAAACTGAAGAGTAGGGTACCTCTCTGTCTGTAATCTGTATCTGCCTCTTCCTGCTCCTCTGAGAGGTTTGTGGCAAGTATAGTGGAGTTCAATTCAGCTCTCACACCCCTTGTTGCTATAAGTAGCTGTGGACCTGACTTATCTTTTGAATCTAACCCCTTCCCGCTTTCTGATCATTATCTTATCTCTTTTCAGGATAAACACCCTCTTCTTCCTCCTGTCCCTCCCTGTTGTGTGTTTGTTTGTAATACTACATCCATAGATCTCCTGTCGCTCGCCTCATCCCTGTCCTCTAGTCTCTCTTCCCATTTGACCGTTGATGAACCTGACTTGCTTGCTAATTCTATAACTCTATCCTGACTAACACAATGGACTCTTTTGCCCCCTTGCATTCCCACAGTCGAGGAACCTCTAATCCTTGTGTGTGGCTCAACCCCACTTCCCTTTTTATATGCAGGTGCACGTGTGCTGCTGAACATGCTTCAAGAAAGTCCTGTAAAAAGGGCTGACTTTATCAATTACAAGTTCATGCTGCAGTGTCTCAGATTATGGCTCCTGTTAGCAAAACAAAACTACTACTGGAAACTTATAAATAACAACAAATCTAACTCACGTCGCCTGTTCTCCATCTTCGACTCCCATCTGTAGAAACACTAGGCCATTTTATCACATGGAATTACTTTTACACGGATATTACTTTTACACGGATATTCTTTATCCTTTTTTCTGGTTATTTGAACTATGAGCTGAATGTTGTGTATATATATATATATATATGAGATCACCACAGCTTCATTGTAATCTGCTTGAAAAAGGAACTAAAATGTTCTGATAGCTTGCTATGATTATTTTAGTTAGCCAATAAAGGTATCACCTTTATACCACTTTTGTTATTTTTTCCCCCAAAAGGTTTGCCCTGTAAACATATTTTGTGCTAATAACACCTATTCTCCGGTTCCTCTTAGTGTGGGGGTGCCACACGGGTCTGTTCTTGGACCCTTAATATTCTCCCTCTACACTGTTTCCTTAGGAGATATCATTAGCTAGTTTGACTTCAAGTATCAATTATATGCAGATGATGCCACCCCTACTACTCCTGACATCCAATCACGTGTCTCTGACTGCCTCCTTGCCATCTCCTCCTGCATGTCGCAACACTGCCTCAAATTAAATCTTTTTAAACCTGAACTGATCATTTTCCCACCTAAACCTGGTCCTGTCCCATCCTTCTCTATTTCTGTTGACAATTTTCCATTTTCCCACCTAAACCTGGTCCTGTTCCATCCTTCTCTATTTCTGTTGACAATTTTCCAAATTTTTTCCATTTTCCATATCCAATCGGGACGCTGCCTAGGGGTAATTATCAACTACTCTCTCTACTTTTCTAACCACATTAACTATGTGGTTAACCTGCCATTTTTTTCCTTCGCAATATAGTGAAAATCTGCAGGTTACTTTCTCTACCAACTACTGCTATGCTTATGCTCTCATCCTATCATGCATGGACTATTGTAACCTACTAATTACTGGTTTTCCTGCTTCCAACCTCTCTCCCCTTCAGTCCATACTAAACTCTGCTACACATATTGTTTTGCTCTCTAATAAACAGGATCCCAAATCTCTTCTGTACCGGACAACAATCTGGCTCCCTGCACATTGTATACAAAATCCTTCTACTAACATTCAGTCTTCTCCTAATCTTCAGTCTGATGTACTTCCTTAGAAGTTGTCAATGGGGTTTGGATTAAATACATTTAAAATAGCAATGGTAACTTACTGTAAATGGCTCTGGCACCTGGGAAATGGACCTGGGAACATGTAACTCCTTTAAACACTACCATTCGCCCACGATTGGGCAATTGTTGGGTTTCCGCATGCTACATTTGAGTGTTATCGCCAATTTGAGGGTTACTGGACAATACATTCAAGGGATACCAAAAATTGAATGATACTTTCGAGGGTTACTGAAACCGAAGGATACATTCGAGGATTACCGAAATCAAAGGATACATTTGAGGGTTACCGAAATCAAAGGCTACATTCGAGGGTTACTGAAATCGTACGATACATTCGAGGATTACTGAAATCGAAGGCTATATTTGAGGGTTACCGAAATCGTACAATACATTCGAGGGTTACCAACATCAAAGGCTACATTTGAGGGTTACTGAAATCGAACAAGGGTTACCGATTTGAGAATTCGATAACTATAGAATTTGCGATAATTATCGAAAATAAGTCTGCGAGTTTGAAAAAACTGAACTAGTTCGTAGATCGGGAAGATCGGAAGCGTTAGATTCCGTACAGACTATTAAAGTTTGGGTCAATCTCTGGTTCGTGTTCTGTTCATCTCTAACAGTAACCCAATCAAAAAAATCATGCATCAGCTAATGCTATTTACACAGCCACAAACACTATAATAACTAAATAAATAGCACTGAAATGTTTTACACACTTTTAAACATTCACAGGGTCATTACATACATTTACACATTCTTTCAAACACTCATGTATAGTCTGACACACACTTGACACATACATTTCTATATGTACAGAGGCACAAATAATTAAATTAGTATTTAGACAATCAGTTGGTAAATATAATCTGGTTACTCACTGATCAGGGCAATCATCCAGGACCCAGCATGAAGGGGTTAAAATATTGTCTCCAATGACCTCCCACCCCCACATACCTTGGCAGTGGCATAACTAGGAATCACTGGGCCCCCCTGCAAAACAATGATGGGGTCCCCTATCCATGCTTCATCCACAGTGGTGTTCTGAGAGGAGGCTATATCTGTCATAGGAATAAATAAGACGAGGTCCCCTGCAGTTGCTCACCCTGCTCCACTGGTAGTTATACCCCTGTACCTCGGGAAGAAAAAAGGACGAACGCCAGCAGCCCTAAAGTAGCTAAAGCAAACAAAGCGATAATTTTAAACCTGGCAGCACTATCAGTTACAGAGATCGCACCGCAACTTGTCACTGGCAGGCTGAAGGCGTTATAGCTAGGTAATCTTCAGCACAGTCAGTCAGGCTCTGTGGGGGAGGAACCAGTCATCTTAGTGTCTTTTGGTTCCTGCTACTAACCTTATACAGTGTTGAAAAGGAGGAGTAATGTGGATTTTGAAGGTTTGATATCTCTGTCCTGATTCAGCTTTACAACGGGAGGGATGGCCCCATGGTTAATACCTTACTTATGCCGCCCCCTGTAACCATGCTGCCCTAGGCAGCCCTGAGTAGTGATCTAAGCATGTCTGACACATCCAACAACCAATCATTAGAACTTACTTTTAGGAACATTTAGTTAGTGTGCATTCTGGAAAGAAGAAGGTCCATTACAGAATTTTGAAATGTCAACTCATTAATGTAAACAGCAGGGAATAGCAAGGGGTATAAATTCAACTTATTTTTCAAAATGGAAGAGAATATGTAGAATAACTAGGTATGCATAATATAAGCTAAGCATTTCAAAATAATATTTTCCACTGAACTTTCCCTTTAAAGGAATTGTACACTGAAAAAATGTATTTTAAATATACTGTATAAATGAATACATGCAAACAGATGTGTTTGTGTTGCTGCATGACTTTAATACAGTACTTGTTTTGCTCAAGCTCATTCACCCAGCCCCCTGCCAGACTATCTGACTCTCTGTGAGGGCAAGCATGCTCAGTAATCCCTTTGGGAGAGGGAATTTCCCACCATGCAGTTCACTTACGGTACCAACTGTCACCATCCCACCTAAAGCAAAACTATATATATACTAGAAGAGTGACAGCAGAAATGTAAGATGGTTCAGACTGGATATCTAAAGAAATAGAGGACAAATTCAAAGGCAGATTCTAGAAACATTGAATATTCTAGAAATATCAAATTTTTGGGATAATTATCGAATGTGGAAGCTTGAAAGTAGCGTGAGTGTGAAGTAAGTTACTTTATTTCATGTTCTGGATATTTGTACTTATTTCCCAGACCGTTTCCCAGGTCCCAGAGTCATATACAGTAAGTTACCATTGTTTTTTTTAACCTTATATTATTTTGAACTTTTAGAACTATTGGTCCCCAAAGTTTTTTGGAGCTAAAAATGAGGTGAGTGGTACATACCGTATATACTCGAGTATAAACCGGCCTGAGTATAAACCGAGGTACTTAGTTTTACCTAAAAAGGGGGAAAATAGAATGACTCGAGTATAAACCGAGGGTGTAACCCCTACTAGTATTTGCCACTTAAGATGTTTGGAAACTACAACTCCCAGCATGCTTTATTGCTGGGAGTTGTAGTTTTCAAACATCTTAAGTGGCAAATACTTGCAAATAGGGGTAAATCCTCCTTTATTTGTGCATACAGTATGCACAAATAAAGAAAGTTTTACTCTTATTTCTAAGTATTGTGTGCCCTGGTGTCCCTGTGCTATTCTCCGACCTTGTCAGGCGGCCGCTCGCTCCTCGCTCCACATCCTCTGCGCTTCAGGATGATGTCACTACTCGGTGCCACAAAGTTAGAGGCGTGGGGTAGTGACATCATCTGGAAGCGCACTGAAGATGCGGATCGTGCAGCCACCGGACAAGGTAGGAGAAAGACTCACTCGTATTAACCGAGGTAAGATTTTCAGGCTTTTTTTAAAGCCTGAAAACCTCGGTTTATACTTGAGTATATACGGTAATATTAAATAAATAAATAACTTTATTTATATAAAAGATTATTATAGAAAAGTATAGGAAAGGTGTATATGCATGTGTGTATTTTCTCACTAATACCAAAAATAAATGTATGTATATAAAGTTATAAAAGTACTTTCAGAGCTGATACTCCTATTTTAAATAGAATAGTCAAAACGGAAGGTTTAGCCACACCCCTGTCACTGCTAATATAACACATACATAATGATATTAAAAAATACAATACAAGGATTGTGCAAGCACTCCAATTAGGATAATTTACAACTACATTTAGTGGAAGTGCTACTGATCTGGTCAAACATTTATACAAACATAGAAAAGATAATCAATGCACATTCCTAGGCCCCATACAATATCATATTATCTGCACACTGGCATACTTTATAAACAAAGGGATTTTAGTATACATCACTGTGATCAAATAAATGAAAAGCCAACCACGTCAAGGTTACCCCAGTCAGTAAGGTCCTAACTTCTAAGAAGTTAACCCTAACTTGTTTAGAGAACACAGTTGCCCTAATAAACACTGTCCACATATCCACATATTTTCCCACAGTAACTGGTACATATAAGTTTGCCCACAGTGACTGGTACATAAAGTTTGCCAAAAATGACTACTTACTGTGCTTGAGGAGATGTGATGGCAGTCAAGCAGAGGCAGGATCAGGTATCAATAGACATACACAGCTACTGCAGGCCATGCGAGTAACAGGCAGCATTCATTTAAGCGTTTAAAAATAAAACTTGCGCCGGCCACAACAGATTTTTATTAAAAAACATAAATTTAACACCTTTCATGTGGACCACAAGAATACTCAATTAACAAACTTTTCAGTTTGCTTCATGGTAGGCACACCTCTGACTCCCCAGCTTCTATGATAGTAGTGTCTCTATTTGGTGTAACAGTAAACAGGTGGTCCTGTCATTGTAGAGTAGTGCCACAACCCATGCTTTGTGGATGGGTTTGGGTAAACCGCATTGGGTTTGAATGTTGAGTTTTGGTAAAAATAACTGCTGGTCAGATAGCAGATAAAAAAATGATTCTAATAATGATGATACCAATCTACCACTTGATGAGTATCAGCTATAACTAAAGCAGGTATATGGACCTTGAGATGATTGGAATGTAAAACTCCCAAACATTTCACAACAGCAGAGTACACCCACGGGATACTGGGAGTTGTAGTTTTCTAAACAACAACCATATAATGGTGAGGATTTTGAGCTTTTTAAATGGTGCCAGGAGAATGTTTTTTTTCTGGGTTTATCATGTTTGTTTTCAATTCCTGTGGGATCTTTTGCTGCACAGTAATGTTTAAGATAAACATATATGCTTAATAAATAGCATACAAAGATACTGGGAACAAAAACTTAAAATCAGGAATAATAGTTTAATATGAAAGTTTCCCTATAGGTACCATTAGCAAGTAATAACAAGTATAAAATCAAATAACCACATCTATACAATTCACATATAATCACAATGGATATCTATACATGAATAAAATAGATTGAAATATGATGTAGCTTCTGTGTAATCTCAGGTGGAAAAGAAATTAGTCCAAACTGTAAAGAAAGTTCAAATGGGACTGTGTCCTCCCAAAACAGGAAGAAAGTCTAAAATAACTTACCCCTCCCACCTGTTTAGTGAAGGACAGCTCCAAAATCCTGGACTCCCCCTTACTGTAACCACAATCTCGCACACTAGACCACAGTAAATGAGGGCTCCCTGGCTCCCAGCACTCCCGGTTCACATTTACGTGCTCTGGCTTTTCGGGGTCTCCACACCTCCTCCCCAATGAACACTTATCCTGGGACGCTGGAAAGACTCAGTTGTCTTTGTGTCTTTGTAGGATTCACCTCTCTCTGGAAAGGAAGAAGTCCCGGTACTCAGATCTCGTCCCAGGCAGAGGGAGACGTTTAATTAAGATCGTATTCACCGCAAGATAGAGTGGAGGTAAGTATAAGTGTAATAAACCGTGCAATCTGCAAAAATAAATAAGTGTAATACAGCTCAATAGACAAACGGTACATAAAGTTGGCTAACTTTTAGCAATGCTACGCGTTTCGCCGCTCTAGCAACTTCATCAGGCATATTAAAATAGATACATTTCCCCTTCCTCTTCATACTTATGGGACGAACCAACTTAACTGTCATCAAGGGGAGGAACATTTCTTTTATAAATACATGTTATATATTCAATACAAGCAGTATCATTTTACAACATTTATTCTTTCTCTCATAACTTATCAATACATCTATAGATATCTCAGACTGGGAGTAAATCTGTTTTATAGAGTTATCTAAGTATTTTTACAGGAAGGGACCTAATTTTACATATCGTTTATCCCCTTAAAGTGTCTCATATTCAAAGATTTCATATGAGAGTCATCATTTGCTTTAATCTTAATATTGTTAAAACCTCTTGTTTTAATTACTCCATCAATGTTTCCTACCACAGTCACTTTGCTGTTTTTAAAAGAAGCTTTATTTATCTGATTTGTGGAATTGTTACTTTTTCCTTTGGCAACTAAGTGCTTCTTTTAACCTCTCGTATATGCTCATTCACTTCGACTTGGAGTTCCCTTAACGTTTTGCCAATATATTTTAAATCCACAATTTATCATATATGCCACCATTTTTGTTTTACAATTATAAAATATATTGTACCCCCCTGGTTTTCTAATAT
This sequence comes from Hymenochirus boettgeri, assembly GCA_019447015.1. NCBI lineage: Eukaryota > Metazoa > Chordata > Amphibia > Anura > Pipidae > Hymenochirus > Hymenochirus boettgeri. Next base: position 188,181,292 of record CM033474.1, on the reverse strand, counting down.
TTTGGATGTTTGTACATATTCACACTTTACAATACCCGCATCTATACAATTTTCCTATGTTCTCCCTCTCCCTGCATGTCAATACACTTGGGGCTAATATGCTTTTTAGACTTCTAGGTTTATTAAAAACACTTTTCGGTTGTTCTTTACTATTTCGATCAACTCCTTATCTTCCCTAATGATATACCAATGATTCTTAATAAATTTAACAATTTTTCTTACTTCTTTTGTATAGTCTAACACAATTTTGGATGCCTCACACAATGCTTTATTTCCCCTTTTGTTTTTTGGGACCAATAAAGTCTTCTCTTGTTTTTGCATGTTCTAGTGATGTTAAATTGTAATTTGATGTGATTTGGAATAACATTGTAATACACAATTGGAATTTGGAATTACTTTTTATTTCTGCTATCCCCAGCTCCAACTATTCCCTACCCATGCCCTCTGCTACAGCTCCATTCTTATTGATATGATCTGTCTCCCATACAGCTAGAAAGTGGCTGGAGATGGAAATGTGTAATCTGAATGACATACTAATAGACCAGCAGGAATGAAGCTGCAGATTCATTATTTAAAATGAGCTGAGGCTGGAGCAGAGGCCAATTGGTAGGTAGAGGTTAGAGCAGAGGCTTATAGGTAGGTAAAGTTTGGAGCAGAGGCCTATGGGTAGGTAGAGTTTGTGAACAGCAGCAATATATTATAACTCTAAATCTAATTCGACGTCCATTTCTGAAAGTTTTCTTTATTTGGCATTGATGGGAGGGGGACATTTGGAGGCCCATAGGTTAAAGGTTCCTGCTATGTGTAATTTAATTGTATGGTGTTTAATAATGTTCTGTCTGAAGAAAATCTAATTTAAAAAGAAAACCCTGATCCTTAAAGGTTTGTTTTTATAAACATAAAAAGGGTTGTTTTTATAAACAATTTTGCTTATGATTAAAACATTTATTTTCATGTTTTAAACTCCCTGTACAAATTTTAGGAAGAAAGGATAAAAGAGGGTTTGGGCTGGGTTGAGGGATATGTATTTTATATATCCCTGTGAATAAAAGAAACAAAGATGGGATACAAAAATGACTGAAAACAGAAGTAAAGGGGATTTTTCATTTAGAAACACGTGCGCCAAAAGGGCTAAACTCGATCTGTCACATCTCATGTTATTTTAAAATAAAAGAATTCAGTAGACAACTTAAAGGGGAAATAAATAAAGTCTCCAGACAACTTTCCCCCAATAGACAGAGAACGTCACAAAGATACAAAAAGGAATGTCTCATCTCTCACTTTGATGTGGCTTCTAGGTGATTTATGAAATGAACCCATGGGTACTAGGGATCAGCTCCAATAATCCACCATAACTGGGTGACATGCAGCACACTTTACCGAAAACTGCAGTCTTGCTTCTCAGAGGATTACAGCCAATCATGTTACATCTCAGAGATCAACCTACCCTCTGACATAGATTTTAGTGCAATTTTTTTGGAAACATATTTCAATGCTCCTGTACCTTCCTTCATGCAAAAAAGAAAAGTACTCTTTGCAATTTATTTCTAAAGTAGCATGGATTTAGGAAACAGAATATTAGTATTTCAGCAAATATAAAAAAGTCTGGGGAGTCGAACCTGCAAACTCATGTACTTCCTTACTAAAAGCAAACTTTTATACCACTATCCCAATAGAGCTTCTATATATAAAGCCATTACATGTTTTTATAAACATCTCCCAATAGAGCTTCTATATATAAAGCAAGTACTTTTAGAAACTTTCATAGTAATGCAATTAAACTTCTTATCGTTAAAAATGTCATCAATGAAATGTTGGCTTTCAAATAGTAAATAACATCTGATTGGGTGGGGCAAAATTAGCACCATATATAACAAGAACTTTTATTACATAGGCCAGTAAATATTTTCCAAGAAACATAATAGGGTGAAAAAAATTAAAATTACCTGATTGTATTTGTATTGCTGTCAGCAATGCATGCTTTCTGGAAAATAAGCTGCAGGTTAACAGACAGCTTTTAAAGAGACTTCTATATTGGTGTGAAGACATCTGTATAGAAAATACTCTGTGCATAGAAACAGTGAATAGTGGGGTCGGGCGGGGGAATAGGTGCACATGCTCCCAAGGCCCTTTAAGACCATATGAGCTGTGAGTTGTATTGGCAACAAAATGGAAGCCTTCTTAGTTACAGAATCTATTTCTCACTTGTATGTAAATGCAACTTACTAGAGAATAATCTTACATTGTATAGGTGTTCTGGGGAGAAAAGCTTTCACAGTAGAGTTAAAATAATGAAAGTTTAGTTCTCTGTTAAAGTACTAAATATATATGGAGATGGTTGGTTCATATAAAGGAGCATATTTATAAATGATCGCTAACATTGCCGTTTTACTATTGGCACAAAATTATTGCTATTTATTAAACAGTTGTTTTCGCAGTGAAAAGTATCACAATACTCATGCGGTGATAGAATTTTTTTTATAATTGACATGATACTGTACTTAACGCCGATAACATTGCCACATTAAGTACAGTATTGCGGCAACATTGGTGGTGGCCAAAAAGGAGATGCCTTTTTAGCTGGGGGACCCTTTTATCCTAAATACTCTTATTTGAGCCACAAAGGTTTAGAGCCACAGGACCTCACTATCAGAGGCAGGGCTAGGCAGTTGCCAAGGGTTGCCTTGTGGATAATCCTGCTCTGCTCTGCTCTGCTCACAATGGCCCTTTTAAAGTGTCTGCAAGGTCTCTTTTAAGAGCCAATGGCTTTCAAATGATAAATAACATGCCCTTGTGGCACTTATAAGTGCCGGGGAGCCAACCCTTAAGCCCAAAAGGCTTTTAAGGGTCCCTGGTGGGGTGTGGAGTCCCTGCGTGTGGAGGTGGGGGAGGCCCCTACTGTTAGTGTGCACCCTCTATTAGGGCCGGCACTAGTGGGACACGTCCCCCTTCCCAGCAGCCCACCACACCCCACTATGCACAGCGTGCTGAACTTATCTGTTTTCAATACCTCCACACATATTGGCAAACTTATTGCAACATTTGCGTTATCAGCGCTATATAAATATCGATAATGGCGCTGAAAAGTAACCACAGTTTTATAAATTTGCCCTTAAGATTTCCCCCTCAAAAAAGCAGAAGACATTATAGGTATTTATGGGGCTATGTACCGAAAGCCGCTAAAATAGGTCTTAAAGTTCCGTTAATGTCTTAACGGGGATTTATCATCACTTAACGTGACTTTTAGACGTAACTTGCGATGCGTGCGTGATTCACGTTAACTTTGTGCGTCTAGACAACGCAAGTAATGTACCAAATTTTAACACCATTAATGCCTGAATGTAAAGTGATATTTTAGATCGTTTTTAACGCCACCAAAATGATGGCCTTAATCAGATGTTAACACAAAAAGGCCTATGTATATGTATGTATATATATGTATATACATACATATACATACATATATATATATATATATGTATGTATATGTGGGCATTGATATGTATATGTGGGCATTGATATCATGTGATTTCACCCTCAAGACCAGCCCATTTTTTAGTGTATAATTGGTTGACACAGACCAAACACAAATCACGCATGCATGTGTGTAGCAAGTAAGCTTTTTTTTGATGCAATGCAAATAATTATTGCTGCATATATAATTATATATATACAAAGTAAAACATGGAGCCAAACACCAATTTCTTGCAGTAACAAAAGCTTTATACTGCCCACATATAATGTGACGTTTCAGGAGACACAACTCCCTTTCTCAAGATATGGGCAGTGATTAAACAGTGTCAATACATCGTATTTTATTCAGAGTCAAACCAGAAGTGATGTCACACCAGTCCACTCACAAACCCCTGTAGATACAGGATATCCTGTTACAAGAGAGGATTAAAGGGTAAGAGTACTAAATACCACCAGTTAGTCAAGTCAAGCACCAGGAAGTTACATGGCTGAACCTTTCCAGCAATAACTTCTCACACATTTTATCTGATGTGATTTAGGTTTTATTTTGAAGGTGGGATGGAAGGCTTTTTATATAATTCTTACTAGTTTGGAAGAATTTGAGACCACAGTTACCCTTTATTCAGCTCCACAGAAGACTTTAGGGTAAAAAAACAAAAACAAATATTAAAGCAGAACTCTACCCCTCCTTTCCTCTATCCCCCTTTAAAGTACCCAGGGTGAGAATATGAACCACTTGGTCCTCACCCCTGGGATCACAATAGTTAAAGACGAGTAATGATTACCAAAAATATTGCTTCCTGAGTCTTGGATCTAGTGTGTGTCTGGCCTGGGCTTCGGGAAGACATGCTCTGCAAGGAATCAGGAAGCAGGCCTGAACCATGGGAACTGAACATTAGGTATTACTCTTTAGCTATTGCAATCCCAAGGGTGTGTACCTAGTGCTTCAGGCCCTCATCATGGGCACTTAATAATGACCTAGATAGTAAGCTCTTTGAGGCAGAGATATCTTCCTTCATGTCTCTTTTCTTCATGCTCTTTTTTAAAGATATTTCCTATATATATTTTAATTTCTTTCTTGTCATGTCTTTATTTTATGTATTGTAATATTATTAAGAGCTGGCTCACAACTGGCCATATATAATTAAAATTACATATACATACTTAAAGTTGCTTCTAAAGATTAAGTTCATAAGCAGTCATAAGCCGATAAACAATCAGCTTTGTTCTGGCTCCACAGAGACATTACACGCTACAAATATCACAGAAAACAATTAGGTCCTGCAGAGCTGCAGTGGTACCCCGAAGGAAAAGGACTTTATGAGGCTTTTTAATATGATAAATATCTGGAAACTAAAAGGCGAATTATGTACTGCTGATGTTTGTTATTGCATATATTTTTAAAGAAATAAATGTCATTACAAAAGGAGAAATAAATACTTAAAATGTATTTATTAATAGACAATGTCACACCAGTATTTAATGGAGAATGAAGTCTAATATAGGACTGAAGCTCCACTGATTACTTAAACATTAAAATATATATAAGCAACAGTGAACAGGAGATAATAGAAAAACTTGTGATATTCATTTTACACATAAGAAAATGTATGAGTGTTGGCCAAATCTGTACAACACAGTGGTTTTAATTATGTCTATCATTTTATAACTCTTTCTTACACATTTTTCTTGGAGCCCCCCCAATTTCATCGAATCTTTTTAGGTCCTTTGAGGTCATTGCTCTTCTTACTGTAAATGTATATCAATTTACATCATTTTGTGATCTCATTGTTAAAATGTTTCATGGTGAATCTTTTCTTTTTGACAATAACAAGCTCAACAGAGCATGATTTCAATGTGAACTGGGAATTTACACCCATTTAATTACTTTATGTAGACGTCACTTAAAAGACACAATCACATTTTATTGCAGAGCCTTTGAAATAAGCTCTCTGCACACAGTATCTGTTTAGTTATTAAAGGTTTCACTCCTGCCGTTAACATTTTTCACAGATAACTTTGAAACTATAGTAGGATTTGCATTTTTGAGTTCATTCTTCCCAATTTAATTCACCAACAAGCAATTAATGAGACAATTCACTTTTATATATTTGATTTTAACATGAGATAAATGCATTAACAATAAAATGTGTATTTAGAAAGGTATTTTAATACAGTCATAAAACATCATTTTTACCTTCCTTTTATTATAAATTAGGAAATTAAATTAGACTTTTAAAGGCAAGAAGCCATTAGTGTTCTATAATTAGCCCATATATTTACATTTTTTGGAAAAATTGTCAGAGTCAGTTGAAAACTATGAGAAGACAGTCATATTTCTAAAAGACACATATACATTGAACAAAAAGAAGGGGGGAAAGTAATGGAAAATAGAGGAGAAAAAGACAAAAAAGTGCCAGGTTCAAATATATTCAGTTTTGAGGGTTTTTAGTATGAACTAATAGTGCCTGCTGCAGTACATAACAAAATAAAAATATAAAAGAGAAGAAAGAGAAAGGAGCAAATGTGAGAAGGCAGTGTAAGAGAAAGAAAGAGAGAAATGAGAGATAAAAGAAAAAGGGAAAGAGAAAAAAAGAAAGAGAGAGAGAGGAGAGAGAAAAAGGGAAAGAGAGAAATGAGAGATAAAAGAAAAAAAGAAATGAGAGATAAAAGAGGAAAGAAAAAGAGAGAGGAATGAGAGATAAAAGAAAGAGAGAGAGAGAAATGAGAGATAAAGGAAAGGAGAGAGAGAAATGAGAGATAAAAGAAAAAGAGAAAGAGAGAAATGAGAGATAAAAGAAAAAAGAAATGAGAGATAAAAGAGGAAAGAAAAAGAGAGAGGAATGAGAGATAAAAGAAAGAGAGAGAGAGAAATGAGAGATAAAGGAAAGGAGAGAGAGAAATGAGAGATAAAAGAAAAAGGGAAAGAGAAAAAAAGAAAGAGAGAGAGAGGGAGAGGGAAAAAGAGAAAGAGAGAAATGAGAGATAAAAGAAAAAAAGAAATGAGAGATAAAAGAGGAAAGAAAAAGAGAGAGGAATGAGAGATAAAAGAAAGGAGAGAGAGAAATGAGAGATAAAAGAAAGAGGAGAAAGAAAAATAGACAGAAATGAGAGATAAAAGAAAGAGGAGAGAGAAGTAAGGGAGAGAGACAAAGGAGAGAAATGACAGAGGGAAGAGTGCTCATTATTCCCACATACAACTTTTTTTAGAGCTTTGATGGCTGATGCAATTAGAGGTGCAAAAGTTTTACAGTGCTATTTTTATGCTGCAACTTCTCTAACTACCATAGCCCATCAGACCCATTTATAATTAATTCTAAACTATAGCTTCACTTTGTATTCTGTGTATTTTTCTATAGAATATATACCATAAGTAATGAAATACTTAAAATTTTAGTTAAAACTGTAGAATATCTGTTAAAAAATAATCACTGTTATATCATAAAAAAGGACGCTTACCTTAAGAACGTGTAATGCTTCACTTTGGGATGAGTATCTCATTGTCCATATATACATCTTGTCTTCCTGTCTTTCCTATCTTTATGAAAAGACAATACATATTCTACATATTTAGACAGGGCTATGTCTAGGCATGAGCACCCCAGGCCAACTGTTAGGGCACTAAGAGCGTGGAGGGCGCCATTCAATGTTTTATTTCTTTTTAAATACATGGTTTCCTATCAGCCATAGTGAATTAAGTTACCAATTTGGTTCCCTGTAGCTCCCTGTTCGCATACAGTTTAATTATGTTGGCTGGGTTCAGCTTTTTCTGACACATTTTAGTTTCACAACGAGTTCACAGCAGCAATAGGATATCCTTATTCTGTACTCTCCGTATAAATACAATGTGTCACAAAAAATCAAACAAACAAATACAAAGGATGATTCTCAATTTCTTTAATTTTTTTAATTGACACAAGGTATAATGCAAGAAGGGATTGAGGGGAAGTTTGAGTTGGAAAGGGGGCACCAGGGACCAGGGGAGACTTGCTTAGGGCACAGTGGCCCAAACTGGCCCTGATCTAATGCATATACTGTACTTAATACAACATGCATAAAATCACAAATATCTTATTTAAAGTAACATTCAACTAACACTGTTAAACAGATATGTTGCTTAAATGACCATTTAACTATACTCACATCCCCACCATATACCACTCATAATTTTGCTCTGAAAATTTATTCCTCTAGTGTCTTCATTCACCCTGCTGTTCTATTGGCCAGTTTATAAAGTGTGTGTTCAAGAGGATGTGAAGTGAACATGAATGCATTATTTTCCTTTAAAGGGCATCTCCACCCTTACAACAAAAAAAGTGTCACTTGTCAGTTACCTGCCCCAAACCTCAACTGATATATTCAGTACTTTATAAGATACATTACTAACCAGATATTTAAAGGGCATGTCCACCACCCCAAATTAAAATTGTACCCACTAGTGGCCCCACTGTGTAGTTTAAAAAATTCCTTACCTTACATCTCTGCTCCTTATGGCTGTCCTAAAATAGGCTCTAGGCTACCCCTGCCCACACCAACTGCCGTGGGCAGAACTCTACTTACAGCCCTTCTCTCCCACGGCACTCTCCATTGATGGCAGTCGCAACAAGTAGGGAGCCGGATCAGTGCACCACAGGAGCAAGGGGCTGTAATTAGAGTTCCGCTTCTTTTTTTAACAATCTGACATGGCGGTTGGAGGTCGGGATGCCCTACATTATACCAGAAGTTATTCTGCAGGGTACCGATGCCCTTTAATGATAATTATAGCCTACATTCTGTCAGGGTAAGCTAGATCCTTCCTCTATCCCTCTACACAGCCAATGATTGACTGCTCTTTACCCTGCTGTCTTCTCCACACACGTTCATGCTGCTAAAAAGCTCATTGAGCAGAGGGAGGAGGCAGATACCTTTGTCAGCACGGAAGAGAATTTATCATTAAATATATGGTTACAAATGCATGTAATAAACTGGTAAAAGAGTTTGGTTGCGGCAGCTAAATGACAAGTTATCAGTTTTTTTTAGGGTGGACATGACCTTTAATTCCTATTTAAAGACTTTTTTTTACATGTAATCTTTTGAACAAGTGTAATTAGACACTGCTTGTAACATTATCTTATAATGAGCTCTGCCTTTTACAAATTAGCAAGGCTTTCCATTTTCATTCAAAACACAGCCCTTTTCTAACTTATTGAGCAATGTAAGATCAGTAATATATCAGTGGGTAGGAAAAGCAAGCCAGACTATATCTGGCCCAACCATCTGTTTTCACTATAGAAATATGCATAAATAATCAATATTTACCAGTACATCTAATCATTTGAAAAACGACTGGTGATCAACTGGTGATTTTTTTTACAGAAATCAACTGGGTAAGAAATACTGTGTTTTTCAGGCCAAACAGGGTTATTAGAGACCTCTCATTGTTGGCAGCATATTAAAAAGTGATCCATACACCTCTCACGAATCATTTGTGGTAGGTTTATTGTTTTGAATGTTAGTTGAAAAAGATTTGCTATTAATCATTATTAAAAAGTTTTTCAAGTTATTAAAAGCTTTTTCACATGTGTTATCTCGATATTGTGCTTCTTTCTGTTTAAACTTTAGAAGCTGGAATTAGTCAGTGACAAACCCACCCTAGAGCTATATAAATCATAAGAAAACCTCTTGTGATTAGAAATGCCAGTTGGCTCTTTTAACAGAACACTAATAAAAACCTCACGCTGCATGTTAATAAGCAAAGTGATCAGATGCAGTCATAGCATGCATCTACATTAATGCTCATTTACCATGCAATAAGAGCATTTTACAAGGCCAGCTTTAAAACAATAATATGACAACCCAATACATACATCAGAATTAGATCCTTTCTCTCTACTAAATTGGTAAAATGAACACGATACTACCTGCATACTATCAAATTCTTATGGATTCTTTTAGTAGGGAACACTCACTAGGGGAAGCAAAAATGCATTATGCAGTGTGTAAATGTGTGAATGACTACCTGGAACATCAGACTAAACTGTTAATAATTCAAAAAGAATGAACTAATTATCTGTATACTCAATGACTAGCTTCCTTTTCTTCTCCTTTTCCAACTTAGCCTCTATTTTAGCTCCCACTGTTTCCTCTTGATAATGAAGGCTTAACCGTGCACGGCGCCCTTTTTTGTAGTTGTAATTAAAACTAGAAATGGAAAACTAGTATAATTTGGCTTGAAATTGTGCACTTTGGAAGGAAACACTTCACGGCTGCACAAAGCTCTATTAATGTATGTGTGTGTGTGTGTGTGTGTGTGTGTGTGCTGGGATTGTGAAATTTGTATTGTGATGAAGGATGGTTTGTAGATGTCAAACTTTACTCTGAATAAATACATATTATTCTAATACTGTGCCTTGGTTACATTTATGAACACAGGTGAATGTAATAAAGGTAGGTTATTTACTGGAAATGTACTGCTTCCACAGATTCCACAGAGTTTTGTTATAGCTGCTTGAAAACTGTTGGAGAAGATACAGAACAGAATACAGTTAGAATAAAAAAAGTATCATGGCAGATTTCCACCTCCATTATAGTTGATGTAGTTTCAAATGGGGCAGCTAGGAGACTTACAACCCTGGAAACACCCATGGCTACGGGGTCTTCTAATAAGAAAGGCTGGACTGTGCACAAAAAAATAGCTATCTGTTTTAATGTGTTACTGATGGAAGGGGGTACATCTAGATTGGAGCACTTGACTGATCTCATAATTGACTGCATGCTATTGGTGCCAATGCCAACAATTTATAATTAAAGTTCTAGCTTCTTTTTATACATTGTACTGCTGAGAGTCTTTGGGTGCCGCATTTTAAAGAATACAAAGGAGGTAGCATGAATTATGTTTGAAACAAAGGGTCGTATTTATAAATGATAGCTATAGTTAAAGGGCAAGTTCAGCACCAAAATGAAAACTTACATACAGGTAAATCACCCCCCAAAACCCTGAACTGTAATGGTTTGAAACCTGAAATATTTAAGTCTAACCTAAAATCGTGCATAATATCCTGTTATGCTTCCTGGTTCTTCCAGTTAGCAACTGTCAGTTATGGATTTGACAGTTGGCATCACAGCTACTGACTGAATGTTTATACCCTGTCTGCCCTTTCTGAGCATGCTCAGGCTCAGTACAGGTTTCTAAATTGCTTAGTTTCCATGAATATCCAGAAGCATAGCAGGCATACAGTAATGAATTCATAGGACAAACTATGATATATCAACATATTTTAAAGAAGCCATTCTTTCTAAAAGATGTTGTTATGAGGGTGGAGTTGTCCTTTAAGGAGAGGGAGGATCTCTGTGTTGTTATATGATTGGCTGTCAGCATCTAGGAAGCAAGGCTGCAGCTTTCAATCTGTTGATCACTACAGAGAGTGCAAAGTGTACTGCGACACTTAGCCCAGCTAACATGGATTATGGGAGCTGGACCCAATACCCACAGGTTAATTTCATAAATCACTCAGCAGCCACAGCAAAGAAAGAGAGGTGAGACACAGCTTGTTGTATGTTTGTGAATGTGTTCCCCTTTTAGTGATTAGAAAAAACTGTCTACGTGAACTGCTGGCATCATTTTGACCATTTTAAAACAAGGACATTGTCAGGACTGTCAACATCAACCAAACATTGAACAGACCTGCCATTACAAAATAGCATCCGTGTCCTTTCCTTTATTGACAAAACATGATTAGAAATGTCATGTATTATAACTAGGACTAAATTCTATATTAGTAACACCAAATTTCAATGGTTGATATATGTAAAAATGATAACCTGTTGGAAAGTTGGACCGATGAATGAAAAATAATCCTCTATAATGTACAATATATTAAGCAGGAAATCTTGATGCAGCTTTACATAAATACAGAAGCAATCCATTTGTTTCATTTCTGAACCTTATTCCAAGATAGTTTTTTTTAAGAATAGAAGGTAATTAATACTAATATAGGAAAGTACAATACTGAATGTTGTTCAGCAAATTTATCTTTTTTATAAGGTTATAAACAATGGCATCCATTAAACTATGAGCTGCCAAATATCCAAGATATATACCCTTCATAATAGATCAACAAATAACCTTTGAAATGAACTATATGATTGGAAGGGATATTGCTGCTTTCATGCAGGGGCAATGGGACTCTCGTTGTTCTTTGGCCTCTGAGAATACAGCAAGAATGGATACACTGTGATTTAAATCATATAAACGTGTCTAAAATCAATGAAACATGCAAATGCCTATTAAAAGGAGGTGGTAGTGCCTTCTTATCCCAACAGAACATGGCATCTGTGACAGTCTCAGCAAATAAAAGGATCAATTCTCACAGGACATGCAAATAAATATGACTTCACAGTACAGAAAAAGGATGTTATATTGAACATGTAAAAATCTTACTGTTAAAATGGAAAACCAACAATGTACAAGGAAGGCTACTACTTACAATGGACATGGAGAAAATCAAACTCTTTTTGGGGAAAGTCTTAAAAAAGAAAAGCCAAATATTCTTTAGAAATGCTTGTAAAAGTTCATTCATCCAGGTCATGGTATATCTGCTGTATTCAGTTACAGTAGATCAACTGGACTTAAAGTTTAGTTCTTGAAGACGTTTCGCTAGTCATCCAACTGGCTTTCTCAATTCAGAATGACTTGTACAAGAATCTTTTGGCAATTACCAAATATATTATTATTTTATTAGTAAACATTGCACCAGAGAGTTTATTATATAGCCCATTAATATCCATAACTATCCCAATGAGTAATATCTATTTATTATTATGTGTCCAGGGTGCATAAAAACAATGAAAATCTGCCTAGTATATACACATTGTAACCTGGCTCCTAGTATATGGAGTAATGGTATTGTAAGTCTCCATTGTAGAGTGAAAGTGAAGATATGAAAGCAGGTACTATACACTGAGTAATAGTTCTTGGGGAGCATGCCAGATATACCTTTCTTGGTTGGAGCTGCTTCCATTCAAATAGCAATAACTTAAGCATTGAACATGATACCTGTGGTTATGGTAAATAGAACGAGAGCATTCGGTTACAGATATTTATTGGTGGGTTGTTAATAATTATAAAAAAGAAGCATTGTTTGACAAGTTAATCTACAACATAACTAGTCTACTGTATTAAAAAGATACCAAAGATACGAAAAAGATTACCAAAATCATTGTTAGAAATCATTTCTGTCCTTTTGCTTTGGGGAAGATCAGTAGTCAAAAGTGTGGCATTCTTTATATCAATTGAAATATATGGATTAAGAAAAAATGATTAGTGATCAACAAATCCACCCAATCATATCTACTGCTACTAAAGGGGGCCATACCCTACAAAAGGTTATTGCGATCATAAACCGACCGATACTGAATGTACAATGTTAATTGTACGTAGATGTACCATACATATTGTTTGACATTCAATTAGTTTGGTGATTAATGTTGTCTATTGTGAGGTTACATTACATTTACATTTAATTGGAACTTCAGAAAATATTATGATCATTTAACCAATTAATAACAAATAACAACTTTCCCAATCGTAATTGCAATCTATATTACGATATAATGTCCCATAATAACATCTGAAATATTTTAGGCCAATCAATGGAAATGTCGGATTGTATGTTGGATTGTACAAAAATTGGCCTAATGTATGGTCACCTTAAGCCAGCACAATTAATATCATTACTTTATAAGTAACTGTAACTGATCCTGGTATCCCTCCAGCCCAGATACCCCAATCTAACACCACTCGCTTCACCAATAAGCAATAAGCTTGCCGGGAGGCTTGTAGCGCCACACTGGGATTGGTTGCCCCTTGGACCTATGGGCCAATGTAGAAAAAAAGTGCATGTCTTACCTGTCCAGGGAACTTTCAAGGCTGTAAACTCCTTTGCGAGACTTTCTTCATCACAGTATCCTGGTCAGGTAAGACATGCGTTTTACACCTCCATAGGAAAGTTAATCTGAGGAAGGTACCTGTGAGTACCGAAACGTTACACTAAAAAGTACACATTTTTCAAGCCTGGTGTACTTTTTTTGCTAAATATGTGCAAAGCCAACACTAACCCGATAGTACATCGGGTAGCATGGTTTTGCACTAATTGGGCCATAAAATGTCCAAAATAGCATCGCTTCCTTAGAGTGCAAAGTATCTGAGCTCATCCAAAAATCAAAAAGCGAGCTTGCACACCAACTGGAATCGAAGCTCTAGTTTCGTAAAACCAAGTCTTTATTCAATACAATACATGAAATAAAATAAAATGGAACACTCTACGGTCAGTCCCCTGGCGCGTTTCGTACTACCAGTACTTAATCATAGGTATGAATGACTCAAGATATAGTGAAACAGGAAGGGCACCTAAATACACATGGAGTCCCACCTGTTAATTAATTATCTGAGCTGAGACCAAAGCAAAACAGGCAGACAGGGCACAACTAGCGATACACTAGCCAAAGCTTGGGAAAAGGAGGCTTAGACAGAATCGCAGTTGATGATGGAGCCAAGTCTGGAAAACAGAGAGAAAGTAAGCGGATCAAGGTACAAGAGGATCAAGAGTAAACGTCTTCAGGTCACTGACCGAGGTCAGGTCAGGCTGGAAATCACCACTAGGAGATCAGGATCAGCACACCACAAGTAAAGGAAGAACCACAAACTATAAAAGGCACTGGAGTAATGAGAAACAGGAACTTAAAAAGGGACCAAGAACCATTCAGAAGAGCGAGAAAATGAAGCATAAGATGACTGGAAGATGTAGACTTGAACATTAATAGAGGATTTGCACCTTAGGTGACGAAATGCAGCTGCAAGAAGACCTTTAACAGTACTTCCTAAAAAAAGTGGTAAAATCAGCTGCGAACCGAGGAAGAAGACAGAACAACACAGGATCAGAGGATAGGCAATTACTGACAAGAATTCAAGAGAAGGAAGTATTGTCTGTGAAACCTCAAGCTTTTTGGATTAAGGGAATTTTGACTTTCTCTGGTTATTTACTAAATGGGTCAAGAAGCCTTCAAGGAAATGAGTTGTTTGTTTATTATGATTATATGCTGTCAGGTAGTTGGGAATTGTATCTACATACTAATAAATTTTATTTCTGTTTGCTATGTTCAGTATTTTACCTTTATTACATTTTATTGCATTTGTGTACTTTTTATTTAACTAAATGCACCAACATTCTGCTAGTAGTAAATTGTTTTGTTGAGATTTAACACATTTTTGAGGAGCTGTACTAGAAAACAAGTCAGCAAATTCATTTTTCTTGTACCCACATTATTAGTTATAAGATAATTTTTTTTGCTGTAATTTAATGGCAATTAACTTAAGATCACTGCATTTTGGCAATTAGCATGGCAATTCAACAAGAGTTGTTTGAACTTTTATTTTATCAAATATCTAGCACAACAAGATTTTATTGAGCAAATATTTAATAAAAGTCCCAGTCCATATGCATATACCCATTGCTTTCATATGACTAATGCTTATACAGTATTTAATCCTCCACCCTCATAATAACATCTTTTAGCAAGAATGGCTAAAAATATGTTGATATATTCTACTTTGTAACCCTGAATTCATTACTGTATGCCTGCTATGCTTCTGAATGCCTCATGGAAACTGAGCAATTTAATGACATGTACTGAGCCTGAGCATGCTCAGAAGAGACAGCTGGGGGATTAGCATTCAGTCATTGGCTGTGATGTCAACTGTCAAATCCATAACTGACAATTTCTAACTGGAAGAACCAGGAAGCAGAAACAGGGGAAACAGAACATTGTGCAGGATTTCAGGTTAGACTTGTATATTTCACATTTCAAACTATTAGTGTTTAGGGTTTTGGGGGGTGATTAACCTGTATGTTAGTTTTCATTTAAGGGCTGGACTTGCCCTTTAAAGGGTATGCAAAGTTGGAGGGACATATTTTTAAATGAGTCAAGAATAGTTATATTGCTTTTAAAGCTTTGATCCAAAAGTAGGGATGTTGCTATGTTAATTTAGACTGTCACTCAAGCCTGCATATGGGAAATTAATCTCTACTACTGTTGCACAGATCAAGGTGTACATATTACTTTTGTAGATTTATATAGTGCCAACATCTTCCGTGGTGCTTTACAGTTGCAATAATATACACAAGGAAAACATACATGTTACATTCAAGGGTAATGCAAGTAATACAACATGCAAATAATTCAAGTGCTGCTGGTCTAGCAGCGTTCAGTGTGGCAAGTTACAGCATTAATGTGGTACAATAGGAAGGAGGGCCCTGCCAAAAAGAGCTTACAGTCCAGAGGAGATGGGGATAAAACATAAGGTGAAGCAGATCAGTAGGCTGTAACTAAGTTGTCAGTGAAGTATAACTAGCGGGTCTGTAATGGGTCAGTAAGAGAGGTAGGAGGGTCCAGGCTGGTAACTGGATGGAGCAGAAGGATCAAGAAGATGGAGAAGGTTTCTTAAGAATAGGGGATACAAAGGTAGGTTTGAATGAGGAGAGAATAGTGCTAGTGGATAGGGACAAGTAAAAAAGAGACATTAGGGCTGGTATAAAGAATGATGAGAGATGCGGAATGATAAAGGAGGGAATGGGGTCAAGGGGGCAGGTGGTGAGACTGGCCTTGGAGAGAAGGTTTGAAAGTTTGCGTTCTGTAATATTGGAAAAGTTGGTTAGAACAGAGATGTAGGTGGTGGAAGAAATGTAGATGGGACTGGAAGCTGTGGAGATGAGCTAGAGCATGCAGAAAAAACATTTCTTATTGTAACAATTTTTTCTGTGATATAAGAGCAGATAAACAGGGTGTAGAAAGTGGAGGTGGTGGAAAGAGCAGAGAGTTGAAAACTGTTTTGGATTGTGGGATTGTTTAGAAATAAGGAAGGAGAAATAGGTTTGTTTTGTTGCCTTTTCATCTTTTTAATCTGTGAGTCAAGGTTGTGGGTTAATGCATAGCAGGTTCACTGCTTAACTAACATTGATTTGAACTAATGCGCAGGTGTGCATGTTCTGATTCTGTCAGGGGATATGGGAGGAGGCTATTGAGCTGAGAGGGCATGCTTAGCTCTGCCAACAGCGAAGCTAAGATCAGGATCATGAAATAACATAGGAGAACCAAAGACGTATAATGGTAACATATAGTTTAAAGTGAGGTTTACCGAGTTTTATGTAAAAAGAGTAGGTATATCTAATTCAGCGGAACACAAAACAAGCCCCAGGGGAGTTTTAATATCTAGTTATATTTTAGCTAAGAATTTTGACAGCCTGTACTTTTTTGGAGCATTTTGAAGATAAAAATAAATGTTTTGAAATGGTTGCGCTCTGTTCATCTTACCGTAAGGTAAATTATTGATTAGATTTTGTTTAGATTTGCAGATTCATTTTTTACTAGATATTGAATGTGTATCTATTATGTTGTCCAGCATTCCTAAGCTATATATTGTGTACATATAATAGTAGTATAAAGCCCATGTGGCCATTGCCCATCAGGTTGAGCAAATGGAAGAAGAATCAAGAGACTTTCCCAAACATCTTGTTTTAATTGTGGTAAAAGAATAAAATACAAGAAACTTTTCTAATCTTTAATTTACAAAAACACCATTTAACCCTTTCAGTGCCATCAGAATTCACCACTTTGCATGTGTTAAATGCCAGAAATATTTTCAGGATTTTAGACACATTTGGTTCAGTCAAAGTTTACCGTAGGAAACCCCCCAAGTAAATCAGGAATATTATACATTGTTTTTTTCAGCACAAAGTGTAGTTTAACATGGTAACAAAATGTTATAAGTTTTCTGGAAATTTTACTGGAATTATGGGTAAAATATGTCAAAATTATTTAAAATTTGCAAATTTTCATGGATTTTTCCCATTTTTACATTTTATAGTTATCTTAAGGTTACACACAAAAATCTTACTGTTTCTAAAAGCTCTGGTACTCCTGAGTACAACAATATCAGATATATGTAGGTACCCCACTTTTCCTGTACAGGAGACCCCCAAACTAAAACTGCACCTTCAAGAATATAACAAACCAAATTAAAATGTATAACCCCTTCTGACGGTTAACATAGAATATCTTCCAAATTAACTAAAATATCCCCACAAGTGAGATATTTTTAGAAACTACACACCCATGGGATTTTATGAGTGAGGTAAGTTTCGATCAAAATGCAGATACCTAGTCGCAGCTCTTTGTCCAATTGTAAGTTATTTTCTCACATTTTCCTTTTTTTACTCAACTGTAAAATCAGAGACAAAATCAAATGCGAATTTCAGCTAAAAACTGCAAAGGAAAGTTCACACTCATCTCAAATATGAAAGCCTAACCCCTCCTGAGTAAAACGGTATGCCACATTCGTGGATGTACCCAGAGACATGGCTACCAACTAACCCAGAGCGGGACCAATGCCAAATGTCAGTAGAAGCAAAAAAAAAAATTAGCCAGGTTTTCATTTGAACAGTCTGCAGTTCTTCCCAGAAAACACCCCCCTAACTCAGAATTACCCCCCACAAACTATATATTCCTGAAATCTACACACCTTCATGTGCTATGTAACGCTGTAGTTTGTTCATTCATACCATCAATGGTGTGGGTGCAGTTCTTTGTAGAAGTTTGCACTTTTCGCAGATTTTCTAAACAAAATTAACATCAAACAACATTCAAATAGTAGAAATAATGCCAAAATCCCATGGAATGTAAAAAGAATTACCAAATATCAATTTCCCAAATGTCCAGAATCAAATGGTATGCCATATGCATGGTAACACAAGCGGACGTGGAAGCGAATAGCCACCAAGTGAGACATTGCACGATGGCTCAGAAAAAGAGAAAATATTTAGCCAACTCCGACTTTGAACAGTCTGCAGTTTTTTTTTCACAAAAAAATGCCGTAACTCAGAAATACACCTCACAAACTATATATTCCTGAAATCTACACACCTTCAGCTATGTAACACTGTAGTTCGTTCATTCATACCATCAATGGTGCAGTTTGTCGTAGAACGCCGCACTTTTCTGAGATTTTCTGAAAAAATTAACAAAAATAAACTTTCAAAGGTAGAAATGATGCCAAAACCTCATGGAATGTAAGAAAAAGTTATCAAATATCAAGAGATGTGGCCACCAACTAGCTCAAATAGGACGCGTGCCCAAGTGCAATTACAAGAAAAAAAGCAAAGTGCTCTGTAATTTGAACAACCTACGCTTTTTCAATGGAAACAAAAAAAAAAGGGGGTGTGTATCATTTTTTTGTGCGCATTTTTCTTTTTTTTTGGATCATTCCCAAAGATAATCATCAAATCATCTTAGGGAATGATAACGAACTTGGAATACGGGCATTGATGCCGTTTTCCAATTCGAAATCCGATCAGAAAAATCACTTCCCGGAAATCATTTTCCAGGAAGTGATTTTTCATTCATTGGCAAAGATCAATAATTTGGTGATCAGAAGTGATTCAGAGTTCCATTCACAAAAAGTATAGTAAAGCTGTCACACTGACAGCTTTACTATATCAGGTACTGCACTGTGATCTGAATGGAGATCGCAGTGCAGTACCTCCATTACACCACCAGGGGACCGGGGGAAACCTAAGGGAAGACCCCGGGGATGCAGAAAATCCTGTGATGTCACTGGGGTTTCCCTTTCCACATGGACCTGCTCCTTCCTCCAGCTCGCGGCTGCTGCTCCCGGCTCCTACAGAAAAGGTAGAATATCTCCCAATCCCCCTCTCAGACTTGGACGAAACCGAGGGGGGATCGAGGGGGATAGTGGGGCAGTTGAATGCCCCGATCGCCCCTAGCATGGTCCAATTTTTCTTTTTTGAAGGGCCAGCCACAGAACGTATATATACAATCTATGGCAGTTTTGGTCCTTTTCTGCACATATCGTATATATACGATTTGTGGCACTTAAAGGGTTAAACAATATCTTCCTTATACTCTGTTCTCAATTTCCTATTTCATTTAGGTGTATTTTTTCCTTAAAGGACAACAATATAAAAAAAATAACATCACCCCCATTACATGTCCACACTTCCAGCACCTGAAATCACTTACTCACATTTACATCCGTGCTGCCCTCCCTTAGATATCACACAGCAAAGATGAGTGCTAAAGGCCCACCTCCAAGAGGGCTCAGAGCCCTGATCAGGGGTGCCCCTACCATGAAGCAAACTGAAATATTTGCTCAGGGCACTCCCCTGTCAAATACTTAAAAGGCGGCAGTTCCTCCTTCCTGTAATGCTGCATTACATCACCAGTCCACCAATTAGTGCTAAGTCAGCCCTCGAGTTCACCAGTCAGTGTTAGTCAGCACACCACACCCACCTCCACAAACCACGCCTATGTTTCCTGATAAAGCCACGCCCGCTTCACATGCCATCACCACCGTCTGCCAATAGGCGGCATTTAAAAGTTGTTTCAGGTGTCAAAAACCCTAGGAACACCCCTGGCCCTGATTAACATATCACTTGTCATTGGCTGGTGGGAATGTTTGTTTCAACCTCTCTCCGCCTCTCCAGTCAAAAAACTTGAAATGTCCTGTTGCTAGGATACAGCCTACATAATCAAGCTGATCAAGGGTGAGTGGAAGTTTTCTTGCATGCTAGTTTTGGGTTATAGTTTAAAAACAGTGTAGGTATACAGAAATGCAAGTATTTCTTATTTTCAACACATTAACAAGCAGAAATCTTTTTATACAGTATATGTTTACTATAGTAATATTTATACAGTATATGTGTACTATAGCCATATTTACACAGTATATGTGTACTATAGCCATATTTATACATTATATATGTACTATAGCCATATTTATACAGTATATGTGCACCATAGCCATATTTACACACTATGTGTGCACTATAGCCATATTATACAGTATATATGTACTATAGCCATATTTATACAGTAAATGTGTACTATTTTATAAATATTTACATATTTATACAGTAAATGTGTACATATTTATATAGTATATTTGAACTATATCCATATTTATACAGTATTTGTGCACTATAGCCATATTTATACAGTACATAAGTACTATAGCCATAAATATACAGTATATGTGCACTATAGCCATATTTGCACAGTATATGTGTACTATAGCCAGATTTATACAGTATATGTGCAGTATAGTCATATTTACACAGTATATGTACACTATATCCAAATTTATACAGTATATGTCTACTATAGCCATATTTATACATTATTTGTGCACTATAGCCATATTTATACAGTATATGTATACTATAGCCATATGTATACAGTATATGTGCACTATAGCCATATTTATACAGTATATGTGTACTATAGCAATATTTACACAGTATATGTGTACTATAGCCATATTTACACAGTTGTACATGTGTACTATAGCCATCTTTATACAGTATGTGTGCACTATAGCCAAATTTATACAGTATATGTGTACTATAGCCAAATGTATATAGTACATATGTACTCTAGCCATATTTAAACATTATATGTGTACTATAGCCTTATTTATACAGTATATGTGCACTATAGCCAAATTTATACAGTATATGTGCACTATAGCCAAATTTATACAGTATATGTGTACTATAGCCATATTTATACAGTATGCTGCCATTCTGCATTATGACTCATATGAACAAATTCAGAGGACATTAGTAAGACGACTTTCCATCACCTACATTAAAATGGCAAACTAGGCACAGATAACTACATTTATATCAAGGTGCCCCACCTTCTGATTCGGTGTTGTTCTGAGGCTTAAGTGGTCCTTTAAAGTAAATGGAGGTCAGCCTTTAAGCTACAGTTTTCCAAAAAAACAGTTAACGATTAACCATTAGGGAAGCCAATGTTCCTTAGAGACAGTAGCCCACACTTTTTCACTAACTTGTTTGTGGTGGTGTACAAGGCATTAGCACAGCTTAAAGACAGGTTGAGTGGTGTATGTGGTATCTATGTGGTAGTATGCTAATGAATTATTGAACCTAATAATCTTATTATTGTTAAATGGATTTATATTTGTGATGTCGTGCTTGCAGCTCTGGATATATCACCTACTAGCTGATGTTATGAAGCCACGCTTAAACAAGCTGCAATCATGACATTTAATTGCTAGTGGCAGCTGTGCAGATGCTAACCTTTCATATATGGGTATGCATGACTTTAAGACTGAACTGAGGCCTTCAATTTTTGTGAGGATATCAGCAATGTACAGAAAAGAAAAGAGAATAGCTATAGCTATAGTTTCACCATTGTGAGACTGTAACTCCAGCCATTGGCTGGCAATAAAAAGTCCCATAAAGGTAAGGCGCTATGTGAATATGGCACCGATTGCAGCCCCTGCGTGGTTAACTTCTGTGTTAACCAGGCAGGCGCCGAAATGATGGAGCTTTAATCACACTAACCGATATAACATTGTTTAGCGCGTCTTTAAACTTTATTTTTGCCCAGTGCGCCTCTTGGTGTATCTGGCAGTTAGTTCTATGTACAGCAGTAATGGACAGCTGTTCCTCTGATTTTCTCAGGGTCCCTCTCATAAAAATGCAACTATTCTTAGTAATCAAAGGATGCCCAATAGAAATCAGCTACTGTAGATACAATGGAGCTGAAGGGCTACTTTTTTCTGGAATCACATAAAATGATAAATCAACATGAAGGAAAAAACAGGTGCTGGAGGATATTTTACTGAGAACACACCACAGAAATGACAACCTCTTGTTAACAATTTAATGTAGCCTTCAGTATCCAAAAAATAAAAGGGCCCTATGGGATGCAGTGAAATGAAGAAGAAGAAGAAGAAAAAAAAAAACAGTACGGTATGTCTTTATTTTATTTTTTTTGGCTGAAGTACTGTATTCTATCTTTTGCTTTGTATACATATTTTTAATCCTGCACAAAAATGATAGGATGTCAAGAAGGATCTATAATAACGCCATTTTTTTAAATTTCACTTCAAAGACTTTGCAATTTCTGATCCATGTGACATTCACACTCCTTCAGGGTCAAACAACATCTTGCAGCCTTCATAAAATGATTAAATATTTTAAACAGCTCCTGCTTATACCTTCATTGCCCCTTGAGACTGATACTGTTATCGTTTTTGTCAAATGCAGTTTCCATCCACATTTGTCATTCCAGCTTGCATTTATGAGTTATCAATCGCCGCGTCAAAATGCAAAATAACTGATGTTCTTTGGGCGGTATTGGATGGTCTATCTGGGGCTTTTAATCAATGCTGATTTTTATTTTCCATACCCGTACATTAATCTTTACCATTCCGGGCCACACATAATGCATTTGTACAAAGCACAATGACAGGAGCAGTAGTTATATTATCAAACATTATATCTTGGGGCTAACAGAGTATCAAGGGCTTTGAAAAGGGAACTTGGGGAATTACTGAGCAGGAAAGATGACTACAGTGAAGAATGTAAAAAATTGGTTGTTTTCATGTTTATATCAAAACCAAGTATAATCTTTCTTATTGTTAATGTTGTTTTTCTGCATTTTTAAAACTGGATCTGAAGCTTCACATAAATGTTTCATTGGATTGTTATATATACATTATATAGGTTTTATGTTAATTACTTTGACCTTCTTAGTTACAAATTAGCTGATTTAACCTGTAAATTAACTAATCTTAAAATCACTGTATACACGGCAATTTTTCCTGGGGCAAAATGCCTGAGGGCCAACTGAGCATTCCAGGCAGGATCACACATGCATGGGTGCTTGGTCAGTGGTCATTCATTGATGCATCCTGGCAGATCATTGAACGAGCAGTGGCCAAGCTCCAATACACCTGTGATCCTTGCACAGAACACTCGTCTGCCCTCAAGATTTCTGCCCAAGGAAAATTTGTCATGTATATTAACACAAACAAATATAAAATGAATTATTGACTACCTTTTAAAGAGGATTTGCCATCAAAAATGTAAATAATAGGATATGAAACAAAGGAAATATTAGGAGGTCTAAAAAAATTTGTGCTATGCCTAGCTTTTTTATATTTGGCTCATTTTTACTAGACTTCGACAAAACAAATATGAATGTCTTAGTTGACTTCTTATATCTATAAAATATTTAGTAGGGGGTACATTATCGATTATAACCCACCCTTTCACCTTCATTTGCTGCAATTTGTGCCTCAAACAAAAACCTGAAATATAGACAGAAAAATATATTCAAACTCATACACACACACACCAGAAAGAACAACCACTCTCACTTCACTTCCTTTCCAACCACATATGTCCCAAAGGAGATAGCCGCAGACCTAATTATGTCTACAGTTGGACCCTATTGACATCCATGGGAGGGGTGGGTCATCTACAATATTTTTCTCTTAAACAGCAGCAATAACAATAACATATTGTAAAGTACATATAGATAATACATTTTCTAACTGCAGTAGACCAGTTAAGTGTTATCAGTTGGACAGTTGCTGCAAATTAACAGCAAAGACAACATTTTGCTCCTTTTATTAAAGGGAATCTCCACTCTAAATAAAATTTTTTAGTATAATGTAGTCTACCCCTGCCCACCCCCAACTGCTATGTCAGATTTCTAAAAAAAAGATTCAGAACTCTACTTATAGCTATCGGATAAGAATGCGTTTTCCACTTATTTTATGGTGTCTGTGCCATTTTCTGTGTGCAAAGCACACCCAAATGTTAGTTAACATAAAGTTTAATACCGATGTAATAGATATTACATTATATTAATACATATTACAAGCACAAATTAATCTACTATGTAGTTGGTATATGGACAGCATCATGATAGTCATACATTGATTATGTATTATATATAATATATAAATTCAATGCTCGATTGTTGAATATATCTTATATGTAAAAACACTGGCAGTTTATCTCCCAATATTCACTGCTTTGGCCCATTCATTTTGCAATCAAAAGTTGACCATAAAATGATCCATCCAGGCAGTTGTCCTGATATCAATCACATCGTGTTTATCCCCTTATCCATGTATAAAAAGCCAAATAATGCATGTAATTCATTTGGCCTCTAGTGACATAACTGATACCATCAGAATATAATACATTATTTGACCAATAGGTTAACAGAATAACACAACATTTCAATAGTTTTGATATTGCATTCCTGGAATACCACGTGTCTCATACATATATTATATTTACATACATTTAACATGTAAAAATGTATATAAATTATATATTTTCAAAAAGTGCAAAAAGTTATAATTCGCATTTGGACCTCACATGACCCTAACGTGTCGTATAGAAAATAATGCATACAGTAATTTAAAAGGATTAAGATATCAGAAATCACATTGGCGTTCCATGACAGATATACAAGCACTCAGCGTGTGGCTTCACTCTTCTGCAAGAAACTTTTGTAAATGTTATTATGGGACAATATCACTTTTAGTAATAATTCCAGAAGAACAGCAATGTGACCCACTAACTAATCAACAAACCAGTAGAAACTAATAATTTATTGGATGTTAAGCAAGAACTGTGACAAATTGCTCATAGTAACATATTTTAAACTAGAAAAACATAATTTGTGAATTTGGTAAAAAATAGCAAATATTATGCATTTGTTAAGTGCTAAACATTTTAGGGTGATACCTTATAATGGGATTCAAGTGAAGCACTTTACAATTATTAGAGAATAAAAGCATACTTCATATATGAAAATTCAAATCATTTAATTTATTACAACTTGTTTATTCATGGCTGTCAACTCTGCCTTCAGTACTGTTTCACTATATGCTGAAATTACTGAATAAAATCTGCTAACCATCTTACACATCATATATTATTCTAAAGGTTACTGCATTATTCTTTTTTAACGAAGGCCAAATTAAAAAGAGACGTCTGTGAAATGCTAGGCAGTCAAAATAAAGCAGACTAAGCCAGTTCAGAAAGGTTATTTTAAGTTTTATTTGCATTTTATTTACAAAAATCAAAACTAAAATTGGATGCACAGAAAGGAGTTTAAAAATTAGCAACCAAATAATACAATTATTTATTTAATTCAATGAAATAAATCAGAAATTAATAATAGACATTTTCCTGGCAAATGTGTTCCTGTACTGTAGGTGACATGGAAGGATATAAAGTCATGCAATTTCCTTCAAATTGTAATAATGCATCACTTTGATAAAAATACCCTACTAAATAATAACTAAATTTCAGATTGATGCTTAAAAGTGTGTATTACTATGCCATAAATCGTTAATCCAAGAGAATTGATTATTCAGAACTAGTATTAACTAGTAGAAGTACTACATAGTTGCTGGTTTGTGTTATGCTTTTTATGTACTTTTGTATTGTCAGTTCATCTTGCCAGTAGACAATTTAAATGGCATCCAAAAATGTGTGAAATGGCCACCCGAAAAAGTATTCTAATTATCTAACACAGGGGTTACTTGTTTCATCAATTTACATTCCTATCAGTATTTTGCCTGGAGGACACATTATCACTGAATTTCAATGTAGTTTATAAGATTGTGTTTTCTAATTCTCACTGAATAATACCAGTTATTTAAAGAAAGATATTTCTTACAATGAGATAAAAACAGTGCGCTGGGAATTAAAGCCCCTTGGAGCAATTGTATTTCTTATCCACATGACTAGACTCACATTTTGTAATAGTAAAAGAAGTATTAGTAAAAGAAAGAGCAAGGTTAATTATGAGTTCGGAAACAACCTGAAACTGTACATTTCTTGCTTAGAGTAAAACAAGGGTATTCACTTGTCTGAAAAATGCTGCATAGAGTTTAGTACAGCTGGGCATTGGAGGACATTTATTTAAATGCTTAAACTGGTGGCTCTGATCAGGGACAGAATATCCTTTTACTCTGAATTAAAATGATACACCTTATTCTCCTGCAGTGCTTGCATGTGTGTATATGTTTATTTATTAATAAACAGCGCTGTACAATATGCATTCTCGAATGGATCTTGAAGTAGCAGTATACAACAGCTTTGTATACTAGTCTTTGTCCTTTGATTTTTCCACTGATTTGGCATCCATATCTTCATAGGTACTTAGGACGTTAGACTTTTTAATGAATTGTGAAATGGGTTGCAAATTCTGCATAATCAATTTTCAATAACCTTTAAATCTGTTTTCTTCAGTTCTTCTCAGGCTCTGTGTCAGTGACAGGCCTTAAATAAACCTTGTCTTGGTGAGCTACTGCATAAACATACCAAAGGGAGTCACACTGTCACGTATTGCGATACTGCTACATATTTACGCATCTTTTATGCCATGATAATCAAATATTTCTTTAAACATTTTAAAAGAATACTGGATATTATTATTCTTAAATATCTTGGTTAATAGATGATTTTGAAATGTATGGATTCCAGGGAGTCATTCCTTTTATTTTTAACAAAACTTTTTTGGGAAAGAGAATATCTCATTTAAGGGGTGTTACCCAGTACATCACAACCTGACATGCTTCTGCAATGCAATAATCACTGTGCTGGAATACAGTACGCCTGTTAAATGAGGCAATTTACTTAATGTTAAGGTCCCTATTTATAAAGGTGATATATCAGAATTTTGCGATACTACGCCTTTAATGGACAGTATTTTTATTTTGCACTCGTAAAATGATCACACCAGTACAATTTTACGATTGGCCATTCAAAACCTTAGCAGTCATTAAGTATTGCATGGAAATGGTAATGTATGATGGCATGGTCGTAAATGTACGAAGGCGTACATTTACTCTGATACCAAGTTTTAAGCTACCGCAGTATTGCAAAATTGAAATAAAACCTTTCTACATAAGGTGCCCTGCACTGTATGAAAGCCCACACTAAGCTGGTGTTACATAGGGTAGTGTGTTTTTTTTTCTTATTTGGGTGATAATGCTCTATATAACATGGCCCCCATAGTGTTATTAATGAGCATAACAATTAATTAAATTAAAAAAATAGAACCTCACATTTCCTTTTAATTTTCTATGTTATTTGCGGGTGTCAGCAAAAGTCCTGCAACTACTGCCTCAATGTATGGTATATTGCATGCACAATAAAGACTCTCAACATATCCAATACTTCCAGTCTACCCATGCTACCTTGCAATATATGCAGTATGAAAAAGTTGATGCAAATATTCTATTTATGAGGATTTTTATTTGTACTGAGTAGTAATAAGCTAGAAATAATGTACCAGCTCATGCTTAGGATGGATAGAAAATAAGCATTTTAAAAGAACTTGGGGTGAATTGTATCTGTTCATTGCTTTGGGATAAGTTACCATGTGCTACTAGGGCATTTCTAGGGTTTTACTGATAATTTTTCTTTTTCACTTAAAATACTCTAACAAGCCACTTCAATCCAAATGACCCCAAATTATTACTTTTATTACCAGGATAATCAGAATGAATTTAACCCTAGATTTGTCTATACCATACAATTCCCTTTAACAAGTCAAGCAACTCAAGTTGATGCCTTTAATGTTTAGAATCCCAACATCATTTGATATTTTTTTCAAATGTATTTGAGAGAAACTTTTTACCTACTTCTTATTAACAATAACTTTTCACATTCCAAACAAGAAAAAAATCAGAAAAAAGAAAACTTGAGATGATCTGTATGTGTAAGATTTGATCTTAGTTACTTTAGATGTTATTGGACTTTTTACTTTCCACATATTCCTGGTTGCCACACATATAATTCACTGTAATGTGACAAAAGCAATACAATTCCAAAAAAAACAAATAAAACTGGGTGGTTAATATATATATATATTTTAAATAGGATACATAATATAAATTCTGACACAGTCCCGTCAATCCCTATTTCTTGCAGGAAATGACAGCAATCTGAGCAGAAATGCACCCTATGGCTGTGCATCTAGCACTACAGAAGATATCACAGAACAATTACCTCACTCTTTGTGAATATAGATCAATAAATATTACTGTATTTTATCAAGCCATTTTAAAACAAAGCCCCTGTAGTCTTTCTATCCTTCTTATCAATTGTTTTATATAAATTTTTTTGCTTCCAATATATATCAAGAGCAGTAATAAAAAAGTATAAAATCTATAGATAAGGTAAGATGTAAACCCACCGAAGAATTTTTATTACTGCTCTTGATATACATTGTTTATCACTACGATTTCTATTTATTCTAGTCACTGATAGCACTTTTATTGCCCCATTACATTGATCAATTTGGGGGGCATATTCGCTATTTTACTATATATATATATATTATTGGGTCTTATTGGGGGTTGGGCACTGGGAGGTTTTATATGTCACTCGTGTATGCTTACATCACATCCTGATGACGGCCAATATGGCGGTAGAAACGCGTTGATGGTGTGTTGTATGTTGCAATAAACTATTACTTTACAAGTCCCTGGAGTGCCCCGATAATTCTACTGTGGCTATTTCTACTTCTACGGTAGGCACCCGGGCAGATGAACAATACGAGCGGCTTGTGCCTCGTCTCCCTCTATTCATATATATATATATATACATATATATATATATATATATATATATTAATAGTTTAAATTGGAAAACAGAAAATCTTACCGTTTCTTGAGAAACGCGTAGACAGCCACAATAAATTGGTTTCTTCATAAATCCTAGGAGTGCTCCTTTACCACATTTCTACTAACTTTCTACCTCAGGAAGCACCCAGGTGGACGAATACACGGTGAGTGCAGCTCGCTACTAACTTTTCTACTATATATATATGTATATATTAATAGTTTAAATTGGAAAACAGAAAATCTTACCGTTTCTAACATTTCATGTGTAAAAATAGCTATATTTATTTACTTTTATCACATGAATAGCTAGTTTGACTGCATGTATATAGCATAATCTGAAAAACAATCTGACCTTCAATGCTTTGTATACCCAAAAATGTATGCCTGCAGTTCCAGCAAAACAAACTTTTATGTTTGGGGTCAGCTTCTTAAGCAGCCGCGTTTAACCAAATTGATATTCAAAGAAAAAAGATGATCAATGCACATTCCAGTGCCCCATATAGTATCATAGTATCTGTGAAGAAAGAAGAAAGATAGAGGTTATGGTTACAACCAAGCAGGGTAATTCGTTTGGAACTTCCGAACAGTGATATATTGATGGTGCTGGAATGCTTGGCATATTTATGATCATATAATTTATTTATGATCAAATGTAACTACAAACCCTATATTCTATTATATGCAGTAACTCAAATACTATTGTAGTATATGGGGCCTTAGAATTTGCATTGGTAATCTTTATATGTTTGTTTGAATGTTTTGTTCCAATCTGTAGCACTAATTTAAACTAAATTTTATTGTAATATTGCCTAAGAAATGTTCCCACAGACCCCTGTTATGTAAAGGATATCCTTTGCATCAACCAATTCTAAGCATTAGACTAAAGCTCATTATCTGTCAACATCCATCAACCTACAGTACTACACAAATTTTACATGATTTATGTCTCATAATCCCATGCCCCCCCCTCCCAATTTTGTCCATTGGGATTCCCATACATAATGTGACATCTCTAATTACCAATTTCTAATATCACACTTTTGGGGTGTATTGGGTAAAATGTCTTAAATGAATTCCATTTGGGGTTACAACTCTTCATAATTCCATTCAATTCTAGGTTAACAGAAGGGAAATGTGTGAACTAGAAGCACGAACTACTATTTTTCCATGCCTATTTTACAAAGTAAATGTATTCTGCTTTCTAAAATGCTCAGGTTAAGTCCAAAAGACTTTTTTGTGCCTGAGCAAACCAAGTATTCTGATCTTACTGACCCTACATGGTGACACTTTGTTTTAAGTGTCCATTACCATTAGCATTAACTAGCTCTAAGCCACAATGGAATTTCATTGGAAGTGCATATGACAGCCATCTGAATTCCAAATGAGTTCATTATGATTGGTGTTATCACAATGAATAGCAAATGATTTCTTAATGACTTGGGAGGTGAGAAATGTATAAAAAGGACTGTTCTGTGTTGTAAATGTCTAATTCCCTGTTAAAATCCATTATTAAATATCATAAAATTAAATACAATAAAGTTGTATTTATATTATTATAATATATACCCCCTCCCCTAGAAAATAACAGGGAGATTCAATAAAAGTTCTTATCACTTAAAATGGTGCTAATTTTGCCCCAACCAATCAGATGTTAGCTTTCAAATGTTAAATAAGATCTGATTGGTTGGGGCAACATTAGCACCATTTTAAACGATAAGAACTTTTATTGAATAACCCTGTTAGTTCCTCTGCACTAAATGGGCAATATTTGCACATTGGGCTAACTGGATTTTAGTGTTATCATTTAATAATATTTTATTCCCATATGCTGTAAACTTACCTAGTGATGTTCCAACAACATTGGAAATAATATGGTCAGAGCACAAAGATTTGAGGAGTTTCATGTGTTCAGTGCCAGCAGACTTCCACATTCCTTCCTGAGTAGAGATGCCCAAGCCCACCAGGTATTGTTCCACCAGTGGGTTCATGAAAGGTTGCAACATTTTTGATGATTAAATTGATGCATTAAATCTCGCAAACGGATTTACTGCATCACGGGATCTCACAAAGGTAAGTAATGCCACTTCTGGTTCTGAATTGGCCCCTATGTTTATAAAACACAAGTATCTTACAATGTTCACTGAATAATTTTTGTAAAAAAAAGTCTGTCTGTTTTGTTCACCAAATAAATTCTGTAGACCAAATCTGTAAATTTTGTGCATTTTTTATATTCGGTTTATTTTTTTAGTAAAGAAATTATTTGGTGAACAGAATTGTTTAACAGAAATTATTTGGTGGACAGAGTTGACAGACTTGTTATACAGAAATTATTTAGTGAACATTATAAAATTGCTGTGCGGCATTACTTACCTAAAATTACTTTTAGAGATCTACTGCATTGTGGTATCCCGGTCAGGTAAGAAGCAGCGCTCTTCGCCTCTGCCTTAAATGCGTTAAGTTCTGTGCTACAAAGTAGCACAAAACTCAACACTGCCTATATTACATAGGCTGGGCTGTGTTATTTTCAGGAATTTTTGGACATAGCACAGTCAACGCAAAATTAGTGTAAAACAATGCAAACCTGATAATACACGAGGTAGCATTGGTTTTACACTAATTTTGCCTGTGAACAGGTGATTTAGCATCACCCTGATAATTTATTTGGGGATATGCAGTCTTTCTTTAGATAGATAGATGAGGCTGTAGTTGGTTTCTTATTTATCTGGTTTCTTAAAAGGAAAAATTTAGATCAGAACATCTCTAATGTCAGATATGCCACCCCTCTGGCAGTGGAGGGAGTCTCCCCGATTCTGGGGTGGTCTCCTGCACTCCTGTGAGACCACCCCAAGTCCCCACAACCACAAACACCTGTATTCTCTGCCCCCAGAATGCCCCTTTTATGTCCGGAATGCCTCCCTTCCCACCCTAAATCCGCCCCACCCCGGATGATGTTACTTGCATCAGTCCCCCTTCCTGTCTCCACCACGCCCCCTTCCCATCTCCACCACACCACCTCCTCCCCCCCACCCTGCACGGAAGCCACATTTGGCAGGGTGGGATGTCTGCAAAGTAAGGACATTAAAAGAAAATATGGACTGTGCCATTTAGTAGTATCCCCTTACATCAGAGATTAAAGGAAACATTTTTTTTACCAGATTTTATTTATTTGCCAAAATGAACTGAAAAAGTAATTTAACCATATCTTCTTACTGAATATATTGAAGGTAAAGTGTGCAATTTACAAGCCTTTTTTTCTGCAGAGATTAAAGGACAAGTGTCATGAACTACTCTTTTTTTATTGTAGAGTTGAATGGGGAATATGTGTTTAGAATTTTCTATTTTGCCATTTATTGAGATTAAAGGGGATGGGTGGCACTTACCATTTTTAAAGGAAAAGTATCATATACCAGATATTACTTAAAGAGTTTAAAGGGACATATATTATGGGAAAGAGAGTTATATAACTTGTACATATTTTTTTCTGAAGGGATTAAAGGAAAAATAACAATTTACTAGTTTATATATTTTTTTAAAATAAAGATTAAAGGGAAAGCTTGCTATTTACCATTACTATTACCAAATATAAATCTTGGTGCACAAAATTAAGACAGAAATTATGGTTGTTTGTCCTTACATTTATGCTACAAGATGTATTTGGTCTACAACATTTTCTTTCTGCCAACATAATGTCACCACTTTTTGTATACAAATTCTCTGAACATTTTGTTCATCAAAATAGATTTTGGTCATCTAAATATATATTTTGGTGCTACAGTTGCTTTTTGTTTACTAAATGCATATTTTGGTCGACCAAATATAGTATTCTTGACTTTTGTTGACTAAATGTATGTTTTGTTATTACAGAATTTATTTTTGGCCAACCAAATATGACTAAATGTATTTTTGGTTCCCACAGAATTTCTTTTGGTTGAATAAATATAGTTTGGTTTTTTGTTGAATAAATGGTCTGGGAACAAATGGCACCCGATACAATATCTCAGATTGACATTAAATTTTAAAGGGAATATTTTTCATGACAATAATTAAACTTTTTTTATAACAAAATTTCTTTACAAGTTTCAAAATCCAATTTTTGCAGTTGAAACCAGTAATTTTTGCAGTCATTTCAGTTCAGGTGGCCATGCAAAGCAGTGGACCCATCAGCTCCCTACAATAAGGTATAGGTGACGAAAGGAATTTTCAATGACAACTTAGTAGTTTGTCAGCCATGGTACTGTATCATAATTTATTAATTACAAAGCTGATAATTGGCAAATCTCGACTAATCTGATGGGATTGTCCTTTTATGTATCCAGTTTAAGTTAAAAATCCCCGGATTGTCACCTTATTTTTTTATAATGGGGCTTATCCACACGATAATATGAAACTTGTTATCTATATTGATACTTTAATAATTGGATTGTGTGTGCTGCCTGGCTGAAATTTCAACAAGAACATTGATCAATCTATTAGTCTCTTTAAACTAATTTGCACTAACTGAATCCTTTTTGCATCTGTATATGTGTAAAATTGACTGAACATTGATCAGCCTGGTTAGAAAAATGTAATGGTTTGTACAACAATCTGATTATATTATTTAAAAGTATTTTAAACCTCTCGATTGATTCCAGTTAGATTGTATTAACAAGCATGCACTCTTCTAAAATAAAAAAAATTTTGATGCAGGAAAAATGCAATATTTTATTTTAAAATATAAAACATTAGAAGTCCTCATTATTCAATCCTTTGTTACAGATGCAAACCTCATTATAGTAAAAACAATATGGTTGTATAAATCCTTCCTGTACTTGCATACAGTGTGCTAGCTCAGTGGTCAGTACTGTGGGCAGCAGGTGCTCCAAAGAGATTCATCTTATATTACCTGAGACAATAATGTCAACAACATTGAAAAAACATTTCCATGTGTGCTATTGGAATTGGGCTATTATCTATATAATCAGTTTTACACTTAGAAAACACATGAAAAACTTACTTTTCAAGCCTGCATCTTGGCTCCCATTGTTTTAATCCCTTTTTAGACTGACACCCCTTGCACTTTCTAATGAAAGTGGCAGAACTGCTGGTAACTATAAACCAAAATGTATATGGACCAGTAATTCCACAAAGAGCATTAAAGGGCATGTCCACAAAACTATAATTTAACCCATTACGGGCCCCACTGTGTAGTTTTCAAAAATCCTTACCTTACATCTCTGCTTCAGGTTCTGTTCAATGTGGTAAAAACTGAAGAATAGGAGCTGTCAGTAAGTCATCCAGTCCCTGCTGCTTCCTTAACCTCAATATGGATCCCTTCTGTCTGCTTCATCCCCTAGCATTAAATCCGTTTTACTGTGTGCAGTCTACCTCATCCCACCACAGAAAGTTACTTACAAACCTTTGTTCCCCTGGTGCTCCCCCTGGTACTCTGAACAGCTGGCTTCCGGCTAGCCAATCACAGGCGAGGCTGCTGGGCCCACCCCTCTCTGGTGTTTCCGGTTAGCAGAGAGCTAGGAACAAAGCACTGGGGGATCAAAGGGCTGTAAGCAACTTTCTGGGATTTTCTTGCAAAATTAACTCAGTGGTTGGGGGTGGGATGGGTTGGACTACACATGGTAAAAAGTTTAATTTAGGGGTGGAGATACTGTAATTAATTTTATTGAAAAACCCAAATTATTGTTATTTTTATTTCTTCTTCCTTTCTTCATCCTTTATTTTTACTTTATTTGTCTCTTGTTCCTCCACTGCTTTTTTTGACAGGTCCCGGACGTACTCTGTATTCTGTGTGCATGCTTCTTCAATAAAACTGAATATTTGGTGATGGTATTACAAAATAATTCTATACCCTTTCTGTGTAAATTTAATATGAATTCTGATATATTTGTTTATTTATTTTTTCTTCTTTTTTTAGTTCATCTTAAGAGTTTAAAAAGCGCTACGCCATCAAAAC
Source organism: Hymenochirus boettgeri (assembly GCA_019447015.1). NCBI lineage: Eukaryota > Metazoa > Chordata > Amphibia > Anura > Pipidae > Hymenochirus > Hymenochirus boettgeri. Next base: position 188,146,346 of record CM033474.1, on the reverse strand, counting down.
ATACAGTAATAACACTGTCGCCTCTTTACAGCAGTTCCTACAATAGTATTTTGAGATCAATGCAGGTTCTGTGTCATCTACAGGTACATTGTGGAAAGGCCACAAAGCTGTTATGCGTGTGATCCTTATCCATTGAATAAGGATACAGCCCATGAAGTAGAGGTTCTTAATAAAATGTTTACTTCGTAATCAAAGTTAAGCCTAATGGTAATACATATATATATAATATATATATATATATATATATATATATATATTATATGCTATTATTAAACTTTCATTTGCGACTCCTCTTTATTCAGAATTCATAATGGGACACGTCAGGGGTGTCCTCTATCCCCACTCTTAATTGCAATAAGTTTTGAACCCCTAGTGGATAAAATAAGGCTGTGCAGGGATATTCATAATCGAGGATTTTCAATCAACTATTAACAAGATAAAATTTTACTTTATGCAGATGATATTTTACTCACAATACAGAAACTGTTAAATACATTACCAATCTAGCTGCTTAATATTTGTCTTCTTATCTTTCTAACAGATCTTTCTCTGTCTCCTGTGCTAATAAGACTTTCTCTCCTGTTATGCTTAGTGAGGAGTCCCCCATGGCTTTGTTTTTTGACCATTACTGTTCTCCCTCTACACTATCTCGTTGTGAGCTAAAATCGGTTTGTTTAGGCACTGATGATACCCAAATATATGTCCCCCCCTCACTAACATGTTTCAAACCAGTGTGGTCTTTCCTCAGACTTAAAGAAACATTTTGTGCTGTATCTCCAAAATAAATCACGATTAGCATTGACTTTTGGCTCTTGTTTGAAATATTTTTTTGGAACTTGGAAGCTGTAAGGAATTGGTGAACCCTTTACACAATTTAACCCCTCAATTGATTCAAGGACCTGCTGCCTGGGTATCTATCTTTGTTTGTCACCCTGCACTAACCCCTTAAGTTTATTCTGAAATCTCTAAATGTCTGGTCTACTAAAGTCTACAGACAACATTGCCCCAATAGAAAGAGCACATTCACAAAGAAACAAAAAGCTGTGTCTCACCTCTGCCTTTGCTGTGGATGCTGGGTGATTTAGGAAAATAACCTGTAGGTACTATGTGTCAGCTCCCAGAATTCACCTTATTTTTGAACACCCAGCTAAGTGTACACAGTAATACAACCACCCAGGGCTTTATATTAAAGGCATAGGACCTCCCATAAAAGGGGCATGTTGGGGGGTGCCATTACCACATAGAAGCTTGACCAGACTTCCCAATAAATACATACAATATAAGGATTGTGGAAGCACTCCAATTAGGCTAATTTACAACTACATTTAGCAGAAGTGCTACTGATCTGGTCAAACATTTATACAAACATAGAAAAGATAATCAATACACATCAGGACCTTTCAGACTGGGGTTACCTTGACGTGGTTGTAAGGCTTTTCAGTCAGGTCACAGTAATGTAAACTAAATCCCCTGTGTTTATAAAGTATGCCAGTGTGCAGATAATTTGATATTGTATGGGGCCTAGGAATGTGCATTGATTAGCTTTTCTATGTTTGTATAAGTGTACACAGTACACTTTTCACAGGAAGCTGCAGTCTTGCTTCCTGGAAGCTGACAGCCAATCATGTTATGGCTCAGAGATTATCTCTCCCTCTGACACAGAACACAGATTCAGTGCAGTCTTTGTGTAAACACATTACAAATGCTCCTGTCCGTAACAATGATAAATTCCTTTACTTTTCATACAAAAAAGAAAAGTAATCTTTCAGTTTATTTCTTTGCTAGCATGGATGTAAGAAACAGAATATTTACATTTCATTAAAAAATAAAATTAAATCTGGGGAATCAAACCTCCAACCTTCTATGCTGTATAACAATCAGCGTGACAGGAGATCTGACACTCCCCCTCCTGATGTCAACGTGAGTGGCTGTACCTAGTGGAAACAACCTGGAAATCCTGTAAGCAGAGACAAGCTGAAGATTCAAACATATGGGCCTGCCTACTCCCGCATGAGAGGCTCCATCTTTGTGGTCCAGGAGGTGGCAGACCTGTAATGTTTGAATCTTCAACCTTCTATGCTGTGTCTTGCTAAAAAGAATGCTTTCTCCCTCTATGCACAAGGGCTACTAGGTAGGAAATGAGTACATGTAAAATCTCTATCTTTTACTAGAAACATAAAAGAAACAAACAAAAAAAAGGAATGCTTGGGAATTGAACCACTGTCCAAATGGACAGTTTGTTTCCAATCCCAGCACTTTAGCAGCACACCACCCCTGCAGATGAAATAGTTTCCAGTACATTTCAGTAAATGTCTGTAAAATCAGTTTACTATTTTGTATTGTTCCAAGAAGGCTATCGGCAATTTATTTTTGTGGGTAAATAAAAAACAGAGCTGCTATATCTAAAGTTTGTACAAATGTAGATATATATATATTTTTCTAAAAACATGATGGAAACAGACAAAAAAGCAATAAACTCAGGTAGTAGACTATGGGACAAAGGAATATTTTTATTAAACTTTATCTTTCACTAGAAACAGAAGCTAGAATCTCTGTGCATATAAAAAGTAAATCCTGGGGTCAGGGGGTGTGGCTCTTTGAAGTCAACATGGGCTATGAGTTGTACAGGCAGCAACATGGAAGCCTTCTTTGTTACAGAATCTATTATTTCATATACTAAATGTAACTTACTATAGAAGAATCTTTTAATGTATAGGTGTTCTGGAGAGAAAAGATTTCACATTAGGATTTTAAAAAATTAAGTTTAGTTCTGCTTTAAGTCCAGTTGATCTAACTGAATAAAAGCAAATACTATGTAGTTAACTAAAAAATTCTATTTCAGAAGGTGGATAACCCTGCTTCCAATATCAGAGATCGTGCTGCCATTAGGTTATAAATTATTTGTACCATTATAAGAAATAACAAAGGGTCATATTTATAATCCTATTGAATCAAACAGGTCAGATAGCGTAAATTTGAACCAGCCACTAACAAAGTGGGCACAAAGTGCGAATTGTTAGCGATACTTCACAGCCAAGTTGTTATTTTATACCAAAGGTTGCTGTACCATGCCGTAATTTCTACCATACAGTATCACCCATAGTGATACCACAATGGTCTTTAACAAGTGGTGGTGGTTTTATTTGAATGTAGCCATAATTTTACAGGTGCCCTGTTGTTTTATGGACCTGTAGGCTGAGGTATTAGACCTTTATGCAGTCAGTATATTGCACTGTGGTTGTAAAATACTGGTGCAGATATAAAATACCTTGGTGTATTTTACAAAAGACAAACCATAGTGTGGATGCCAAATTTCACTTTTATTTCAGCAACATATTTCTAGGCCATAGTTTCTTTATCAAGTCTTTTCTTACTACACGGACTGTAAAACCACACCACAGACAACTTTGTAAAGAAATAAATTTGGAAGATCATATATTAGAACTTGATAATTTGTTATAAGCTTTGGCTTGCTTGCTGTTTGATATATACTATGAAAATTCGCAATTAGGTCCCAAGATTGGCAAAAGGCTTTACCAAATACCCTGCAAAGAACTAGGTGAATCATTAACAAGTACACAAGTGGTTTAAGGGACAAAAGTTTAGGGAGGAAAAGGGTACTTCTGATTGTACTCTGATTGTTCTGATTGTAACTTGCTGGGTCTAAGAGGTAGATTTCTACTTTTAGGGCACGGCCACACTGCGCCGCAAATGCAATTGCACACGGAATTGCATGAGATTTCATGTGTGATTTTGTTGCGTTTGAGCATGCGTTTTCTTCATTATGTATAGGAAAATGCATGCGATTGCGATTAAAAATGCAGAACACAAAGCGCAATCGCCACACACCCGAAAACACGCATTTTCGGTGCGTTGCCGCGTTTCCAATGATCTGAAAAAAAGCACGTGCAATCGCATGCGCAAACACAGAAAAAATGCTGCAGTGTGGCCTAGACGTAAAGATCAGATAAAGGGGAAATACTTTTTTTCACTTATTTCACTTTGACTCAGCCCAAATGATTTAGATTTGTACATGTTTTTAATGCAACAACCACCCTAGACAGAAGGACCATTGTAGAGCCCAAAATGGCAACAGCAAAATATATAAAATGAATTGATTTCTCAAAGAATGACTGCAATAGGTAGCATACCTAGTTATTAGTAATGTAATTAACTAACTTCAAAACTATTGTATTTTGCCACTGAACTTCCCCTTTAAGGAAACATTTAGGGCAGCAACAAGGTATATCTAGGGTAGATCTCCCTTCTGGTATTCAATCCTGGGTTTACCTCCCGAACTTAGATGGCAGCTTTTAAAATGTGTTAAATAGTCGCACGAAAACTATCAAATGCCGGTATTGAATCACTTGTGTTGGCTGTTGAGAGTATATTTTGCGATACCCACGAAGCCACCATAAGCAGGGCATTAAAGTCTCTCTAACCACTATTGAATTGGTAAGCTTGACTTTAACTCCTTTTTTACTGTTGCAGCTCTGCGTAAATGAGCCTGTTCTTTAAATAAGGGAAGAAAGCAGCTCAGTCAGCTCAAGGAAAGTGATACATTTTATCAAATATCTTTAAATATATATGGATTTATTGTAAGATGTACTGCAAATCTGCACATACTATAAATACTAGGACCTGAAGCTAAACAATATTAGCTTCATATTTTATCATTTATAAAGTAGAGGCACTTTGTCCGTGTGGGTAAAAAAAACTGTAGTGAAGCACTTGCAATTTACCAAGGTAAGATTTCTTTCTTCAAGCAGAAGACTTTAATGTTGATAGCTTGTATTGAAACAGATTGTACTGCAGACAGGTGCCTTGTATAGTAAGAGTGACACCATATTTAGAAAGAGTGGCAGCAAACAAGGATAAACCAAAGCAAATTGTATGCTGCATGAGTAAAGACATCTGGATACCTTTTTTATTTGTTAGTGAAAAGAAAAGCCTGTTTCCTCCAATACTGTACTGTAGTTTTAATCCTGACAGGAACATCACGTCTGTTTCTGCCCTTGTCAACACATCTCACTGTCTACAATCCCTCATCATCTCCAGACAGACAGCAGTGGAAGAGAGATCATCAATTGCCATTGCAATTTTGCAGATACACTTCATAAATTTTAATTACATTCCTACTGAAAATGAATGGTCAGAATATATAAAACATCTGCCATCCAGATCATTTACATTTTTCATACAATAAATCACCAACACCATGCACAACAATGGATTAAATCATGGGAAGTAGAGTAGGTCAAAAAGAAAAAGCCAAAACAACACCGATAGTGTGATTAGCACTTGGCCTGAAGCCATTGTACAATGTATCAAAATGGAAAATATCATTTAAAGAAACTGGGTCTATTTTCCTCTTTGACCATAAATTCCATTTTTTTTTACTGGTTTCAGTTAGAGAATAGTAATTGATCTATTTCTACATCAACGCAAAAGTATGAGCATGTTTTAGTAGAGGCATATCTTGACAATTATGACTGGAAAAAGCAGTCATTTATCATAAGTTTGGCTTGTTTATCTTTCCTTGAGGTCATCTGTTTCATTTAAAAAAATCAATTTTTATTAGCATTATAGTCATAAATGCACCAAATTAACTCTTAACACAATTTCCATTGTTAAGACTACATGATGTAATAGTCTCTTAAAATGGAGTTTGTTAAGGTTTTGCATTAAGTGTATCGCTTGTTAGAATGCAAAGCTTTCAGATGCCACTGTGTATGTAGAGCAAAGCAGTCAGCCCAGACACAAGGCTATAAAAGATATAAATCATTCTAGCTGCTATAAATAAGAAACTGTCACTTCCTAATCTAAGGAAAAATGTAAATATCCAAATCAATAAAGAGTAAATGTATTTCCACAGCAGAAATAAATGTGACTGGTTAGTTCCTAACTTCTAACAGAGACATTACAGTAAAGAGGATGCAGTAACTACAAGGACTTGTGTCTCAGCGATTAACCTTTTTGCTTCCAAGGGTAATTGCCACCTGTCAGACCAAGAACATTTTAACACTTTTGCAAGATATTTCTCTAACCTTTATTCTGCTTGCAGTTAACTCTATTTGCTCTTACTGTTTCTATTATTATCAACCTGTATGCGATGAGGATTAGATACCTTTAGACTCCCAACTGTTGTTAACTACTGCTCTGATCACACTATGTCAAATAAAACACAGTTTATATACAAAAAGATGTTCCAGGGGCTATAGTGTTCCAGAGGCTATAGGAACGATTGTGTTGTATTTAAAGAGGTTTTACAAATAACATGTCATTTGCAATCTTACAGTCAGTTCTATTGCACAAGAACACATGTCAATAGACTTTATATTTCCTATCGAATAGACATCTATCTACTCTGCCCTATACAAGCTTATCTTCAAAGAGGAAAAAAAATTGTACTTTCTCTACATGCCACTTATTATGTGTATATATATAAATATATTCTAAAAATATAATCATCTCAAATTGCAAAATAACATGAACACATATTTTATAAATAAAATGGACAGTGATTAACTCTTTTAATAATCTGTATTTCCACTATACACATGTTTATTCAGCTATAGGCAGACCAGACCAGACCAATCAGAAGGAAAAGAAAACTCAAGCAGGCTAAAAATATATTTGCATTTGAAAAAATTAAATGGAAGGGGGCTAAAATGAAAAGATCCAAACGTTTCCGGAAAGTTCGTTTTCTGGAAATGAACAAATACTCAGAGAGTTGACAAGAAAAAGCTGAAGCACCAAAGACAGCCATATCCAGCCAGAAGGCTGACAGACGGGCATGGAAATGGAGGAAAGATAAGGAAGACCAGAGATTAATGATATTAGCCCCATCCGGGGTGAGGGACCCCCAGATCCTTAGAACCTGTTTTTGTGGAAACATTATCATAACATTTTGAAATAAGTTTTGTGTCATAAATACTATGGGCAGTAACCCAACATCTCGCCTCCAGTCCATATACTTTCCAGTCAATAGGGTATCAAAGAGACTTTTGTACCCACTGAGAATCCAGGATTTTTTCTATTTTATATTCAGGCTCTCCTCGAACACCCAAAAGAGGAGGAGGATGTTTTGAGGTGGATGCAGACTTTAACAGAGAGACATCAGAGAGACATAAAAAACAAAACACTTGACTGGCGATAATGTTAGCATGTAGGCTACATGGCTACATGATTTTTTAAGAGATTCTGAAAATCAGGACTAAACCTGGCACCAGATTTGAGACACATAAGTGAAAACGTCTCCAAAAGATGGAAATTCTAAATAGATACCCAAAAAAGAAGAGAAAAAAATTTAGGATGTCAACCATTAATGCACCAGAAAATAGAAACTTTAGTAGATGAATGGACAGGGTTAATATAAGCGAATTCTGCCAATAGCAAGAACCCATCTTTCCTGATGATCTGAAGCAAAACACCTTGGAAATGTTGCTGCAGTGAAGGATTGATACTATTGGTCTAGCCATTGGATTCAGGATGAGATACCTAACTTAGATAAAAAAAAGCTTGCCAAAACTGAGAAATAAATTGCACTGCCCTGTCAGACACTTTATTCTCAGGGGCACCATGTAGATGAAATGTGCACAACAACAACTGAGATCATTTTTGGGCTTAGGGAAGTTTAGAAAAAGAAATTAAATGAGCCTTTTTAATGAACCTGTCAACCACCATCTAGACCACTTATGACCTAAAAGAAATAGGCAGATCTACAATAAAATCCATGGATAGGATATGTGAGACCAAGTGATCTCTGAGATTGACAGAGGCATAAGTGTTCCAGACAGGGCCTTTCTAGGGTCTTTACTTTAGGCACAGATGGCACAAGCATTGGCATTGGACAATCAGGGAGAGTCAATAAAAGTTAAAATGGTGCTAATTTTGTCCCAACCAATCAGATATTATTTAACATTTGAAAGCTAACATGATTGGTTGGGGCAAAATTAGCACAATTTTTAACGCTAAGAACTTTTATTGAATAACTTTGTTAGTGTCTTAGTATAAGCCGACCTGAGTATAAGTTGAGGTACCAATTTTTACCTAAAACATTAGTAAACCTGATTGACTCAAGTATTAGTCGAGGATAGACATTATGACCACTACTGCCTTCTGATTCCGTATTGTTTTGAGGCTTTAGTTACCCTTTAAATGGACAGCGGAATTCCCATCCAGTATGGCTATTACTGTATGGGACTACTGTATGGGAATTCTGCTGTCCATTTAAAGGGCAACTAAATCCTCAAAACAATACAGAATCAGAAGGAAATCTTTTAAACAATAGATACCATCCTCCTGCATCTGTGTTGTTTAAAGGCATTTGTGTTGCCTGCCTGGTGCTAGGGTTCGGCATGTGGTGGATCGTGTAGACAGATTATTGGGTGGGGCCGGGTGTGACCCGGTGGTCTTGGTTCACATTGGTGCCAATGACAAAGTTAGAGGTGGAGGTGAGGTCCTTAAACATGATTTCCGAGAACTAGGGGCCAAGATAAAAGCAAGGACCTCCAGGGTAGTGTTTTCAGAAATGCTACCGCAGCCACGTGCTAAGCCAGGGAGTGGTGTAAGGAAGAAGGGTTTGGGTTTATTGAAAACTGGGCAGACTTTGCTGTCGGCTACAGGCTCTTTAGTAGGGATGGGTTGCACCTCACTGATGGTGGTGCAGCTGTTTTAGGGGAGAAGATGGCTAAAGGGTTGGAGGAGATTTTAAACTAGGTTTGGGGGGGGGGTATTAGCAGTCTCACTGGGATAGATTGTCCAGGAGGAAAGCAGGGTGTAGATAGGCCAGTGGTGGGTGGAAAGGGGGGTGGGGCTAGCATAGGGATAGGGAGGAATGTGTATCAAAGTGTACGAATAAATTACAGGATCATAATCTAAAATGTATGTTTGCAAATGTGAGAAGCCTGGATGTCCCAAAAGTTTTGAATCATGAAATTGCTGAAGAACCTGCAAGCATAGGGTTAGAGGTACAAATAAAGAATTTTGCCGTTTACCAGGGGACAATTTTCCTGAAATGTTTTTCAGGCATCTAGCAAATCGGGCAATAGTTGAGTGGTAGCGAGAGCTCCAATAACATTATTAAAAAGGTACAAAATTCAAAAAGGTACAAAAGGCTTGGTAATTTTTTTGGAGGGAGGAATAGACTCAAGGAAGTTTCAAGAAAGAGCACCTGCCTTCCTGTTTTTAGAACCAGGCCTTTACTTAATTCTAAAACTAAATCTAGAAAAGGAAGAGAGCACTTGCCCAGAATTCAACCTTTTGGCTCCTTAGATATATTATTTTCCCATAGCACTTAAAGTTGATAATCAAAGGTAGCTAGATTACCTAAAGCAGTACAGCTTGCTACCTTATGCACAGTCAAAAAAATGGTGAATCAACTTCTGAATCATGAGTCTTCACTCCTATATGGCTGGCTAGGATCTTGAATGAGTACAACACTTTTTAGAAAAATTAGTTTGCACATAAAGGGAAACTTTATCCTTAAAACTCACCTTAAAACTCACCTTCCCTAAACTGCGGAACCTCTTTGTTCTTAATAGACCGTAAGATACATTTACCTAAAATTGCGCTGACCAGGTCTGATGTAAACCCCTACCTCCCCCTTGTGTTTTGTGCTGGGCGTATGGCAAGACATGTTCTGCAAGAAGTGCATCTTTTCTTTGGCTGAGTCAATGAGGTGGTGGGGACTGGGAGAACTGTACCCAGTGAGTACAACTTTTGGTAAGTATATTCTGTTTTCTATTGAGAACCCAGTGGGGAGGACCTATCGGTTGACCTCACCTCACCTGTGGTAATTTAATGGGGAATGAGTTGGGGATGGGCTAATATGGATTCATTACCCTTTAAGCTCTAGTAAGATTTCATTACATAGAGCGGGGTTAATACTTCAAATTGCTATTACTTCTCTTGTCATTGTCTCTCATTCTATATTTATGGTTACTAAAGTTGTGGTGACTGCAATATAAAGTTTACAATTACTGCTGGGAAAGCAATTCAGTTCTTTGTATAGATATTACTATATGCTCATTTAGTCTGGTTAGTCCTTTAGAGATATGTTTGATATGATAAACAATTTGATAAAATTACTGATGTATTTTGTTCTAATTGGTAGAGATGACATTAACCCAGACATTAAAGGCTATTAACAGTATATTTTACTTGCCATATTTCATGTTCTTTACATCTTTATGTATTTGCTTTAAAAGTATAAAAGGATAACAAAGGATCAGAAGTGGAACGTGTTTAAATTCTATTTAAACCCAATTGAAACAGAATTTTTACAATTTTTAAATCACGATTTTAAGGCTTTTGAACGCGATATTCAAATTTCCCAACACGATTTTCATCTTTTTAAATGCCTTTTTAAACCCGTAATTTCGAAAATTTTCAAAAATACGAAAAATCTAGTAATTTCAAGGGAATTTTTCATTTTAATGGGTCCGCTCGCGGATTTTTGAATTTTCCCGAAAATTCGCGGATCCTCGAGCGGACCGGATTTTGCGAAGTTCGGACATCTCTACCGAAGAATGAGCAGTTGCACGGCATACGTGCGAAAATATAGCTTCAACGATCATAAAAGACCAATGACCGTCGACTGATGTCGGCTTTTTCCAAAGACCGGCATGGCGTATTTGTTCTGCCGATTGTCGTTATATCTGTACATGGTCGGAAGATTATTGTTAGATGTCTACGAAAATGTATAGAAAGGCGCATGAGTTGGTTTCAGTAATCACACGATCATTCACAAACAAAAGTTGCGCGATGACATGAATGCGAACAGCATAAATGAACGTCTGACGTTCGCACGACTATCGTTTCTATTATCGTTGTTGTGTGTACAATAGTCGTTTGAAAAATGAGGATTGACGATGTTGTTGTTGAACGTTGAATGTGTGGAAACGAAATATATATTTGTTAAACACTATGAAACAAGATATATATCTTCTGTAATCTTATATATTTATATTTAAAATTTCAATAAAAATTATTGTTATAAATAACAACTTGCTAGTAAGGAGGAAAATCCAAAAAAACCTACAGAATTGCAGAAGATTTCTCCACAATTGCTCATCTCAAGGTGAGAGTTGCAGCTATCAGCTAGTTAGGCATTATAGAATCCATTCAGGCTTATTTAGATTTTCATTTAACCTGTGAGAAAGATACTTGTAAAACCATTGGAAATTACTGCATATTTTAATGTTAAATATGATTTATATAGGATATGATCTGTTTCTTAATAAAGTATTGAGCACAACACCCCTCAAAGCAGTTAGAATAATGAGTTAGTTTCTTCCAACGTAAGCTGTAATAAAATCTACATTTAAATTTCTATTTTAACAAAAGGGACGCTCTGCTAATTTTCAGTTTCACCTTCCAATGCAATAGAGATCATTTCTTTTTTCAGTCTCCTTCTAAATCAGTATGATTGATTTTGCATTTTCATCCTTGTATTTATATTGTTATGGTGATCTGCCCACACTGGTCTTTATGAATGTTAGCACATGTCCATCATTAAATGACAAATTATAATTGTGAATGCAAAAATATTTTCTTGATTTTTGGGGTTTTTTACTCTAAGTTAGAGGAAAAGCTGTTTAATAAAGAACTTTTAGGTAATATATACATTTTATGGAATAAAGAGCAATGCTACATCTCACCATACATTAACCACTGATTCAATTAAAATGATTTAATACTTACTAAATGTATATGACTATAGGGAAGAGAAAGGGGAAAGTAAGGGCATAGGAAGGAAATAGATTAAAAGGGAAGTGAAAAGTGAAGACCTAGTGTGTCAATAAAGTAGCATAAGAAGAAAAAGGTAGGGAATAAAACAAGGTATTACATTTATCAAAAACATAATTGAATGTCTGCACATGTCACGTGTATAAGAGGTCACATGTATAAGGAGAAGACAATCATCTGTCCCGAATGTTTGCATGTTTAGAGGAGCATTCTTGATGTTTATTAACTTACTTTTTATTGTGAAAAGAGGCATTAATGACAGTTTGCTATTGAGAGAGGGTAGGAGGCACAGCAGGACCAAACACACCTATGAAAGAAGTATATCGGAGGGGCAGTTCACTCTCATAAAAGCAGCTTTATTGAAGAAACATATATAAATAACAAAACCGCAGGTTACTCACTTAATGCCTTAGAACATATAACATTTTGTAAAGCACAATAATATTTACATGGCCAGGTCAGATCAACTAACCGAATGCATACACAAGTGCGATTATTGCCCAAAACGGATGTTCGTCAAAGGTGTGTGCCGTGGGTTGGTGCAAAGATTTACGTGTGTACAAGCCTTAAGAGTGGAATATTCCTTGGGTTAATTTAAAATATAGACTCCTTCCCTAAGGTGAAGTGGGTTTGGTGGTATATGGGGTGGAAAACAACCCAGGGGCATAATCTGACATTTAATCCAGTAACTAATCTTGAGTATTCATTGAGTTTGTTAATGAAGACCAAGCTCTTGTGAGGGGACGTGGTCAGATAAGTATAGAAGTAGAACATCTGTATATAGCCCAACAATTTTTTGAGGTTATTTATTTGAAGGTCATGAAGTACAGCATGAGTGCGCAGGTGGACAGCAAGATGCATACAGCAGCAGAGAAAGTGGGCAACCCTGATGGATTCCTCTCGATAAATTAAAAGATTTGGAGATCTGACCATTAGCCAGAACCCGAGCTGTAGGATTGGAATATAGAGATGGCCGAACGTCCTAAAGTTTGGTTTGTTTCCGAACTATAGAATTTTTGTAAAAGTTCCAAAGTTATATAGTTTGGAAACAAACCCATTAAAGTCAATGGGAGAAAAAAGTTCTAGTTAAAGAGGAACTGTGGTCTAAAAATGACTTTAGGTAAATTGAGATAAATTGATAGGAATAGCTCCCCTGAGAATTTTTGCAATTTATTTCCATTGTTTATTTTGCATAGTTTTGAAGATATTTAAATTTTTGTGTGTGATATGGCAGCAGCATCACCAGGTCCCCTGCACTCCCTGATTCCTGCTCTGAAACTGTCAGTCAAACTGTCCTGTGTCTCCTCCTCCCCTTTGCAGCCCCCATGGTCCCTCCCACTCATGGCCCCCATGACCCATTATCTTACAGACCCAAGTGGCCCCGCCCACTCGCTTGTGCCATGGCCCTACCCACCCACAGGTGCCTAAGTCCCACCCACTTGCGGATGCCAAAGCCTTGCCCACTCGTGGGTGCCTAAGCCACGCCCACTCATGGGTGCCGTGAGTTACTCAGACTCCCCCTCTACCTTCTCTGTCAGTACTTCACACAGCAGAGAGGAGGAGGGACTTCCTGTCTCCATCACACACTGAGGGAGTCTGAAGCTGTGCTCGCCGGCAGCACTGTGCAGTAGAAGCCTCAGGAATGTCACATGTCAGCCTCCCACCCATTAACTTTCTGGTCAGTCATTTCTATATATCTTGGGCTGTGGAGCACGTAGAGAGGTGGTTGATGGCTTGTTTTAAAGGTAGGAAACTGGCCTTTAAAGTTCCCCTTTAATTACAAACAAAATAGCAATAGTAACTTGCTGTAAATGGCTGTGGCACCTGGAAAATGGTCTGGGAAACATGTCCATATCAACAAAACTTGTTTAAACACTACCTTTCTCCACAATCAGGCAGTTTCCGCATGCTACATATGAGGTTTATTGCCAATTCAGTAACGATACATTTTAGGGATACCGAATAAACCGATACATTCGAGGGTAACCGAACAATACATTGGAAGGTTAGTGAACATTCAAAGGTTACTGAACGAGCGACTACAGTCGAGGGTTATCTCTGAAATGCTGCATTTGAGGGTTATCACCAAAACACTACATTCAAGAGAAATCGCAGAAACGTTGCATTCAAGGGTTATCATCAAAACGGTACATAGAGTTTTGAATATTTATTGAATTTTCAATGATTAGCCAAAATATGCACGCAAGTTTGGAAAACCTGAACTATGAAAGAGTATGAGTTTGTCCGAACTATTAAAGTTCTTGCCCATCTCTATTGGAATATAATAATAGCAGCCATCAAATTATTATTGTTATTATTGTGGATTTATATAGCGCTAACATCTTCTGCAGCGCTTTACAATTACATGATTACATTCACATCAGACCCTGCCCTGAAGAGCTTACAATCAAAGCACATTTATTTGACACATAAAACCTATCAGTATGTCTTTATGATTGTGGGGAAAACCGGAGTGCCCGGAGGAAACCCACGCAAGCACGGGGAGAACATACAAACTCCTTGCCGATGTGTCCAAGGGTGGAATTGAACTTAGGACTTCAGTGCTAAAATAAAAATTGGGCCGAAATTGAAGTGTTTTAAAGCATTCCATAAATAATAGTATTTTTCCCAGGTATAAATTCAGTTTGGTCTGGATAAATTAGCATTTTAATTATGTAATTAAAGTGAAGGGAAAGTATTTTAGATATCAATTTTGATATCAATTTGTAACAATGAGATTGGACAGTATGATTCTGGTAGGTGAGGGTCTTTGCGTGACTTCAGGATTAGAACAATTGACAATTAGTCAAAGAGGGGGTTAAAGTAAAGAAGTCAAATATGGAATTATACAATTCCAATAAAGGATGTGACATGTTTCCTGTGTAGTGAGCATAGAATTCTACGGAGGGGGTTTAATATCTAGCAAAATGGATTTCAGCTTTAATTTCAACATGTGAAAGGGGAGCCTTTAATTATATTGAATTCAGATAGATAGATAATAATCTATAAGTGTACAATGTTAAATAGAAAGTGGTGAACTCCTCTGCTACTTGTGGAGGGTTATTTGACCATAACAGGCAGTGTAAGTGAGATAATCACAGGAGGTTTATGTTTGTGATTAGCCATATAGTCTAGCAGTTTGCCACGTTTGTCACTGTATTCAAAATATCTCTGTAATTGACAAAATACTTTCTTGTTCTCTTTCGCCAAAGTTGGTTCTGAAATAATCATCCCATTCATCTGCCGGGGGGGGAACTGTAATAAAATTAGTTTAGTCTCCACCTTAAGGGGGGTGGGTGGTAGTTCTAATGGGA
Organism: Hymenochirus boettgeri; assembly: GCA_019447015.1. Taxonomy (NCBI): domain Eukaryota; kingdom Metazoa; phylum Chordata; class Amphibia; order Anura; family Pipidae; genus Hymenochirus; species Hymenochirus boettgeri. The sequence continues at coordinate 188,131,281 of CM033474.1, read as the reverse complement.
CATAGTGTCATCATATGAAGTAGAAATGCAGGAATATGCACTACCATGTGGGTATTTTTGACACCAGCATGGCATCCACCATAAGAAAAAACTGTGGCATTAGAGGAGTCTTCCAGCATTCAGTCATTGGCTGTTACATCACAGACATGTTGACTCTGGAAGAAGGGGATGTACCAAGGAAGAAAACAATGGACTTTGGATCAATAATCTCATGTCAGGAACACCATTAAGGTAATCTAGTATTGGAGTCTTGAGTTATTGAAATGTAGTGGGGGTCAGGTGGGGTGGTGGTAGGTATAATTTTTCATTAAAATAAGCCCCTATATATATATATATATATATATATACACAACAGTCACAAGAATTTGTGTACACAAGTATTTTAAAAAAAATAATCCTTTATTGGCTTTGCATGTGGGTACACAGGCTATTATAGATATATGAATATTTACTTATACGTTTCATTTAACACTATGGATTCTTCAATAACATGTATTTATTGCATTATGATGCCTGTTTTAACAACATTTTGTTAACATGTGAAACATCGATGTTACTACAGCATAAGTCTTGGAGTGTTACCAGCAGAAATATCAGTCAGTCTTAACAAGTGGTTTTCTCCTACTGCTGATAACAAATGGAGCACTGTTTTATTCCTGGTTAGGTGCAATTTATTAGTGTATTTACTCTCGGTTCACGCAGAGTTTATATGCTGGTTTAGAGTACAGTCTCTTATTTCACTATTGCAGAATTTAAGATAAAGAAAGTTAAAACTACTCATTCACACAAAATTTCTATGCTCCTTTTTTCCAAAGCGAACACAGATGTAACTAAAATATCAATCAGATTAGCCACAGAGGACACACTAAATATGAATCTCAGATTATTACTGCACTGCTGCCATGACTCATGTTAGGAGCAGCTGTAGAGATATCAGTCAAGTTAACAAGCTGTGCATAACTGCAATGTCTTACTGCACTAACATTCCTGCATGCTCCACTATCACTCATGGTCAACAAGAGAGACTTTGTTGGGGAAAGGTTAATATAGTATAATGCCCATGATTCTATGTATAGATATAGACGGTACGGAATGTTTTGCATTAATAATTCCATAATGGTTGCAAAACTTTAGATACTGCATTTTTTTCTGTATAAAAATGGAATTTTAGTATTTCTGAATTCATTTTTGCAAGTTGAGGCCAATTTTAATAAATATATCTTCATCCCAGTATTATATTGTATGAGGGTCATACAACTTTGCTTGAAGAATAAAACCCCCCTTTTCCCTTGCAAACACATTCCTACCCCAACAGAAGGTATACACTATTTCCTGTGCACACTGTCAGTTTCACTTTGCACCAACAAGATTTTTTTTTCACTTCTGGAATAAGAAAGGAGAACATGCAGGTTATTTTTAGCCACTTTGCACAGCTGACATAATATCTCTGTCACTGGAGATTTGATAGAATATATTAAAAATTCAAACTATAAAGGAAACTTTAAAAATAAATGTCTTCCTTATACATGAGGCATGTTCATATTGAAGCCTCCTGACAGTACAAAAAAGTAAAAATATTTGAGAACCACTACAGGTATAATTAGGTCATTGAACAGTTGGCGCTGAACAACCAAAGTGTAAAGAAAAAATAGTCAAATAATCTCATGTTTAATGTTTCGGCCATTTTATGTTTTTTGAAAGTCAATGCAGGACAGTTGCTTTTTTTTTTTTGACAAAAATTGAATGGATACAATTGTATGTTACAACCAGAAATTCTTTAAGTTCTTATTTTAAAAGCAACAAACTTGGTAAACTTATTGTGATGTCAAAACAGGAACAAAAGAGCCACAACTTCCCTTTTCCTACATATTCAGTCAAAAAGAGAAAATCAATGCAGGTGAATTTTGTGAAAAATTTACTGTCTTTGTGTTCCATTAAACCAGGCACGGAGCTTTAGTTTGTGGAATTAGCACTTTTCAGTGACTACAAAAGGGTATGTAGCAATTAATAGTCTGTCAATGGAACTTTCAAATCAGCATAAAGTAACAAGAACAGGCCATTTAGTGTATTCAACACAAGGGGAAAAGCTGGAAACATACATAAACATACACTAGTGATGAAAAAACATTAACACCAAAGAATTGAAATGAAAGTGATAATTATAAGATAAGGCTGAGATTTAAATTTACTAGGACTGATGGTAATTAAAACATCTTAAAAAAAATCAGAAAAAAAGTTTGATGTCACAGTATCATGATGAAATAACCTAAAAATGCAAAAAAATTTTATAACATATATTTTATATACCGGTAGTACTAATTTCAGCGCTGTACAGTACCAAGCACCAAGCGGTAGTAGACTACTATTATGGTATTGTCTAGGCTATTGTACAATTATGATTGAGATCATAATTGTACGATCGCAATAGTACGACCGTGAGTGTAACTTTATGGCCGCGATTAGAATTGGACCATCACGGTCATAAAATAGCAATTGTTAAAGACATGATATCGCAAAATAGCGATTCTGCACCTTTATAAATATGGCCCTCTGAGTGCTGCATGACTTATTTACTGTGTAATATGGACTACCTTAGTATGTAACATGTATGTTTTCCTAGTATGTATCAATATATTTATAAAGCACCATGGATATTGTTACATGTTGGCGCTATATAAATCCATAATAATAATAGTAATATTTTCTCTGGATCAGCTAGATAGTTTAAAATTTTTTACTTACAACGTAAAATACATTAAATTTATGATATTGATTATAACTTTTAAACAGGATATAAATTAGAGGATATTTATAAATATTGTTTATATTGGCACTGGAAGCCTATAATCTGTGTGATTTCTGGACCTGTCCCTAGGGGCTTAAGGAGCCTAAACCATAACTTCTTCCTGAAATTGCTGGTAATTATACTGTTGTTTTTAGATTAAAGAATCATTTTTGAGTATATACGTTTCCTTACTGTAGGTTCCTTTATATCTCAAATTAGGAACAATCTATCTTTTGTTATTAATAATCATTTTTATAACAGTAAAATACCATTGTGTGCTAACAGGGCAGAGCTTTCTAAGCATTACACTGCATTTAATCTCATTATTTGTGATTACATTATTAATCCATCCAGACAGCCAGTAGTAGATTAAATGGATTTATATTTGCCGACTAATCTATTTTTTATTTTAATAGTTTGTCATTCTTTTCTGATTGTGCTCTTTATTTCAGTAGTCCTGTCAGATTGGAAAGCTCTCTCATTGTCAGGGAGATTTAATAAAAGTTCTTATGGTTAAAAATGGTGCAAATTTTGCCCCAACCAATCATATGTTAACTTTCATATGTTAAATAAGAGGAGGTAATAGGGAAACCAGTCTTTACAAAGAGAAGCTTACTGGATCTATACCCTTGATAGCCAAGAGGCTACCCTATTATAGCCAAGAGGCTTAATACTACACTAACTTATCCCTTACGTGCTTCTTAAACGATTGACTCATACTATATATATAATATTTGAATATTTAACTGAGAATTTTAATCTTATATATTTGTATATCCTGTGTTCTATTCTATATATGCACAGCACCATAGCACTTTTCTCAGCACTTTTTAATTGCATTATGGCATCTTAATTGAGTTGCACTATGTAGCTTTTTTGCCCTAGCAGCTATTTTGTACTAGCAGCACTTTAAAACCGTGTTTAGTGTCCATGATATCTAAATGGCTTTAGAATTTTCTTTACACATGTTTCCACGTATATGGGTATGTCTTTGTCCGTCCTCATTGGTGTGGTCATATCCTGGGTTGTTATAAGGGTTGTCTTTGGATGTGTTGTTTTTCATATTGATCTGTCTTGAGAAAGAGGTCTTGCGGGCCCGAAACGTTGACTTAATAAAGATTGTTGCATGTCAAACCTGGTGTGCGGTGGAATCCATCCCAAAACGCAGGTGAACATCGCACTAAATCACAAACACGTTAAAAAACTGCCTAATGTGAATGTAGCTTATGGCCACACTGCAACGCACCAAAGCATTATTGCATGCGTTTTTGTGCGTTGTCTCACGTTTGCTCATGTGATTTTGCTATTTTCCTTTATGGAAACGCATGCGATTGCAGAAAAAAAAATATGATTGCATGCATTACCAAAATGGACACACATGTGCAATTTTTTGTGTTCCTGCGATTTCCATGTTATTTAAAAACACATGGGCAATGCTTGTGCTGTTTGTTTCATCGCCATATCCTCTGGAAAGGAAAAATCCAATGGCAAATGGCATTAATGTAAAACAACACAATTTTCCCTTCCAGCATCAATAAATCTGCTTAAAGATGCATTACTACTCTTCATAAGGGATAATTCAAACTATGTATCAAAAAAAAATCAATAGTTTCTCTATTTGCGAATAATAGGCCATTTAACTGGTTTCCCTATTTGATTGTTTGTCTATTTTATCAATTTCAAATATAGCTTCAGATATTCAATTTAATTTGTACTAGTAAATTTAGTCCCCTGCAAGGTGTGATTAAATTAAAATATTTGTTTTAAATTATGGATTTTAGCAGTAAAAAAAATAATATGCCCAGCTCAATTGCTACTCATTATATAAAGATAAAGTGCAATTTTATGTTACTTAACATGATGGATATGCAAACTAAAAAACAACTTTACCTCATCTTAATCTATAAACACATAGACAAACACAATACTTATACCTACCACATACTAATGAAGTGTGTTTGTTGCTGCATGTCTTCAGTCCAGTACTTGTTTTGCTAAGGCTAAGCATTCCCCCTCTCACTCTTAACCGACAACCCCTTCATCAAGCATGACACATTGTAAGGGGAAGCATGCTCAGTAATCACTATTAGCCAAACTGCACATCACAGAAAAGTTTATCATTTTAAGGCACTTGATTGACAGCTAAAAAGATGTTTCAAATTCAAAGCCTAAACAACAACAAAAAGGTACAGTGGTGGTTGGGAAGAATTCTAGTTTCCAGTAATGGACAATTAAAAAAAACATTTTACAGTTTATATACACCTTTAAGGGGTGCACATTTAATACATTGTTTTCTTGTTATTAATATATAATAAGCAACAATTTGTCAATTATTTCCAGAACAGCTTGTGATTTGGAGGTAGAAAACTGTGATTGTATGAAAAGGTTTAATGAAAAGATGTGAAGGTATGAAAAGGTGTAATACATGAGCTCAAATAGTAACACAAAATTCTTTAATTGTAATAATTAATGTATCCTAAAATGTACAATTATGAACAATATTTGATTGATTGGCATGTATGGCTAAAAAGGACACACTCTATGCCAACACTAGAGATGTCCGAACATCGCAAAATGCGGTCCGCTCGAGGATCCGCGAAAATTCGAAAATCCGCAAACAGACCTATTAAAATGAAAAAAATCCTCAAAAATACGAGAATTCCTCGTAATTTCGAAAATTTTCAAAAATACGTATTCCTGCATTTTCGAAAAATACGTAAAATCCTCGTAATTTTGAAAATACGGGTTTTCATGTATTTTCGAAAATACGAGAAGTCCTCGTAATTTCGAAAATTTTCGAAAACGTGGTTTGGAAAAGTTTGGATGGCGGAAAACCGGAAAATCCGCGATATCCGCCGTTAGCGAACGTGATAAATCCACCGCGGATTCGGGTTTCGGATCCGCGAACTGGGCCATCACTAGCCAACACTGAACAAACGCACTGAAACAGTGGGGGGAAAAAATGGAAGATGCAGATTAGGAACTTTTGACAGAATAAAATTCCATAACAATGTTATCATTTGGCCTGAATAAAATAATAAGCACATGGTTATTCTTTTAAGGTACTGTATATAATAAATTACATTTTCAAAACTGAGAATAATGTCTATTTGTCATAAATTTGAGGGCCATTCCTACCATATGATTGGAGACTGCTTATGATGTGCATCTACAGTAGCTCTAGGCAAATGTGCCATAAAAAACCCAGACACTTTATAGATGAAACATATATAAAAATAGTATCAGATTTAAAAGCAGCAAGTTTGCAGTTTCTATCCAATATGTGTAATATTATATCCCTATGTGACATATATGGGCCACAAATTACAAAATAAAATAAAGTGGACACTATACAGTAGTTGGATTCTTTAAGAGATGTTTATAGAAAAGTTTTTTCCCTTTGTTTGTATCACTATGTGTTGATGTATGTTTGATTAGATGTGTTTCTGGTGCACTGGCGATTCATTTCTGTGCTGGTTCTAATATATGGAAATCCGGTATTGTTCAGTTAATTATTGAAACATAGACAGTTAAATGTAACTAGTGTTTGTGTGTATAACTTCATTTTAAAATAGAAAGCTTAATCCCATTCATTTTAATAGTGTTTATGCTAAATAAATATTTGGATGGGAAAAAAATGTTACCAACAACTAGAGATGTTGGAAGCCAGCAAGTTTCCATTTTTTGAGGCTACTTTGTACTTTCGAAGGTATTTTTACAAAAAACCCTTAAAAGCAGCTACGTACTTTCAAGAATTATCAAAAATATGTAAATTCCAAAATCTGAAAGTTATGATTGATTCCAATGCAACTTTCTCATTTTGGGAACTTGTTGGATCTTGGTGTGAATCAGACACGTATCCCATCTCTACCGACAACAAAGGAGTATAGAATAAAGAGAAGCACCCACAACTGAACACATTTTATGTACTATATGTGTTTTTATAATAATTTATCTAACTATAACGTTATATTTACAGTAATACATTTTGTGTTATAGATTGAATCTAAACAGTGGTGATCTTGACATATCACGCATGTGATTAAAGGTCATTTTATAGCAAGCACTCAGAGAGTGAGGATTAAAGCACATCTACCTGCTTGTCTACTACGAAGTTAGAAGATCTGGAGTTTCTTTTTTAACTATTTTTTACAAAGAAAAAGACAAATAAAAACAATACAAGGTTGAATTCTATGGATGGCAACTACATCTACAAGAAGAAACCTTTGGCAAAGCAAATGTTCTACTGAAGATGACCCACACCGGGTGTCTTGTGAAGACACCTTTACAGGAAATATGACATGATTATGGAAGATCACTGTGTTAATGTTATATCCTGTGCACTAGACTTTTCAGGTAGGACATTTTCCCATAAACACCCATAATAATTTGTTGGCAAGTCCAGAAGTTTCATTCAGAACCTGTTTTTGGGGTATAACTACCAGTTCAAATGAGTTGGGGAAAAGCATAGGCTACTTTATAACTTTTAAAAATGCCTCTGTACCCCCTTTTCCCCACATTTTTAAAGTTAATTAACCTGTGTGCTGCTATCTGGTGTTGAATCGAGTGAATCAAGTTAATTCCAAATGTCACAGATTATTCAGGGCAGTACAATGCTTTGCTTCATTTTGTTCTGTTATTGCTGTACTAGGAGGGTAGAGCTGTCAATCACAAGGAGCAGCAGACCATGATGTTTACATTAATGGGTCTATTTTCGAACTTTCAAACTTTCCATATAGTTTGAAAGTTTGAAAACGGACAGAACTTTCGAAAGTTCGGCCATCTCTAGTGCTAAAGGAGAAGTTGATTCGATACGCTTTAAAGGGGAAGTTTATGCAATACACGTTAAAGGGGAAGCTGATGCGATACGCACTATAGGGGAAGTTGATGTGCTGTGTGCTAAAGGAGAAGTTGATGCCATACGCGCTAAAGTTGAAATGAATGCGATAGGCACTAAAGGGGTTGCAATACGTGTTAAAGGGGAAGTTGATGTGACACGTGCTTAAGGGGAAGTTGATGCGACACGCGCTAAAGGGGAAGTTGATGCGATACATGCTAAAGAGAAGTTGATGTGGCGCTCGCTAAAGGGGAAGTTGATGCGACATGCGCTAAAGGGGAATTTGGTGCAATATGCCTTAAAAAGGAAGTTGGTGCGATATGCGTTAAAGGGGAAGTTGGTGTGATATGTGTTAAAGGAAAGTTGGTGTGATACATGTTAAAGGGGTAGTTGATGCGATATGCGTCAAAGAGGAAGTTGGTGTGATACTGAATTCTTCATTGTGTTGCCCCCCCCCGAAGTTTACCAGATTTGCGGCTCAACTAAGTAAGTGAGTTTGAATGGGTCAGGTTTGTTAAGAAAGCTGCGGGTCCAGGTCTGTTGAATTTTGGATTTGGTTTGAATCTTTAGAAAAACCAGGCAATGCCGGGTACTCTGCTAGTAACATATATAATAACATATATAAATATGTATATCTTCCAGGAAACCATACAGATAAACCAAATGTAGGGAAGAGCAGTTATACAGAGAAAGATTCCTTATCTGTAATTGTATTTCTTTTACACAAGTAGCTGAAAGGATGATATTTTACCTCACTCCCTAAATCAGAAAGCCTTAAGGGGAAACTGAGAGCTACAGTACTGAGAATGCAAATAGCTGTTTGCTACATGAAAGGCGGAGCCCCCAGCACATTTCAGAATCTGAGGTCTTAGCCTTCAAATGGATTTTTGATATTTAGGCTGGCACATAAAACATTATGCATTTCGTAATTTTTTAAAATCTATGTATATTTTGGCTTTATTTCTACTAATATTTTATAGGTCTCTTTTTTACCTGTAATTAGATTTCCTTACACACTTTTAAAGGTATACACAAATCAAATCTGAATTTTCATTTGTATGTATGATATGGTAGCAGCATCAACAGATCCCCTGCTCTTCCGTCTTCCTGCTCTGAAACCATGTCATAGTCAGAATCAGACAGAAAGTTTAAAATTGCTTATTCTGCCTCTGCCTAAAAAGGCTGTATTCACACAGTTTTCTTGAGCATGTGCCAACTGCAGATTAGAAGGAGTGACTAGTATTTGTTACTGCAGATTCAAAACCTTCCATCCCCTAACTTTCTGATCAACGATTTGATCACATCTTAGGCTGTGCAGCATGTAGAGAGGTGGTTGATGGTTCATTTTAAAGGTAGGAACCTGGCCCTTCATTTAAAATCAAATTGTTTGGAGTCCACAGTTCCCTTTAATTTACATGCATGATGAGGTCTACATTTTATTTTAAATGCTGTTTCATTTTTTACCTTGTAGATGTCTAACTGTAATAGGATAAGGAACAACACTGTACATACAGGTATTAAAGGGAGGGCAATCACCATAAAGAAAATGTATGTGAATAAATCCATACTATAGTCTAAACTGGTTTGTAGTCATAATGAAGGTACTGTATCTAAGCAGTCATGAAACTTAGAAGGCCAATATAGAGCGGTACTATATATATAGACTAACTGCCATTTATATTGAATTTCTGCATCTATTGTATCTATTAATCTTCACTTTTATGGGCACTGCTATTAGGCTGACTAAGATGGCAGACCCTAAAAGGGAAAGAATAAAAAGATCTAGAGACGGGGAGCCATATGTCATATTTCTGTGTGACGTATTTTAATGAGGCTGGGGATGTTACACAGTAATTATTTTTCTGGTTTTCTACCGATTTTTTATATAGATTAAAATTGTTATTGCATACATATTCCAGCTGACAGAGAAAGAGGCAAACTCCACGTCTTCAAACAATGCTCCAAAAGCACCAAAAGGCACAGAAGATGTGCTTTACTGCAGTCTACACAACATGTTTTGTGTGAAAAAAAATGTTTGTAAAGTGTGCCCAAAGCACAAGTGACTACACAATTTAAAAGATCAAAAAGGAAGCCCAGGTCCAATCCCTCCACTCTGTAGTCTAGTCCAGTCCAGTTCCTCCCTCTGTGGAATCAGCCTGCAAGGACCTCCCCACAACAAAAGTCTGTAAATCTGACACTCCTCCAGAGACTGTGGTGGCTAACAGAAAAAAATAGTCCATCAAGACAAGCTCTCAAACTGCCCAGTAAAATTTACCAAAAAGTCCAAAAGGGCAATACACTAGCTGAAGTAAAGGCTAACATTGTATAAAGGCTTCACACTATGTATAAAATCATATAAGAACATATAAATACATAAATATAGAAATATAGATATAAAGAGCCAACGTGCAACCTATAGTTATTAATAAGAAAAACCTTAAAGTGACATACATTAAAATAATAGCTAGCAAATGGAGAAAAAGGTTCAATATAATATCCATACTATTTTGAGATAATTATAATAAAAATCTATAGGCTTAGCCACTGGAATTCACTCTTTAGATGGGAGGAGTCAATATCTAGAAGAAAGAGTGAGAGATAGGGGACACCCATAAATGACAAATCAATTAAAACATGGAATATTTATATTGTCATTAAGGCCCATAGGTTTTAGGGTATTTAATTTCTTAATCCATAAGGATTCTTTTTGAAGTAATACCCTAAAGATTCCCCCCTCACATGGAGGACAAGTCATTTCAATTGATTATGTTTATGGCCCATCTCGGTAAAATGTCTAGACAATGATGTATCAGAGTATGTTTCTGGTTTAACACTCCTAGTAGTTTCGTCCACATAGGCTTTACTGCAAGGGCATATGAGCATGTAAACTGCATGAGTAGTGTCACAAGTAGCATAATCATAAAGTCTGACTGTGTGTCCTTTGCTTGGGTGACACACAGTGTCTCTTTTTATTATTGATGCACAACACAGACAATTCAAACATGGGAACTTACCCACTCTTTTTACCAATCAGAGGTTTATTATATAAAGACTTTATGTGTCATGTATAGAGCAACATTTGACATCCTGAAACAATGCATCCTAAAATAGTTCTTAGTTAAAATAATTGTTAGACAGTCAATTAGAAAGTAAATCAGATAATGAGGCAGATCTGACTCTAAAACTGCTTCCACTACACCTAGAATACCCTCTTGTTGGGGGATGCTTGTGTATAGACTTTGAATGGCTATAGTGGCTATAGTGTCCACACATTTTGACAATTTACTCTTAGGGAGTAAATACAATTTTGGACTACGTGGATAAGATGCAATCAAAAACTCCCTATATCTGAAGTAATAATACCATTAGAAAGTTTAAAATGTCTGATTCTGCTGTTTTTACACAGTTGTTTGTAGAGGAAGGGCTATGAGTCTTAAGTGCCAGTGGTGCTTTCTCCTACACTGAGCATGTGCCAACTGCAGATTAGATGATGAGGTCTACATTTTATTTTTAATGCTGTTTCATTTTTTAACTTGTAGATTTTATATATGTCTATCTGTAATAGGATAAGGAACAACACTGTACATACAGGTATTAAAGGGAGGGCAATCACCATAAAGAAAATGTATGTGTATTAAAAAGCCATACTGTAGTCTAAACTGGCTTGTAGTCAATCATAATGAACGTACTGTATCTAAGCAATCGTGAAATGAGAATTTTTGAAGGTCAATAGATGGGTATATACAGACAAACATTGCTATTGATATTGAATTTCTGCATCTATTGTATCTATTAATCTTCTCTTTTGAAAGACTAATGGGCCCTGCTATTAGGCTGACTAAGATGGCAGACCTTAAAAGGAAAAGAATAAAAAGATCTGATAGAGAGGGTGGGTGGGGAGCCACATGTCATATTTCTGTGTGACGTATTTTAATGAGGCTGGGAATGTTATACAGCAATTATTTTTCTGGGTTTCTACAGATTTTTTGTTTCAGGGTAGCTAGCTTGATCAATGCATATTTTATACTAATGAAAATTAAATCAAGGTCTTTATGGCTTACGGGTATTTTGCATGCATAGATTTAGATGAAAACATAAAAGCAAAACAATGCAAGTTGCTTCTCATTAACACAAACAGAAAAGTCATGAGATTAGTCAGACACAAGCATACATCTGAATTGTTAATTAAGCTAACTCTAGGTTTGGAAAGTTTTGATGGGTTTGGCATCTGGTTCACATAACCTCTTTTTATTAATACTTTTGATATGTTGGTGTCTGGTAGGTGGAACACGATGAACCCCACCCCCTGTATTGCCCCTTCTGCAATTTAGCTCAATTCTGTAAATTAACATTGTCCTTCTGAAATCAGGACACTTGGGGGGTAATCCTAGTAGAACACATTAAAGAGAAGCTTACCTAATTCTAGCCAGCGCCAGGAAGGGGGTAATGTTTATTAATGAGTTGACACAAAAAGTCTTGTGAGGGACTGAATAAGATATAAAGAAACTTACATAAAATAAGCCGAGTCTACTGGCTATCAAGATGTAGTAAACAATGAATGTAGTAAACAATGAATGTTTTTATTTTACCTTTATGTCTCCTTTAAGAGACATCTTGTTTAAAAAAGTATTTTTTACCTTCTGATTCTAGTTTTCCTTTAAGTAAGAAAATCTGCTAATCTTTTCTAAGTGAATTTCCTGAAACATGCTGTAGTTGTTTTATTGTCTCACAGCAAACTCTCGATTTTCCACTATATGATTTCATTGAACCATGATGCTTAAGGCTACAGCAGCTCAAATAAACTAAATCACAAAGTCATTTTGGCAAAGCTGTTCTGCGGTTTTATTATTATCTTCATCCAAATCCCCTTTGGCTTGAATGACAGCTTGGCAGATGCAAAGCATTTGATCAATCAGTTCCAATTGATGTTCATTGAGAGACAGGTCAAAAACTATGTTGGCCTGGAAAAATGATTTTTGCATTGCCTTTTCTCCATGTTTTCTTCACGTGTTTAAATGTTTATCATACAGATCAGAATTGTGGTTTGACTGCATTCTGTGCAACTTAAAAGTGAGAAATGTAATTCTGCAATAAACACAGTGCCCTACAACCTACAAAAGTGATGAAGGTACAGTTGATGTGCCCAAACAGCTCTACAAAGCTCAATACAAAATACAAAAGGTTTTGAAGAGATTTTAAAAATATCCCTTTCTGAACTAGGGAAATGGTTTTATAGGTATGAATTGACATGGCAGCATGGAAGGTGGGAGGGAGGGAAGGAGGGGGGCTTGGCTTATAAATACTTTACGATATTGCCACTGTAGATTTATGATAGCGATATCGTAGAATTACGATCGATATCGTAAAATTAACGATCGTCATTTTACGGCGATCATAAAAAACGATAGCGATATTTGATAAATATGGCCCATTGTCTCCCCCACCACTACCACTTTACAGGTCTATAATAACAAGGCTATTATCATATACCCTTTTTGAATATTGGTGTTACATCAGCTTTTTTCCAGAAACCATGGCCTAGATAAAACTTTCTATTTTGCTGCTTGTAAAGGTTCTCATTCATCCAGGTCATGGTATATCTGTTGTATTCAATTAGATCAACTGGACTTGAAGTTTAGTTCTTGAAGATGTTTCGCTAGTCATCTGGCTTTCCCAATTCAGAATGACTTGTACAAGAATCTGTGGCAATTATGTACCCTGGAAAATCCCAATTAGCATATCACAGCCAGGTGTTAAAGGCATGATTGGCTAGTGGCTAAGAGGTGTTATAGGAACGCCCAGGGTAAGGTGTCAAAACAGCATTTTACATGGCAGACAGTTGGTGTCGAAACCCCCCACCTCTATTTAGGCTTGGTTTCTTTATTTTCACATAAATGGCCTCCTTGACACCTCTCTTGAACCAGTCATGTTCCTTTGCCAATATGTTAACATTACAATCTTCAAAGTTATGTCGTTTATCCTTAAGATGCAGGTACAAGACTGAGTCCTGACCTGAGGAATTGGCTCTTCTGTGCTGGGCCATATGTTGATGCAGTTGCTATTTGGTCTCCCCCACATACAAATCAGAGCATTCTTCACTGCACTGCACTGCGTACATGATGTCGCTTTTCTTGTGTTTTGGTATTGGGTCTTTCGGATGTACCAATTGCTGCCTCAGTGTGTTGTTCGGTTTATAGAAAATTCTTCTTAATTTCTCGGAGACCCCTGCTACATATGGGATGACCATGTTCTTTCTCCTGTCTTGCTTTTTCCCTTCACTGTTGGTATAAGTGTTCTTTTCTGTCTTTTACTTCTTTTGACAAAGGCCCAGTCTGGATATCCACAAGTTTTAAGGGCTCCTCTGAGATGTTTCATTTCTTTAGCCTTCGCCTCTGTCCTAGTGGGGATGTTCTCAGCTCAGTGTTGCAGGTTTCTGATGATACCCAGCTTGTGATCTAATGGGTGGTGGGAGTCAAACATCAAATACTGATCTGTGTGTGTTGGTTTTCTGTAAACCTCTACTTCCAGTTTAGCATTTTCCTTGACTTCTACCAAGCAGTCCAAGAAAGCCAGTTTGTTGTTTTGTACCTCTTCCCTCTTAAATTTGATGTTCTGGTCTACAGCATTAATGTGTTCTGTGAAAGCTTGTACTTCCTTCTGGTGGATTTTAACCCAGGTGTCATCCACATATTTGAACCAGTGGCTGGGTGCTATGCCCTTAAAGGTATTAAGTGCCTGTTTTTCTACCTCCTCCATGTAAAGGTTGGCCACAATGGGTCAAACTTAAGGATAAAGGACATACCTTTGTAATGTTAACATGTTGGCAAAGGAACATGACTGATTCAAGAGAGGTGTCAAGGAGGCCATTTATGTGAAAATAAAGAAACCAAGCCTAAATCGAGGTGGGGGGGTTCGACACCAACTGTCTGCCATGTAAAATGCTGTTTTGACACCTTACCCTGGGCGTTCCTATAACACCTCTTTTCCAGGGTACATAATTGCCACAGATTCTTGTACAAGTCATTCTGAATTGAGAAAGCCAGTCGGATGACTAGCGAAACGTCTTCAAGAACTAAATTTCAAGTCCAGTTGATCTAATTGAATACAACATATTTACTATTTTGCTCTGTATACAGAGCATAAAATTGTTTAGTAAATTTGCCTTCCCTGTATCGTCTATAGCCATCCCTGTATCGTCTATAGCCATGAGCACACATTTTCAGTCCTCATCATCTTAATACAAACAATATACAAAATATGCTTGTGAAGGTTCTCATTCATACAGGTCATGGTATATCTGTTGTATTCAGTTAGATTAAACAGACTTTTAGTTTAGTTCTTGAAGACATTTCGCTAGTCATCGACTGGCTTTATCAATTCAGAATGACTTGTACAATAGATTATTGTACTTGTACAGAATGACTTGCCAACAGGTTCTTTTACAAGTCATTCTGAATTGAGAAAGCCAGTCGGATGACTAGCGAAACGTCTTCAAGAACTAAACATCAAGTCCAGTTGATCTAACTGAATACAACACATTATATAGTTAAAATAAATGTTTTGCTTTGTTTAGCTATCCTTACTTTGTTTATTTTACCTAGCTTAAAGCTTTCTTGCTATGTTTATTGTGATTTTTTTTCTTTTATAAAGTTTCTGAAGGGCTCATATTCCCTTTCACTTTTTTAAACACCCTTATCTTCCTTTTAATGTTTCAACTAACCTTTAAATACAGCCACATGGGTGTGGGCCTAATGTTTTTTCATTAGTTCCCTAGTGGTGTACATATGTAGAGGGTACAAATGTAATACACATTTAAAAGCAATCTACTTCTATTCAGTACCTTTGCCTGAAAAAATCTTTCCCATTTTTAAAAAAATATTTGTAAAAATTGTCTTTCCTGAAAGTTAAAGTCCCAGTGTACTTTTTTGTAGCATACATAATTGCCAAAATATTATGGCCACTATTCTCCTATTCATTCCATATATATAATATGCTGTAATGTAATTTAGAATTTATGTTCTATTGGTAAACTAATCCCCAGCAATTCTAATTCTGAATGGATTGAGATACTACTTACTCTCCAAAATTATAAAAGCCAAGCTGTCCTTTACCACTGGATTGGCTCCTGCAATCCTCAGTTACTGTAACTAATGCCTCAAATAGAAATAATGATGTAACAGCAACTAAAGAGACCCTTTTTTTTGTTACCCTCCTTAGAGGTCTTTCTCTACAGTTTTATTTCAATCTCTGGCCATCAGGCTCTATAACTCCTGTTTCCTCTGATAGCCAAAGGCTATCAGTAAGAAAACAGCTGGAGAGCTGCAGGTTAAACTTACTCTGAATAAAACATTGGTGGAGGAGATCCAAAAAATGTTTCTCCATTTGATGTCTCCATAATGCCCCTTCCTATATGTAAAAGGATCAGTAAATGCTGAAAAGACAGTGCTAGAGCCTTTCCAACCTTCTTTATTTCCCACCTCCTTGCTTTATCCTTCGAATGGTTCACCTATATTGTTTGGTCAACAAAGCAGATGTTGGTAGAAAAAAGGGTCAATAACGAACATACAGTATGCAAGAATAAGTGAATATTTTCCCCAAGTAGAACTTTAGAGCAAACAGGGATACTTTCCCCAAAGTGTTCCTTCTAGACAAGGTAAACAGAATTTCAAATAGTATACATGAAAAGCCATAAGCCATTTCCCCAAAAGGTTTTGCAAACATTTTGTAAGTAGAGATGTCCAAACTTCGCAAAATCCGGTCCGCTCGAGGATCCGCGAATTTTCGAAAAAATTGGAAAATTCGAAAATCCGCAAGAGGACTAGTGATGGCCCAGTTCGCGGATCCGAACCCGAATCCGCGGCGGATTTACCTCGTTCGCGAACGGCGGATATTGAGGATTTTCCGGTTTTCCGCCTTCCGAACTTTTCCGAACCGCGTTTTAGAAAATTTTCGAAATTACGAGGATTTCTCGTATTTTCGAAAATACATGAAAAAACGTATTTTCGAAAATTTTCAAAATTACGAGGATTTCTCGTATTTTCGAAAATACACGGAAAAACGCGTTTTTGAAAATTTTCGAAATTACGAGGATTTCGTGTATTTTAAAAAATGCATGAAAATACATATTTTCGAAAATTTGCTAAATTACGAGGATTTCATGTATTTTCGAAAATGTGGGAAATATGTATTTTCGAAAATTTTCGAAATTACGAGGTTTTCTCTTATTTTTGAGGATTTTTCAAGGATTTTTCAAAATCGCGAATTTTCAAATTTTTTCGAAAATTCGCGGATCCTCGAGTGGACCGGATTTTGCGAAGTTCGGACATCTCTAAAGAGATTCTAAAAGTTTAAAAATCTTCGAAAATACGAGAAATCCTCGAAATTTCGAAAATTTTCGAAAATACGTATTTCCCGCATTTTCGAAAATACGTAAAATCCTCGTAATTTTTAAATTTTTTTGAAAATACGTTTTTCATGCATTTTCGAAAATACGTGAAATCCTCGTAATTTAAATTTTTTCCGAAAATACGGGTTTTTCATGCATTTTCGAAAATATGAGAAATCCTCGTAATTTTGAAAATTTTCGAAAACGCGGTTCGGAAAAGTTCGGAAGGCGGAAAACCGGAAAATCCACAATATCTGCCGTTCGCGAACGAGTTAAATCCGCCACGGATTCGGGTTCGGTTCCGCGAACTGGGCCATCACTATTTGTAAGCAATAGAATGTTGGTAAGTAGATAATATAGGACTATGATTACATCTAAGCAATCATACCTTTTCTAATTGAAATAGTATTAACTAGGTTAAAGTACTTTGCCTCTTTTCTTTTTTCATTCATTCTTGTTATAACAACACAGACTGCCAATCGGGGGGGGGGGGTTGTTATTATATTACATTATGTAATTTTTTTTGTAGTTTTATTGCATCTTGATTGATATTGAATATAGTATATCACATATTTATCATTTGTTTTATTTAAATACTAAAATCTATGCTGGATGCTGGATGAGTTTCTGCAAACAAGGAATGTTGCAAGTTACTGGTATTGATACATTAAGTAGAGTTGATCCAGGAAAATTTCCGATTGCCACTTGGAGTCAGGAAGGAATTTTTCTCCCCTTTTATAAATTTGGTGGGGTTTTTTTTGCCTTCCTCTGGATCAACAGTTAGGCAGGAATTGAGGATATTTCTAGATGGGTTGGATTTTCGAAAATACGTATTTATGGAAATAAGAGAAAGCCTTGCATTTTCGAAAATTTTCGAAATTATGTGTTTTCTCGTATTTTCGAAAATTTTCGAAAATACGTGAATCTCGTAATTTCTAAGATTTTCGAAAATACGAAAAATTTGCGAATCGAAAGTTCGGAAGGCGGAAAATCCGGAAAAATCCGCCGTTCGCAAACGGGATAAATCCGCGGCGGATCCGGGTTCGGATCCGCGAACCGGCCATCCCTACTAAAGACTAGGATTCTCTATTGTGTAAACAGAGGAAAAAATGGTAAAAGGATATGTACACTGAAATAGTAACCTAAAGTTATTAGATAGCTGGGACTGTAAGCTGAACATGTGTAGCTTTTTTTTTTTTTGTCTATTCCCTTCCCACCTGGCTTCCTCTTCTATGGTAAGGTTGCTCCTAGGCCTGCCCCCACGAGATCTGGCTTGGTCTTTCCAACAGGTAGGTCCAAGGATCTAGATGCTGCTTGTTGTGCATGTTCGCGTTAGCCCGCACGTGGCCCTTGCGCACTCTGTGACATCATTGCGTGCACGACTCCAGTCCGGATGGTGCAAGATTTGGCTGCATTATATGAAGAACTAGGTGAGTCCCGCGTGCAATGACATCACCAAGCGCATGGGGGGCATCCGCGGGCACATGCAAACACACACAACACAAGCAAATTCCATGCAAAGGGCACTCTTGAGTATAATTCAAAAGTCTTTATTTAATCACATCAATCCACAACATTTCAGGGATTGCTATGTCCCCTTCATCAGGTGTCACCAGGTGTGCTATAGCTGAAGGTCTTTGGTAGAGGACCTGGCGAGGGAGCACCTTGTGAGTCCCTGGCTAATAGCCACAAGGAGAGTGCCTAGGCACACAACAAGCGGCATCTAGATCTTTGGACCTATTTGTAAGGGCAAGCCTGATCTTGTGGGGGTGGGCCTAGGAGCAACCTTACCATGGAGGAGGAAGCCAGGCACAAAAGAACGCTGAAGGTAAGGGGTGGGAAGGGTTAAGACCAAAATAAAAGCTACAAATATTCAGCTTACATCCCCAGCTATCTAATAGCTTTAGGTTACTATCTCAGTGTACATATCCTTTAACCATTTTTTTTCTCTCTGTATACACAATAGAGAATCATTGGATGATCATGGTCCTAAAACATACATCCAATAAATACATATTTTGAAACATCCTATTTTATATTACGCTATAAGATTGTTGTTAATCTAAAATGGAGACTTTTTCGTTCTAAATAAATTATTGCAAAACACTAATTGTTGGTGTATTGCCCTTTTTAACATCAACCCACCATTGTTTCTTTGAATTGTTAATGACATTAAACATTTAAGAATTATATCTAATTTTTTTTATAGTCAAGAGAGTTTGCATTTACAAGCATGTTTGTTGCTTATGTAGGCATTCACCTCACCCCCATCTCTAATCAAGTTTAATATGTTGTTTTCTTAATTAAATGGAAATAAGTCAATTCCACAAATTAAGCTATAGTTAAACAAATTAAACAGTGCGGAGAATCCATTGGTCTGTTGATTTCAAAAGCAATTGCTAATTTAACATATAATTCTGGATGTTCAAATATAGGTTCATTTTAATGCCAGAAACTTACACCCATTGACTTTTACTTCTTATAACCAATTTGTGTGTCATTTGGTAAATTTAAGGTGCTGCATTGCATAACAAATTAAGGAAGGAAGAAGTGATTCTAGATTTATAAGGCACTGGATAGTTATAACCAGGGATCATCTCCATTTAATTCTGCTAAATAATATAGTGGATAATGCACCCCCAACTGTAAATTATAAGGATATTAGAAGTTGCTGAGGAGTTCTGTGACCATATAAAAGCATGAGGCTGCAGGCCTTTTATACAGGGCACGGAACTCCAAGGTAACTTCTAATATCCCTTTAATTTACAGTTGGGGTGCATTTTTTATTATAACCTACCCCTTTGTGGCTTCTGGTTTCCTTCTCCTCCTGGAACTGTAAGATTATAAGGCTATAATCTTACAGTTACTCCCATAGAAATCCACTACAGGGGTAGGTTATATAATAAATAATACATGATTAAAATAGCTTAGGCTATGTACTGAGCCTAGATTTACAGGTATCTTACGTGTGTACATAGCCCAAGTCTTGCAAGGACCTGCATGTTCTCCCTGTGCTTATGCAGATTTCCTCTGGGTACTCGGTTTACACCACAATAATTAAAGCATTATATGTGGAGAAGCTAACTAAAAATTGCAATATGCTGCGTAAAATGTTCAGTGCAAGTACAATAAAGTTTATAAATTAGCCATTATATCAAGAGTGTCCCAACTTCCCAATAAATGTCTTTAAAAGCCCTTGCATTTGCCCTACTGTAATCTACATTGCCAAGTATTATGAGAATTATGCTGTCCTAGGTTCATTTAGTGAATGTTATATTCAATACCATAATCAAGTAAACATATGCTGAATCTGCACGTTCCATGTATGCCTTCTTATAAAAAGAGTGGCGCAACAGCTGGAGCAGGCAAGGCAAAAGGCAAGGGGCCTCTATATTTCTCTTTGCAGATTGTTATCGAAATGATCCTTTATTGTCTTCACCACAACAGTTAAACAATTCACACATACATAACTATGTCACACATATGTGAGTTTTAATGCACAAAGTGATTTGAATGGTGACTTGTTAATTGAATTGTTCACACCTCCAAATGTATAATTATAACATTTATGTCTTTAAATATGAGGGATGTTGCAAATACTTGATAGAACTTATGAAACCACTTGAATGATTGTTGATTATATTTAAGTACTAAAACAAGTACAGTTGAATTTGACTAACTACTGTAATATGCGATACTGTACATTGGATTGCTTGATAAACTTCATAGACAACTTTTGGTGCTTACAGTGAGAACACAAAAAGTGATTTAGAATGTAAATGTACAGTAGGTGTCAGTACTAAATGTTTTTTGTGCCCCCTAACTCATTTGCTCTAATCCAGTGACCACTTCCCCCAACCCCTCCACACACACACACACACAAGCACACACACCCACATAAACACACCAGTAACAATAGTTTTGCTTAGAAATAGGTGAGGGGGTAACAGAGGCACAGGCAGAATAACATGTTTCGAGTCACATGGGCCCTTGAGAAAGGGTCCATGTGACTCTAAACATGTTGTGTCAATAACCAGCCGTTTGCAGTTATTCTGCCAGTGCCTTATTTGTTACCCCCTCACCTACTGTATTTCTAAGCAAATGTACTGTTATAAATGCAATTTGAATGGATGCATAGAGAGGGTTAACATAATTTGCCATACACCTAAACAGTTGTACACTCTGACTTGTGATTTCCAGTAACAAAAGATCAATAAAAAATAAAAAATAGACACATAATGAAAGAAAGGTATAATGTAAGGTGAACAAGTAAAGCAATTGTGAACAGAAAATGACAGCCTGAATAGGCTGGAAGAATTCCTTGGCCACTGGGACAATAGGGGGCTTGGCTGATCATAATGATACAAAGTTGTATGATTTTTAATTGTTTATTGGATAAAAAGGAGGGGAGGGTGGGGACAATACTGATAAAAGGGACAATGCTGAAACAATGTATAATTAATTCATTTGAGGCCAGATAGGCAAGAATTGTCCCTCCCGCCCTCCCTAAGGTTATGGCTAAAAGAGCCGTTTTGTATTGTCACAGAGTGGTTTAGGCGCATTTGCCAGTGCAGTTAAGAAATTAAATGGTAATGTGGTGAGTTAAGCTGGTGGGAAGGGGCGTGGCCTGTGGCTGACGGCGCAGGTCGGCCTTGCCACACCAGCGGGAGACTCCTGGGACTCTATGGTTTTATTCGTACCGGTTGCCAAGCAACCGCTGGCACATTTGTTACAACTGCAATGTTTTAAAATGTTTACAAAATTGTTTAATAAAAAGCTGTGGCCATTTGTACAACCAGTCGTTGTTAATGTGTCTTATTGGGAATGGGCAAGGCCACAGCCCTAAAAGGGGGGTGGATGAAGCCCCGGTTTATGGTACAGAAGCTGGACCCGTATTTGGCAGTCAGTGGCAATGCAATGTTTCAGAGCTAACCTGGCCTTTCTATCACAGGGAGATTCAATAAAAGTTCTTATCACTTAAAATGGTGCTAATTTTGTCCCAACTAATCAGATCTTATTTAACATTTGGAAGCTAACATCTGATTGGTTGAGCAAAATTAGCATTATTTAAATTATAAGAACTTTTATTGAATCTTCTTGATAGTGATTAGTGCTGAATCTGTGGATTTGGCAGTTTTTCTAAATTTTTAAAACTCAAAACTAATTGCCAAATCAGTAATATTAGAATATTATATTGAAAATTTAGTTTCAAAGATACATTAGAGAAACTGTGTTGTGATTGTGATAGAACAATCTCCCTTCACTTTGGCTGCTGGGTGATTTACGATATTAACCTGTGGGTACTAGGGATCAGCCCCCATAATCCACCTTAGCTGGATGACACCAAGCTAAGTGTACCCAGAACACTTCATAGGAAGTTCTAATTCTTTCCTAGAATAAGACAGACAACAATGCAACAGTTAAAAGTAATTTAAAATAAAAATTATTTTTGCAGTTTATTTCTTATGGACCATGGATGTAAGAAACAGCATATTGTCTACCCCTCTCTACAAAAATCTATATCTTGTACAATACCCCCCAAAACCTGGACATAGTTTTATACAAAATCTTTAATTCAGCTCTCAGCCAGAGATATTATACTTACATGCTCCTCCATCCACCGCCGCTTCCAGTCTCCACTGCGGCTGCTGTGTTCTTTTTGTGTTCCCGAGCAGCCCCAGTGGAGGCTGCTCCGGGAATGGCAGTCAGTGATTGGCTGTGACGTGACCTTACCCGGAAGTGCAGAGCCTCAGCGGAGGATAGAGGAAGACAATATAAGTATAATATCTCTGGCTGGGAGCCGAACTAAAGAGTTTGTATAAAACGATGTCCAGGTTTTGGGGGGTATTGTACAAGATATACAGGGAGATTCAATAAAAGTTCTTATCGTTTAAAATGGTGCTAATTTTGTCCCAACCAATCAGATATTATTTAACATTTGAAAGCTAACATCTGATTGGTTGGGGTAAAACTAGCATAATTTTAAACGATAAGAACTTTTATTGAATTACCCTGATAGATTTTTAAAGAGAGGGGTGGACATTCCCTTCAATGATTCAGTAAAAATTATAGTAAGCCTGGGGAATCTAACCTGCAACCTCATGTTCTCTGTCTTGCTAAATCCAGAGCTTTATACCACTATTCCAATTGAACTTCTATATATAAATTCAATACATGCAGAAACTTTATCAATTACTAGAAACATAATGGAAAAAAGTAAAGAAAGCAGTAAATTAACAAATTAATTATTTTGTATTGTTTCATAACAATGGGCATTTGAACTTGTGACCTCATCGGCTGTGTGTTTCTAAATGGGGTAAATTAAGTTTAAACCCACACAGCGCGTGTAATCTTGGATTAACGTGGGTTTTACACTTATTTTAGAGCACTGCTCTATTTCCAAATGTTTTTTAGAAATAGGGCAGCGCACCTGATACAATGCCCAATTGGTTCACTTTTGTGCTAGCTCATAGCGCATAACTTAACACAAAATTGTTTGTAGTGCAAAGCCTTTCCGCAATTCTGCAATACAATACCGGGTGAAATCGTGTTTACGTCCGGTATTGCAACGTGGGAATACGGAAAGGTAAGCTGTGCACATTGACAGGGTTATTCAATAAAAGTTCTTATCGTTTAAAATGGTGCTAATTTTGCCCCACCCAATCAGATGTTGGCTTTCAAATGTTAAATAAGATCTGATTGGTTGGGGCAAAATGAGCACCATTTTAAACGATAAGAACTTTTATTGAATCTCCCTGATAGTATTTCCCTAATAGTATTTGTACTTTTCGCCATCAGAGCTACCACAAAGGATACATGTACTGTACAATTAGAACCTTTCTCTTTTGCTAGAAACAAAAGCAAAAAAAGCAGTCCAATCAGCTGACTATTTTGTGTTGTTACTGGCTGACAGTAATGTATGCTGGCTGGAAAATAAACCTCAAGCAGCTTTCAAAGGGACTTCTTTATTGGTTTGGAAACATCTTTATAGAGAGAAACAGTAAATACTTGGGTCAGGGGGCCTGGTCAATAGGTGCACATGCTCACAGGGCCCTTTGAAGACTAAATGGACTGTGAGTTCTAATGGCCACAACATGGAAGCCTTCTAAGCTACAGAATTTATTTCTTACATGTGCGTAAATGCCAATTTCAAGCATTTTACAAAATACAAGTATCTTAAAAATGTAAAGGTGTTCTGGAGAGAAAAACTTCACATTAGGATTTAAAAATGTAAGTTTAGTTCTCCTTTAAGAAGAGAACAGTAGCAGATGTGTGGGTCTCTCAAAATATCACCCGTGTGGGTCTCTCAAAATATCACCAGTGCATCTGCCACAACCAATTCAATATTGCATTAGTGAAATTTTTGTGCGACTTTTTGAAGGGCAAGTCCATCTCCAAAATAAAAACTTACATACAGGTAAATCACCCCCCAAAACCCTGAACCGTAATAGTTTGAAATCTGAAATATATAAGTCTAATCTGAAATCCTGCACAATGTCCTGTTGCCCCTGTTTCTGCTTCCTGGTTCTTCCAGTTACCAACTATCAGTTAAGCATGCCCAGGCTCAGTACAGGTTTCTAAATTGCTCAGTTTCCATGAGGCATCCAGAAGCATAGCAGGCATACAGTAATGAGTTTATAGGACACATTATGATATATCAACATATTTTAAAGAGGCCATTCTTTCTAAAAGATTTTCTTATGAGGATGGAGTTGTCCTTTAACACCAGAAAATAGATTTGATCTAACCAAATACCAAAGAAATATAATAATGATAGTCTCTACTGCTAAAGCTGCAGAGCGCAACTTTCATGTCATATTCCTTTAATGTAATATTACTCCCACCTCACTGCCATGAGTAGAACCTACAATAAATGCATTTTTATATGATATTGTATCTATTTTTTAGTAACCACATAAGCATATTAAGCTTCAAGTAACTAACAGATTACAATGCAAACAACCTACTTTTATGCATAGTAGGTGTAACTATTACACCTACATGTGGCATATGTCACAATAGCACTGAATAAAACCAACATATTTACTTGCCAGCTCGCACATATAAAGTGTTATACTGGCTCACTCCTTCTTTACTATTTCAGTATATTAAGAAAGATTTCTATAATACTAGATGGAACTGGTTTCAACACAGAAATTTAAACACACACAGTCCAAGAAGAAAACAGTCACACAATGTCACTTATACTCTAAATTTGTTATTTACTGCTCCTCTTTAAAGCCCTGGAGCTTATTCAATTTAACAGACCAAAATACACCCATTATTCTCAAACTCCCTGTAACTACTCAAGGAAAACTTACATTAATTAGTCAAGGTGTTAATTTAATAAATGACTAAGATGCAGAGAAATATAATAATTTGGTAGGAAATTATGTATTATAATTGACTGTTATACTATATCTCCATGACTCCATGACTGGTCTGTTAATGACCTTTTATCAAGAGAATGGATTTACAAGTTCTTCAGTTATTTATTGATTTATTTTTAATTAAACAATAAAATACCAGATGTATTGTATCTCTTTTAACTTAAGGATGTCAACACACTTCAGTGAAGGCAAACTAATAATTGGCCTATAACAAGTAGGAGGGTAATAAAGAGAGCTAATAAAACATCTTACTTTTAAAAAATTGTAATCAGTTACATAAATGTATAAATTAAAAGGCAGAAAAGCAACCCCAACAAAAAAAAACAGAACCTCATACAGGACTGAAGATGATTTGTTTGTCAACAGTAGACGTATCTGCAAATATAAACAGTTATAATAATAGTAGATAATTCAGTAAGTTGGTAACTCAGATTTGTTTACCAGAAAAGGTTATTTATTTTTTTACATTCACTGCAGAGACGAGGGAAGGAGGGAGGGAGGACATCCCTGCGCATGAGAGAATCCTACAGGACAGGGAAGGGACAGATATCTTTTTACACACAGACAGCTCCCACTCTTAACTTTCCCAGACTTTGAATAGGCTCTACAGGAGAACCATAAGGAGCAGAGGAAAAGGGTAAGTGGGGCTAGCAGTAGGTCAAATTTTAGTTTTGGGGTAGACATGCCCCGTAAGTTTAATCTTTGCCTCCAATCTTGCCTCTCTACATGTTGTCAATCAAGGTTGTGAGCAGAGGGAAGAGGCATATAACTTTTCCAGATTCAAAAAAACCTTACCATTAAATAACTGGTTACAAATACACAGGGCTGTTCCTGCCAAGAAGCAATATGAAAATATTGTTAATGGCACGCACTCCTGTGTGAAAAAGAAAGGCAGCAGTCTGTCAGCATATTTTTTGTAAATCCCTGGCATCAGCAGCAGCGCTGCACTGCTGTAACTGTACCTCCCTGTCATCGGCGGTGGCCTTGGGTACTCCATTCAGCATACACGCATGCCTGATTGGTCCCGCAGATGCTCCCTAACACACATATGCACAGAGGGGGGCCATTGCAACCAGAAGGTTTACTATCAACTGCCCAGTTGCCATAGCAACCAGAAGGTTTACTATCAAATGCCCGGTTGCCATAGCAACTAGAAGGTTTACTATCAACCATCTGATTGTCATAGCAACCAGAATGTTTAATATCAACTGTCTGGTTGTTATAGCAACCAAAAGGATTACTATCAACTGCCCAGTTGCCATAGCAAGCAGAAGATTTACTATCAACCATCCTATTGCCATAGCAACCAGAAAATTTACAATCAACTGCCCGGATGCCCTGGCAACTAGAAGACTTGGGGCCTGATTTACCCAGGCATGCTGTGCTAAAAATAGGGGTTAAACTCGTGCTAACCAATATTGAATAGGTTAGCGCAAGTTTAACTCCATAATTGCACTGGCTGCACCGGTTTCACAAAAGACACCCGTCCAACCCGAGCAATCTATTTAATAAAGGTTTTGCACCACTTTTAACTCCACAATTTAAGACCAGCTAATAGCTGGTCTTAAAGTGGCACTGGGGTAAAATCCATTTTTGGATTTACCACCAGGTGCAAATCTAGTATTAAATACCAGAAGCCACATTTGCCTGGAGCAATTTGCACCTCTGGGAAAATAAGGCCCCTAATATCAGCCATCTTGTTGCCATAGCAACCAGAATAATTACAATCAACTGATTTACTATAAAACACCTGGTTGCCACAGCAACTGAAAGGTTTACTATCAACCATCCAGTTGCAATAACAACTAGATGGTTTACTATAAATTGCCCAGTTGCCATAACAACAAGAGGGTTTACTAGCAACTGCCCCATTGCTATAGCAACCAGTAGGGTTTACTATCAACTGAATATAAATATATGTACCCCAAAAGACAGGGTAACACAGTACCCCCTCCACCACACCAAAAAGGAGCAGGCACCTCCCTCTGACATAAATCCCACAAAATTTACTGAGCAGGGTATATAACCCTAATAATTACTGCATGGTTATCCAGATAAAAATTCACTTTATTTTCACATCATCACTTAGCATATAAAAGATAAAGACATATATATCAAAAAAGTGCACTGATAAAATCCCAGAAGGGGGAACTGGGAATATAGGTAGCATGTAATATCAAAATCATTATATTATATATTAGTACACGGCCACAATCATATAAACACGATTAGAGCAATAATCCCAAGGATTGGATTAACCACATATAACAGAACCAAGTCCAAAGTCCAATGTGGGTATCCATAGTATCCTATAGCAACAATAGCATGAATAAATGCACTGGCACTGTAGATGGTGGGAAATAAAGGCAGCCCAACAGTGTATAAATACGGTGGAATATCAAGGAAAGTAATCCTAAATCAAAGGGACACATAGACAGTGTGGGTAATTGGAGCAATCTCACCCATCCGAGGATTGGGTCCTCCCAATCCGGTACGAAAGTACTTATTTCTGACTCCCCCCCTATATGTCTATATACCTACCTAGAGTATGGTTTGCTCCACACTCATATATTGTTTACTATCAACTGCCCTGTTGCCATAGCAACCAACTGGTTTACTATCAACTGCTCAGGCAGTTTACCCTAAATTACAGAAATTAGATAGCTTACTATCAACCACCCAGTTATCACAGCAACCAGAAGTGTCCATGGCAGATATGAGATGATGTAAAAGTCCCAGCATACCCTATAGATTTCTATAGGGTCCACCACAGGATACCCTATAGAAATCTAAAGGGTGTGCCTGGGCGCTTTTATGCCATCTTATATCTGCCTTCGAATTTCCCACTATATATACTTTGGACCCTATTGGTACAATTGCCATAGAAAGGGCACAGGGGGGTAGGTGGTGGGATGCATCAGTAAGTGTGTGTGCACCTGTGTTTGTGTATTTATGACCGAAAAACTTACTTTTTAAGGATTTAGGTATGGTTGCTATGTAAACGGCACCATGGGGTAGGTGATGGAATGCATCAGTAGGTGTGCACCTGTGTTTGTGTGTTTAGCAGCACTTTAATACATGCAAAGGTGTGCCTTAGTTTGGAATCAAAGTGCTGCTGTATACACATACTGAAACTCCTCTCCCCGCTCCACTTCTTATATGCACACTTTCTACCCCTGGGCTGTTTGCATTTACTCCCACAGTGGGTCCAATAGAAAGATATGCTCCTTGCAGAGCGTATCTTCCTATTGGCCTCGTTGCCAACGGAGATGTGGGGGCGGAGCTTACCGGAGCAGCGCTGTGTAAGTATAACAGTGCAAACAGCCCAGGGGTGAGGACTTAGCGACTTAAGTCCTCACCCTTGGTAGAAAGCCTGCATATAAGAAGAGGAGCGGGGAGGAGGTAAGTATAATTGTCCTTTAAAAAGTCAGTTTTTAAAGGGGAATTTCAGTGCAAATACATATGCTTTTCAGAAAAAAGAGCAGTATTTTTTCATCCCAATGACCTTAATCTGCCAATTCTGCATTTTGTCTGTGTATAAATAACTGCAACAGAAATACTGACTTCCTGTTTGCAGGACCCTTAGTAGAGACCGTTATGGTCTTGCCCTTGACCCAGCGCCTGGGTTGATTCAGTAGCTCAGTAGAGATCTGAGCATCTTTGACCCATCCAACAGCCAATCAGTAGAAATTACTGTTAGGAACATTCCAAGGATGTGGTGCATCCTGGAAAGAAGAAGGGCAGTTAGAACCTGAAATGTCAGCTCACTAATGTCAACAGCAGGGAATAGCAAAGGGTATGAAATCAACTGATTTTTCAAAATGGGAGAGAATATGTAGAATAACTAAAAGGGCATTACACAAATGAACAATTTAACAATTATTGATCATTTCCACTGAACTGTACCTTTAAGTCATAAATACAAAACCAATACCCTTTAACACTACACAACCACAGGTGCACACAGACATAGTGATGCATCCCACCACCTACCTCACGGTGCCGTTTCCATGGCAACTATACCTATAGGGTCCATAGACTCTATAGTGGGAAATCCGAAGGCTGATATCAGATGACCTAAAAGCTCCCCGGCACACCCTATAGATTTCTATAGGGTATCCAGCAGTGGACCCTTTAGAATTCTATAAGGTATGTCAGGACACTTTAACGTCATCTCATATCTTCCTTCAGATTTCCCACTATAGAGTCTATGGACCCTATAGGTATGGTTGCATGGAAATGGCACCGTGGGTAGATGGTGGAATGCATCACCAGGTGTGTGCACCTGTGTTTGTGGTGTGTTAAAGGGCATTGATTTTGTATTTATCACTGAAAAACTAACTTTTTTATGACTTAAAAACTGATGCATCTAACCACCTACCTCACCTTGCTGTTTCCATGGCAACCATACCTAAATCCTTAAAGGGAAAGTTCAGTGGAAAATATCATTATATTTAAAATTCTTACTTTATATTATGCGTACCTAATTATTCTATACTTCCATTTTGAAAAATCAGTTGAGTTTATCCCCAGGCACTGGGTCAAGGGCAAGACCATAACAGTCTGTGTTAGGGGTCCTGCAAACAGGAAGTCAGTATTTAGAAGTATTTATTTATAAACAGACACATTGCTGAATGGGCAGGTTAAGGTCATTAGGATGGAAAAATACTGCTCTTTTTTCTTAAAAGCATATGTATTTACACTGAACTTCCCCTTTAAAAATTCAGTTTATCAGTCATAAATACAAAACCAATACCCTTTAACACTGTACAAACATGTATGCACACACCTACTGATGCATGGTCTCACAACCTACCCCACGGTGCTGTTTCTGTGCTGAAAATCCAAAGGCATGTATGAGATAATGTAAAAGTGCCCTGGCATACCCTGTAGATTTATGTTGGGTACACCAGCTCACATTCACCTAGAGGCAGCATCAAAAAGTTGTTTCAGGTGCTAAAAACCCTAGGGACACCCCTGCAAATACATGTAATAAACTATTGAAAATAACAGTTGGAATTGTGGGCAGATAACTGAAATGTCACCATGGGTGGACATGCCCTGTAAAGAACACTTGCTACTCCATTCCACACCTGCTACAGGAAGAAAATGTATGGCAGGGCTCAGAAATCTGTATATATATACTCCTTTACAAATCCTTAGATATGAAAATAGTCACGTTTGATAATTATATTACACTAATGGTTATTTTCACATTTGAATAATCCAAAGAGGTTTAATTTTTTTCTATGAATTCATAGCATTATTTGCTTCAATTAGAAAAGGGAATAAGGATATCCTTTACACACCAGTAAATTTATCTGGGCAGGACATCTATAAAATACAAACTGGAAAAATGGGGGAAAGGTTTTATTTCAGGACTACATTTTTTTATTGTGCAGTTAGTATATGTAAAAACCTACTTTTATAAAAAAAAACAAACTGTAAACTAATTATTGATTTATCAGGCTTCTACTTACAGTTAGAATAAGGATATGTCTCCTATTGAATTGGGGAGATTACGGGTTGGGGGCACTCATGTATGTGACCAATTTAAATAATAAGAGGATGTTTAATTCACAAAGAATTAATTTTCTCAAATCAGTTCTGAATCTCGACTGCCTATTTGGAAGTGTCAGTCATCTAATGTGTCATTCAAATTGTGAATTGCAGCCTCTGCAGTGGGAGAAAATACCAGTTAATTAACAATAATTAGGGGCTATCACTAGAAATGTGAGATCTGGCGAAGGTTAATTATTGGGTATTGTTAGATTTTTAAATGCAACAAGACTTCTAATGTGATCTTCCTACTGGTGTATAGTTTTCCAGTGTTCTTTGTTTGATAACAGAATCGAAGAATTCTAAAATGTAATTATCATTCTTTTAACAGCTGGATCACTGGCACTGTGTAACTCACAAATAGCAATATTTTTCTGTGACCAGTTTAATTTCTATAGCTATTGTTATTAAACAAAATAATATTGCCTTTGTACAAAAGGCAAAATATATATTGTCCCTTTAAAACATCTGGCAGGGCATTGTGGTATTAAAAATTCTTGGGGTTTTTTTGAGTTTGCAAAATCAGAAACATTTTGAAATTTCACCAGTTTCCTGTTTTAAAAAAAACAATGTTGCAATGAAACACATTATTATTTTATACTATAACAGTCTTAAAAGCAAATGTGTATATGCCTAAAATAAAACAATATTCAAGCTTGAAAATAAGCAACCCTGTTTTTGGCTGGTTCAGTTCGGTGACCAATACTCAAACAAGTAAAATTTTTCAACTTTCTCCAAAGGCCAAAGGGTATGAAATCTTAAATTTCCAAAAATTCAGAAAATAACAACACTGTACAGATAGTTTCCTCCTGATGAGCTGTAGAATCACAGTATAAAATACAGATTTATAAGTCCCTCTATGGCACTAATGAATTTTGAAACCATCAAATATGTCTTCCAAGTCTCTATGATAAGTTACACTCTTAAAAAGAAATAGCCTTACTGGCTCGCTGGTAGTCCACTAACTTGCAAGAAGAGGAACAGTAAATACCATTAAGGCAAATAAATAAAAAAGCATTTCAGAGTTTATTTTGTGCCCATAAAAATCCAACATTTCTGTTTCTCAGTGAAAACTTTCATCAGTGACATACACAAGTGTACTTGTATAAACTGAATTCTTCTTGATAACTAAAAAAATTAACCTTTTCTATTCTTTTAAAAGAAAAAAACAAAACACTTTGAAATTATATTGTTTTTTTCAATACCTGTGACTGGCATTCAATGACAATAGCATGCATAAAATTAAAATGCAGGAGAGGCAGCTTCAGTTGCACAGCACTAGTGATGGACCCAAACCCAAACCTGAGTTTGCACTGAACTATATGAAGTATCTGAACTAGTTCCAAACTCCCAGCTGTTTTTTCGGTAATTATCATATTTACGGACCGTTCAATGTAGCTTTCTTTTTTGGTAACCATCAAATGTAATGTTCGATTTTCCGTAACCCTCAAATGTATCGTTTAGTAACCTTTAAATGTAGTGTTCATTTTCATTAGACCTCCATGTAGCATTCATTTTCAGTAGCCCTGGAATGTATCATTCGAATTCGATAAACCTCGATTGTATAGTTTGCTTTTGGGTAATCCTCGAATGTAGACTTCAGTAACCATCAAATGTAACGTTCGTTTTTGTAACCTTCGAATGTATAGTTTGCTTTTCAGTAATCCTCGAATGTAGCCTTTGTTAACCCTCAAATGTAATGTTTGTTTTCGGTAACCCTTGAAAGTATAGTTCGCTTTTCGGTAATCCTCGAATGTAGACTTCGGTAACCATCAAATGTAACGTTCGTTTTGGTAACCTTCGAATGTATAGTTTGTTTTTCGGTAATCCTCGAATGTAGCCTTTGTTAACCCTCAAATGTAATGTTCGTTTTAGGTAACCCTCAAATGTAGCGTCCAATTTCGGTAACACTCAAATGTAGTGTTCGTTAGCCCTCGAATGTAGCGGCCAATTTCAGTAACCCTCGAATGTTGTGGTCAATTTTGGTAACCTGCAAATGTATTGTTCTTTAACCCTCGAAAGTAGCATTCGGTAACCCTCAAATTGGCCGTAACCCTTAAATGTAGCATGCGAAAACCCGACAATTGCCTGATCATGAAGAAAAAAGTGTTTAAACAAGTTTTGGCAATATGTTAAAGTTCCCCGGACCATTTCCCATTGTTACCATTGCTATTTTTAATACTGTTATGCATCTGAACTTTTCGAACTATTATCTGCCATTGACTTTAATGGGTTAATTTCCGAACTTCCGAACTTTTACTGAAGTTTGGAAACAACCAGAACTTCAGTAAGTTGGCCCATCTCTACACAGCGTTATTTGGCTGCCTGCTCCTTGAAGCAGCAGTAAAAGCAATAGAGTTGTGGTGAGGGATCAGGCCTGGTAGGCATCGGTAGGTGTAGGGAGGTCCATATTAATAATATTAATTATTTTTATGAGGGTGAAGATGCCCTTGAAATGTTTTTACACAGATAAATATAGTATACAGTATAATGATATTTTGTTGACTGCACCGTACACAGATAAATACAGTATACAGTATAATGATATTTTGTTGACTGCACCGTAGATAAATACGTTATTAATAATCTCTAAAGCCTAGGTTGGTGAAAATATCTCCTTTTATTTTTTTAATGAGTTGACCTCCACTACTTTAAATAAGTTTAATTAATACTCAGGCCTCAGAAGAAGTTATAGTAGGTCCTTCTGCTGCATTTAAATGGATATTGTGAGCATTGCCAGAAACCATACCAGATATACCAGTAATTATACTTTGGTAAGTATAAATTGTACATTCAGACTGAGGCCCCATTACAATGCACCATATCTGTGCTATTTTTGTGCATTGTCGTGTGGTGTTTTTGTAATTTAACATTATAAAAACACACGCGCTTGCATTAAAAAATGGTGTACGCAAAACGCAAACGCAATTTTTGCGTCTAAAGATACATGATTTATTTGGAGTTTTCTGTAAAACTCAATCGGGGAGATTTACACTAAGCTGCAATTACCCTGGGTAAATCTCCCCACCCGAACTTAATATCAGGTTTGCGAGCAAAAGGCATTTACTCACAGCGCAAGTTTAACACCGAACATTAGCAGCCGGCACACAGAAGGAGTTGAAGTTGCTCAAACCCATAGCGTGACTTTAACTACGAAAATTTTCCTACCGCCCATGGATAAATGAGCATCAATTTAGATTCTCCGTTTAGAGAAGAAAAACCTTGAGTACATGTATGTGCCCCTTCTAACTTCACCTTTTAACTTAGTCACATGTGGATACAAA
Source organism: Hymenochirus boettgeri (assembly GCA_019447015.1). NCBI lineage: Eukaryota > Metazoa > Chordata > Amphibia > Anura > Pipidae > Hymenochirus > Hymenochirus boettgeri. The sequence goes on along the minus strand of CM033474.1, from coordinate 188,097,041 downwards.
TGTGTACTTTGATAAAACAACAACAGGTAGTTCAATAATTTAGGATCTCTATCTACCCCTAATGTAGAGGTTAGAGTTATTTATATGGAGAATAGTTTTCTAATGTTAACACCTTGGCCTTTTCTCTTTGATGAGAAAGCAGTAACTAGAAAACTTCCTAAAATAGTTTTCTACTGGATTCTTAAGAGTAGGCCCATTGTTTATTATACATTTAAGAAAATACAAAACAAATTAGGAAGACAATTAATAAACAATCTTCATTTGTTTGAATCTTCAGTATAGGCCTGGAATTTGTAATTGTCTGTTACACCTGTATAACAGCAGGAGGCTCTTTTTTCTTTGATGCTCATAAAATGTCTTTTCCTCTGCAGATTTCCCTTCAATTTATTTTTAATCACTTTATGTTCATCCACATTAATTAGTTACAACTAAAATTTCATATCCTGGTTTGAATGTACATACTAACAGTACTAGTGCTGGTAGATAAAATGATTTTAGTTTTAGAGGTAGACAGATAAAACCCTGTGAAATTTCTAAAGTCAGCTATGTCCTTGTCTAGGGGCTATGTTTTATTGGTGATGAATGGCCATGTACATTAAATACTCATGGGAGGACAGCTGATCAGTTTCACAGTAAAAGAAGTTCTAGGCATGTAAGCAGCTTCAAAGCAGTGAAAGTAACAATAGATGAAGGATATATATTTATGCCGAAGAATTTAAATCTGCTAAAAGGCAAACAATTGATGTTTTACTTTGTGTCCTATATGTGAGGTTATGGCATAATTATACAGAGATACTACAGATTTGCAAATGGGTTGTCTAGTATTTGAATACTACTTCATTAGAGGCTAATGAGTATTTGCACATTATTTTATTCATCAACTGTAGCAGTCCTGGGCTTGTTTATAAAGCTGTTTCATACACCCCCCTCCAAAAAAACAATTATTACATTTGGTTACCAGTTTACCATTATTTATGACTATGACCAGCACCATTATTAGTATTCATTTATTGTGTAACATGTTTTTTGTAGCATGCATTTATATAGCATTAAATTGTTTTTGCAATTTAGCACTTTTGTGCAGGTTGTACACTATTTAATGGAAGGCGCAGTTAAATTTGTTGCCACTCAAGGTGCAGCAATTGGAGAGAGGCACCACAGAAACATACAAGAGTTTGGTCAAAAGCACTAAGGTGACAGGTATAACTCTAGTTGTTAATGGATCGTTAAAAAGCATGTTTACCCCGTAGGAAACTTTTATACATACACTAAGCACCCACCAACCTAATATTTGTAACACTAACCACAGCGCACCCCATTGAAGATACCTTACTTAAAGGACAACTCCACCCTCATAAGAACATCTTTTAGAAAGAATGGCCTCTTTAAAATATATTGATATATCATAGTTTGTCCTATGAATTCATTACTGTGTGCCTGCTATGCTTCTGGAGGCCTCATGGAAACTGAGCAATTTAGAAACCTGTACTGAGCCTTTACTGAGCCTGGGCATGCTAAGAAGGGGCAGAAAGGGGATTAACATTCAGTCATTGGCTGTGATGTCAACTGTCAAATCCATAACTGACAGTTGCTAACTGGAAGACCAGGAAGCAGAAACAGGGGAAACAGGACATTGTGCAGGATTTCAGGTTAGACTTATATATTTCATATTTTAAACTATTACCGTTTAGGGTTTTTGGGGGAGATTTACCTGTATGTAAGTTTTCATTTTAGGGCTGGACTTGCCCTATAAAGTCCTCTGGTCCTTCAATGCTCTCTTCCACCTCTTTTACAGCTCTGTGAGCTCACGCAGTCACAAAGCAGACAGTCAATGTTTGTCAATGTTACGGACCTGAGGACATCAAGGTAAGATATCTTCACTCAGAAGCATAGAGATTGGGGGTCTGGAAAGGTTAGAGTTGCTAAAAGAGAGTTTGGGGGTGATTAGTGTATGTTTAAAAGTTTGTTTAAAAGGTGAACTTGCCCTTTATGAGAAAGGAACTGTAGCTATTTTAAGATGGAAATATGAGTTTTGCAACTCTCTGTAAATTCCCCTCAATTTTTATTTATCCAAAACTTTTCTTATTCATAATTTTGTGTATCCTATATACTAAAAGAGAGGTGTCGATATGCATGGCTCACGGACGCAGAAGCTCGAGCGCTGCATCATCAATCTTCCTCCCACTGTCTGCTCGCTGCATGAGAAGCTGACCTCTACTTGCGCACGCATGCGTACTCCATAGTGGGAGGAGGGTTGATGACACTACAATGACATTTCCAGGAGGGGGCAGATAGAGTAAGGGAGAGAGGGTGAGAGAGGAGGGAGAGAGAGAGAGAAAGAAAAGGGAGGAGCAAGAAAGAGAGGAGAAGGAGAGAGTAAAAGAAGGGATAGACAGAGAGGTAAAGAGAAGGGGGGAGAGAGAAGGGAAAGAGGGGGGAGAGGTCTTTAAATGCAGGTTTGAACGATTCTTTAAAGAACTGGGGTTTGCTAGTTAATAAAATAAAAGGATGTTCAAAGAAAACAATGATTCATATTTGTAAAAAATAATTTACCTTCTAATTTACCTTTATCTCTGTTTATCTGTAATTTTACTATAGCAGGTTTCAACTGGTGACCTTATTAGGAAATATTGTCTTCCCAGTTAAAATATTAGACATTATAACACTCTTATGGCATATAAATATTACAGATAACAAAGTCTAATAGATAGTATTTTAGTATTTTCAGATAGTATTTCAATGCCCATTAAATGCTAAATCTTCAAGATTTTATTATTTACCCTTTTTACTTATTTTTAAGCATCTTTATTTTTCTGCTATTAAAGCAGAGGTCTGTATTTTTCAGTAATGCATGAACATCTAGTAAATGGCATAAGCAGTTGGATGTACGCCTTTAATTGCTGATGCATCTAGTGAAGTTTCATTAGGGAGCCATGTGCAATTGTAAAGCATGAATGATTTCATTAGCAGGGAGACTAATAAACTTATGAAAGTTAATAATGTGAATATGTTTGATTTGGAATTAGCCGCCAAGGCAATGTGTGTGCGTGTTTGTGTGTGTGTGGCGGAGAAGAGATTTTAAAACTACATTTGAAACACATATGGATGACTGACACAATTTTGTTTTTAATTACTGTGCTTTGCTGTGAATAGTATATATATTATACAGAATGTGCCATCATTTTACATCCAGTCCTGTGTTGTGTGGTACTGTTATTCCTTAAACGTTCATATTACAGGTATATATCAGTTTTTAGGTAAAACCTAATCAGGTTAACTCTCAGCAATTTCTATTTTTGGTATGCTATGTGACAGCATGAAAAATAAAATGCCTGGTTGTATTCAGGATGGAAGATATGTGTGCTCCAGGTTTTGTCAGTTTGTTGATTCCTATTGTCCAGGCTGAGGTTACCTGAGCTGGCTGATGAGATAATGAGCCCACCTGAAGCAGGTCAGATGAGTTAAGCTAGGTACACAGACTAACAATAAAGATACCGTCAGATCCAACAGCAGTGTGTGTAGGTAGTGCGTGTAGTGGTTTTCCCGAACGAGCGTGCAGCGCAGAACATTGGGCTGTCCTTGCAGTTGTTCAGGAAAGACTGAAAATTTCTCTCGGCCGTAGTGGACTCCCTATAGAGGGTGTTGGCCATGCTGTGCATAGGGAGAACACTCTAGACTGTGTGTATCCTGATTTTTGAAATCCTGTCTGCCTGTCTGTCATTTTTCAAAAATCTATCGTGTGTACGCAGCTTTAGGGTCATGTGTAGCTTAAAGTCTGTTCAAGTGCCTGGCTCTGCCCCCAGAAAAAATAGTTTCAATCAGTCAGACTGAAAGGTAGAACACTATCCGCAGGCTAAAAACGCTTTTATTTGGAGGGAGACACAGCCTAGGTGGTTATAACTTTGTATTTTGACACTTAAAGGTCTCAGCAGCAGCAGGTTGTTGCAGGACTGCTAGTTAGGGGCAAGTTACCAGACTGTACAAGTTTAATAATGTACACAAGTATTTTATCAAAAACTGTGCCTTGCTGTGCGATGCCTTATTCCCCTAAGAGCTTGACAGTAAAACTGCTGACCCGACTTGTTTACCCTGAACCTTTTAACTGTTAACTGCCCACACACACCCCAAAAAAACACAGAGCAATGTGTGGATGGAGAAGCGACGTTTGCATGGGGATATGATAACCTTATACAAATATATTAATGGACCATACTATTAACTCTCTGGTGCATCGTTCACTAATAGGTCATATCAGAGGACATGTGGACATCCTTTAAAGGGCAAGTCCAGCCCTAAAATGAAAACTTACATACAGGTAAATCACCCCCACCCCCCCAAAACCCTAAACGGTAATAGATTGAAATCTGAAATATATTAGTCTAACCTGAAATCCTGCACAATGTCCTGTTGCCCCAGTTTCTGCTTCCTGGTTCTTCTAGTTAGTAACTGTCAGTTATGGATTTGACAGTTGACATCACAGCCAATGACTGAATGTTAATCCCCTGTCTGCCTCTTCTGAGCATGCCCAGGCTCAGTAGAGGCTCATTACAAGTTTCTAAATTGCTCAGTTTCCTGGTTGATCCAGGGATACTTAACGATTTCCGTTTGGAGTCAGGAAGTAATCCCCCCTTTTTTTTAAGCTGGGTTTTTTTGCCTTCCTCTAGATCAACTGTTAGGAAGGTTAAAAAAAGTGAATAGGTTGGAAATGATGTACGTATGTCTTTATTCAACCTCAATTACTATGTTACTATTTAAAAGGCCACAGCATATTTATTAAAGTAAACATAACATTAGCCAACTTTTAACTTTGTCACCATAAACAAGACAACCATTTAATAACAATAGTCCTCTTCTCCAGATGGTCCATGGGAATGGGCTGCTCCGCCCACATCAGTTGCTCCAACCATCATTATTTCTGTCTTCCCACAACTCATAGGCCAAACCACACCAGACAAGAGTGTAACTTATAGGTGCCAAATATAATCTCTATATCCCACGCTCTTATTTATAAATAATAACATTTATAAATAATAACACACTTAAAGAGTATCTGATAACTTAATACATTTATTGATGCACTCTATATAGCTAAAAACACTTTAAAGGGCATGTCCACCTCCAAAACTATAATCCCCCAACTACCGGCCCCATCATGTAGTGTAGTGTAATCCTTACCTCACATCCCAGCTCCATATGGTTCTCCTGTAGTCCCCCCCCAAAGTCCCCAAAACTGCCCACCAGGACTCTGCCTCCTACCTGGCCTCCAGGAGAATTTTGGCATGCGTACTGCAGCCCTTCTCCCCCTCCCTCCCCCTCCCTCTCCCTCCCTCTCCCTCCCTCTCCGGATTCCCTCCCCCTAGCAATAATCCCCTTTGATATAGCCTTCCCCCTGGTCCCCCAGCCCCAACCTCATCATTTTATTTTTAGAAAGTGCCCCAAACTTTTACTTACCTCCCCTCTTTCCTCCGCTGCACTGAATGACCGGCAGCCGCGTCTGTGATTGGCTGCCGCTCAGCCAATCACAGACGCGACTGCCGGTCCCACCCCTCTGCTTGCATTCTCGCAAGCAGACGGCTGACAGCGCGGCGAAGCAAAGAGGGGAGGTAAGTAAAAGTTTGGGGCACTTTCTAAAAATAAAAATTATGTGGTTGGGGCTGGGGGACCAGGGGGAAGGCTATATCCAAAAATAGATTTATAGGTGGACATACCCTTTAATTCTTATATATAATAATTTAACAAATTTATTAATGCATTGTATATATAGCTAAAACCACTGTAATTATAATACTATACTCTATTATGACCCTTCATATGACCCAATCCCTAAACCCTGCCGGCGGGTAATATAAATATAAAATACAGAGCTCTAATTAAAAGGTGCACCCATATAGATAATACTAGTATATAACAGATAAAAGCTCCTACCAATATGTATGTCACAAAATTCAAGTAAAAGGATAACAAAGATACTATGAAATCTAATATAGTATGTATATTTGTAGTATATAGACAATATCTATGTTGAACGTTTGTATAGCAAAGCAATCATGGACATTCCATTGTAGTAACTGTTACTTAGTTTTTGCTGTGTAACAGTATATGAGTATTAGATGTTCCTTGAACAGTGGAAACAATAGTATCAGTGTTTTGATGTTATATAGTTTTGCAATAAAAGTACAAATTGATTTTTATATACGACACATCATGTCTATCAATTGTAGCATTTCTGGCAGTCTCCTTTTCGGTTTGTTTGATCTGTTCTGTGGCTCCAATACATACAGATCTTCCTTCACCTCCCTACCCAGGAGGACAAAATGATGTGGGCTCTTAACCCCTGCCATTGCCTGTGCCAGACGCCGTTTGAAGACCCTCCCCATTGGCATGATCCGATAGGCAAAGTTAAGCTTGCTCAGCGATGCTTGCACCTCGTTAAGTCATTGTCTTTCACTAGTATTTTAGTGAAACTATGATTTTTTAGAAATAATGTGCCTATGAGGTACTATGCCTTTAATATAAAGCACTGGATGGATGGCCTCATCCCTCATTTTAAAAAGCCAAAGGGCTGGGGGAAAGTGAGAAAGCCTGCTATATTGATCCAGTGTGCAACTATGAGAAATGCAAAAGTTTGATAATGGTAATTGAAGTAGAAAAGGTTAGAAGTTAGGACCCTAGGAATGTGCATTGATAATCTTTTCCATGTTTGTATAAATGTTCAACCAGATCAGTAGCACTTCTGTTAAATGTAATTGTGAATTGGCCTAATTGGAGTGCTTCCACAATCCTTGTTGTATGTATTTATTAGGTAGCCAGGTCAAGCTTCCATGTGGTTATAGCACCCCCAACACGCCCCTTTTATGGGAGGTCCTATGTTTTTAATATAAAGCACTGGATGGATGGCCTCTTCCCTTATTTTAAAAATCAAAAGGGCTGGGGGGAAGTGAGAAAGCCTGTTATATGGATCAAATGCTGAAGTTTGCTAATGGTATTTGAAGTAAAAAAGGTTAGAAGTTAGGACCTTCCAGACTGGGGTTACCTTGATGTGGTTGGAAGGCTTTTCATTCATGTGATCACAGTAATGTATACAAAAACCCCTTTGTTTATAATGTATGCCAGTGTGCAGATAATATGATATTGTATGGGGCCTAGGAATGTGCATTGATTATCTTTTCTATGTTTGTATAAATGTTTGACCAGATCAGTAGCACTTCCGCTAATTGTAGTTGTAAATTAGCCGAATTGGAGTGCTTCCACAATCCTTGTATTGTAATGTGCCTATGAGATATAAAGGAAAAGTAAAGTATGTGTGATATGTTGTGAAAGGTGAGAGCATATTTAGTAAGTATTTAGTGTGAATAATAAGGATAAGTAAAGAACAAATATTAAATTGTATTTTATAATTTAGTGTTATCAAGGTGTAGCTAACCATGAAAGATGGCTGTTTCCCATATTATTTTTTTATACAAAATAATTTTCTGCACATCCGCCTGTTACATTTATTCTTATCATAAATCTTGACTCTTACTGTTCATATTCTGTTTATCTTCTCATCTGTGTCTATGCTGTGTATATTCTTGTTCATTAGAGATGGCCGAACTATATGGAAAGTTCGAAAGTTCGAAATCAGACCCATTAAAGTCAATGGAAATAAAATAGTTTGAAAAGTTCGAATGAAATCCAAATTAAATATCAATGATAACTTAATGGAAATGGCTGTGGGACCTGGGAAATGGTCTGGGGAACATGTTCAAATATCCAGGAAAATCAATTTTACTCTCCCTAGCGCTATTTTCAAGCTCTCGCGTTCGAACATTTGATGGTCGCGCCTAGGTATCATGGACATTTTACTCGCGGTTTTGATGCTCGCGTATAGGCATTAATGGACACTTTACTTGCGGATTCGATGCTCGCGCATAGGTATCATGGACATTTCACTCGCGGATTCGATGCTCAAGTATAGGCTTTAATGGACACTTTACTCGCAGATTCGATGCTCGCGCCTAGATACCATGGGCATTTTACTCGCGGAATCGATGCTCGCATATAGGTTTTAATGGACATTTTACTCGCGGATTCGATGCTCGCGTATAGGTATAACAACAACAGTCAGAGCCCTCTCTGTGGGCACTCACGCACAGCAGAGTTCACCAGAGTTGTTGTAGCAGAAACGGCCTAGTCTGCTCTCCTTTTCAAAATTCAGCCCTTGAGAAAGTTAAGCGCCTGTCCGTAGCACAGAGAGGTCAAGCTAACATCGGTGTCTCTCGCTCTCTGCTTCTGCACATTCCAGCACACAAGGATGGGGAGTGCAGTAAGTCAGAAACTGCTGCGCATGAGCTCTCTGTCCTTCTCTGTCCTGTGGCCACAGCATGCTAAGGAGGTGAGGAATTTCAATTTCAATTTATTCAGTTTTACTCTACTGATGTCTCCATCTACTCTGCAAAGTTTGAAGGGAACTAGGGTATTCTCACTGAGTTAAATATGGGGGGGGGGGGTCCTGACAAGCTGCGGGAAAGACGATTTCTTACCCAAAATAAAAGTTACCCAAAATTGATTTTAGATTTGTGCTTTAAAGTTCAGCTCTTCTTGAGTCACTGTTTTGGATCTCAAACTCTTGCCTGGTAATGTGGTATTAGTAGGTAATCTATCTACTGTATCTGTCTGTGTCTATCTGTCTGAGTTGTTTCAATCAAATCTCAGTATTCAGATTAAATTGTCATGTTGACACTATGCAGTTGGGCACTCGTCTCTAAAAGGTTTGCCATCATAGAGATTCAGAGAACTCTTGGGTCTTGTGAAACAGCTTTTATTAGGTGTAACAGATAGCAATGTTTCAGTCTCTTTTTCAGACCTTTCTCAAGCCTTGTCTATCTGATACACTGTGATAAAAGGTGTTTCACAAGATCCAAGAGAGAATCTCTTAGGATTGGATGTTTACGAATCTGGTACCGTAGCACCTGGGCGATAGTATTAATGGAGTGCACATAGTTGAACTAATATAATTAGTAAAAATTAGAATTGTGTTTGCTGTGCTTGTGTTGTTCAGTGTTGTCACATTTTTGTTTGTGTTGCTTTGTTTGTTTTGTAATGAACATGTCGTATTTCACTCATCTCTGGCTGCAGATTTCTGTCTTACCTCGTTACAGCTGCTTGACAGCATTACAGTTGAATCACTACTGTATCTACTTTTAAGTTGAATTAACACTGATAAGCAGAAACATGGTTAGAAATTAGAAATCAACGTTGGATTAAATCATAATGACCGATCATCAATACCCTACCTGAAAAGTTTGTCCAGAAAATGCATCTTCAGTTTGATAGCCCTGGATTTCATTCAAACTTTTTCTGATTGCCTCCATGGTAAAGCTGTAGTATATTACATCTACTTTGTTCTGGTTACCTTACTTTGGTATAATTGCCTCTGCATTTACCTTTTGGTTTATGGTTCTTTATATATTTGTATTTGGGCCAACCTTTTTTACATTTCCATTGTTTAAAGTGCTGTAAAACTAATCTACGTATTTGTATCAGTGATATTTTTAGTAAGACGAATAGCCATCTAAACATGCATCAACTGGTGTACATTTAATGATCTGTATGCTTTATTGGGGTGGCATTTCAATAAGGGTTATCAAGTTTGAGTAAATTTAAAAAAGTCTAATTGAAGAAGGCCAGTCAAGGGAAAATCAATTACCTTTCTAGGTGTACCTGTAAAGTGTAAATAATTTAACTAGACAGTACATTATATTTTCTGTAACCCTTACTAAGCATAAAATGATACAAAATAGATCTTTGTCCTGTTTCTCTATGTCCCACACTTATACACACAGATATAATCACAAAAGATGAAAATGAATACATAAAGGAATTTTGATACAGTACAATAACATTATAAAGGTTCTTATGCTGAGTTTGTTTCTGTTACCAAGTCCAAATCTTCTACTAATTTAACTTCCTTTAATGCTGTCTCACAAATTGTTGTTTTTTTTAGCATAGCCAATTAGCAGTATTAGCCATTATATATAATGTTAAACTGCTCCAGTTAATCCAGTTAAAAAAAAAACTCTTGCTATTTCTAAAGAAATTCAATGTGGTTTTAACATTTTCAGCCTGATTTTTTTTTTTTGCCTTTTACAAAGGTACATCTTTCGTTTGATCAATGCAACATCAAATTATTCACATTTTATTATCAACACATATAAAGCAATGCTTGCCAGCAAGTTAACAAAAGCCATTAAAACCATTGCATGAATGTATTTTGTGGATCTATTGCAGTGATTTTCCAACAGCTTGCTTATGTACCTATTTGGCCTGAGACAGAAAATTAGAACAGCTTTTCTCTTCTGGCAGTTATAAGCAGTGCTGTGTTCCCTGGAGTGATAAAAAAGTGTATCATAGCAGATACTGCCGTGAGCCTAATGTCATTTCAATACAGTTTCACTTGATGTACAATACAAAACAGTATTAGGGAGAATACAATAGCAAAAATAAGGTGGTACTATCAATTTAGCTAAAATCAGTTCATCTATATCATACTGATCGCTCTTATGTTCGATTGATAAAGTGGATACAATGTTATTCAGTAGATTCTAATTAAAGTTTTGCCTCAATGCTTTAGAACTGCAGATCACAGAACTCTTAATAACATATATAACCCTTGTAATACACCAAGGCCATAAATATTTTGCAAAAAAATTCCAAATAAAATGGTGCTTAGCTATGTTATCGATGATATTTGATTTTTAGCAATGGCATCTGTGTCACATAACTTACCAATGATTTTGTATATTAATAAATATAACGAGAGTAAGACAATCTGCGAATACACAACCTGTGTAAAAGCACTGAGCCTCTGGCCTTGTTCGTTTCTATGGTCAAATACACACTTCCTTAGTTAGAGTGGTGTATATCCTATATGCACATACATATACTGGAAATGGAGTTCTGCAGTAGCCTGGGAGTTGTGTATTGAGCTTAGAACGAGTCTTTATTTTATTTGAATGTATGTGTGTTCTAAGGAAGTACTAGAGTTTTGTCTTGAACCTGGTTTTGGGCCAGTGCTATCTGTCCTGTCATTTAAATTTCACAGGTAGAAACTTGACAGCAAAATTTCAATGCAAACTACTAAAATTTTGACAAATTCAAGTTTTGATGGATGAAATTCCAAAATAAAATCTGGGTCTGTCCTGGGGCCCCTCTGGAATAGCCAAGCCAACAGTTTGTTCATCCATAGTGATTACATGGTTAGTATAAGGCTATATAATAATCTTAATTCATGGAGCACTACTGTAGTTCTCCTACAGATATTATAGTTCCCCTACATATAATCTACTTCCCCTACAGATACTATATTTGCCCTGCAGATATTGTTATTTGATTAACAAACTGATGTTCTGGCATTTGTTATTTAATTCTAGGACTGAGGGACACAAATGCATCTGGCCCAGTGTATTAGACAGACAAGATGCTACTTTTTGTGTTGACTGTACAGTTGACCAAACAACTGTCCCATGCACTTATTAGATATTAGATTAGAAGAGATGTCTAGCCCATTAGAACAACTGCTTGTAAAATGCATTTTTTTATAGACGAATGTAGGTTCTATCTAATGTCTGCCTGGTATATGGCAAGCCTAACAATTTCAGTTGTTGAAGAAAATAAATTTATTCTTCGAGTTCAGAAAGGATTTTTCGCTGTGAGAACTGTAAAACTATGGAACGTCCATAGGAAGTTGTGATGGCAGGTTCATTGGATAGATTCAAAAGAAAGCTGGATGAGTTTCTGCAAACAAGGAATGTTGCAGGTTTCTGGTATTGATACATAAAGTAGATTTGATCCAGGGATATTTCTGATTGCCACTTGCCAGGAAGGATTTTTTTCCCCTTCATAATTCTGCTGTTTTTGTGCCTTCCTCTGGATCAACAGTTAGGCAGGAATTGTGGGTGTTACCGAGTGGGTTGGACTAAATGGGCTTCTATGGGCTTCTACCATAGATTTTGGCATTTTCTATTTTCCCCTTTTCTGATCCAGAATATCAAATCACGTTTTACCTTTATTACTTTTTTCCCACCTTATTTGTACCTAAAGTAACTTAGGTTTAAAGTAACAGAAAAGTAGGAAAAAGAGGAAACAGCTGCATAGCGCCCTACAAATGTGTAAAGAATAGATAATAACTCTTGTCCCTTATAAACATTAAAATGTGTTGCTTCCATTCTATAGACTGCTCGACAATATTATGCTGATCGAACCAGTTTGAAAATGGTTTGACAATCCTATTGCTGCATTATCTTGAGCAAACTTAAAGGGACAGTTCAGTGGAAATTATCAATATTTGTTAAATTGTTAGTTTGTGTAATGCATACTTAGTTATTCTACATATTCTCTCCCATTTTGAAAAATCAGTTGATTTCATACCCTTTGCTGTTCCCTGCTGTTGACATTAGTGAGGTGACATTTAAAGTTCTAATGGTCCTTCTTCTTCCCAGGATGCACCACATCCTTGGAATGTTCCTAACAGTAATTTTTACTGATTGGCTGTTGGATGGGTCAAAGTTGCTCAGATCTCTACTGAGCAACTGAATCAACCCAGGCGCTGGGTCAAGGGCAAGACCATAATGGTCTCTATTAGGGTTCCTGCAAACAGGCAGTCAGTATTTCGGTTGCATTTATTTATACACAGACAAAATGCTGAATTGGCAGATTAAGGTCATTGGGATGAAAACATACTGCTCTTTTTTCTGAAAAGCATATGTATTTCCACTGAAATTCCCCTTTAAGGCTGAAATCCATTCATCTTGCAGCTATCTTCTGGTGTTTGGGCTACTTAACATATGTACCCACTATTGGAAAAAATACCATCCAACCCTGGGGAAGATTTGTAAGTACCACTTCAGCTATGAATAAACTTGTTTATATGAAAAATACTGGAGGATCTGGAACAACCCCTCCTGTAAATAGAACAAATACAATATACATAAATGTACAGTACATACATTTTTAACATCTGTTTGTAGTGCTTGCTCCTCCTGTAACATGCAGGTCAGTAAATTCTCACCAAAAGTAATTGAAAACAGACACTAGTCTTTGACTGCTGGTAAAGTAAAGATATTAGACTACCCCTAAGTGGCAGTCTCAGTGAATTGCTAATTATTTTATTTTTAAAAAGCGGAAAATTTCAGCCGAAGCCATAATTTAAGGAAATGTGTAAATCCCTGGAGAGCAACAGCAGAAAGGGGCTTTAGGCTTCTACTTCTCAGCCTGCCTAGCTAAGGCACGGCACAATCTTCTGGCAGCTGTATGGAAAGTTCCCTTCTAGCTTTTGATGACTTTTTATTTTTTTCTGACAGTGTGTTTTAGCTTCAGGTAGAAGTGTCTCTTCTCGTTCTTATAGTCAGTCAGTAATCGTTATCCCATAAATGGAGTACCAAGTGTAAAATAAAATATAAAGACAATGATGGCAGAGAAAAAAATATTAACATTATGGTCAACTGCTTAAAGTTTTGTGTTAATTTTGTAAAAAAAAAAAATAAAGATATACCCTAGGCAAACAACATTGTTATGATCATATATACACAGAAAAGGGAGGGACCACATTAAATGGGTAAATATTTATGCATAACGGACTGAAGCACTTTTCTCCCAAATTTAGTCTGTTGGGAGGCCGCAACATCCAATTTGTAATGCTATGAATGTTCTAGTTGATGACCATCTGGCTTACATACGTCCCGCACCACCTTTCAGTGAATATGCATTGGCTGTACAGTGGACTATCCAAAATCTTTTCCTGGTTGGGGCTTATCATCTTCCTTTCGAAACCACAAAAAGATGGTTTCAAAATCACTGATTATGCCAGGCTTTTGTCCTCTCCAGATATATTGAAATGACTCACAAGGTCTAGTGAATGCCAAGATGATTACCTTTTACCCCAGATGTGCACCGGTTTCCGATGTGTCTGTGGTTAGAGAGATATTTGGAGATGGAGATGAAAGGAAACCATTCAAAAGATTTTTGGCCTTGGCCAACCCTATCCTTACGTCCTTTGTAAGGACTAATTTCTTTGTTATTTGTCAATGCAGCTATCTTATTTGAGATAACAGTAAAGATTGGAGAGGCCTCAGATGACACCTGGTCCACTTCACTAAGAAAACCCAGGCTGCCATTATATCCAGCACTTTCAACAAAGTACTCACTGAGAAACTTATCTGACCTCTTAAAGTCTGGACTTCTGACTTTCCTTTGATTTTCCTTTATCTGAAACAAATCTCCCATGTAAAAGAGCATGTCCACACTTGACATATTTTGCACTTTATTAAGTGGATTAATAAACAGATATTTAAGCATAATTATTCTTTCTGCTAGAGCAAGCTGACCCCTCCCTCTGTGCAGTCAATGAAGGCTGTGAAAACTGACATCACAGCCAATGTTTGACTGCTGTTACCTTCTTTGCACAATCTTAAGCTTACAAAAAGCTCAGAGTAGAGGGAGGAGGCAGATACCTTTTCCAGAAAGGAAACAAATAAATGTAATAAATTGGTAAAAATAGCAGTTGAGGTGGCAGGCAGATAACTGACAACTCACTATTTTTTAGCTTTAAGAGTGGACATGCACTAAGTAGGATTAACACCCAACCGTATTCTTGTAGGGCCAGAATCCCACCACACGTGTGTCGTAGAGATACTGGGCAACAGGTCATTTAGATGAACACTGCCAATCCCTTTGTTCTAAGAAACACCACCAGTGCCACCATCAATTTCATAGAAACTCTTGTGGACTGTGACAGGCCAAACATAAGGCATGTGAACTGCCAATGTTCCCCTGTGACCTTCAAATCTCAGGAAAATCTTGACTTAGGGTGTCTCAACGCCCTTGGTCTTCTTTGAGAAGTCAAGTAAAACAAAAAATGTTTCTTCCAGGTAACAGCAAAAAGGATCTGTTACCCTGTTGAGATTATCTCCCCAAAGGTTGCCAGATATCTGTGAATTGGTAGAGTCTTCCTGCCACCTGACTCTGGACCTGCATACCCCTATTTTTGAAAAGATCAGTCCTGGCCTCCTGGCCTTTCTGTTGGAAAAATATGCTACCCTGCTTTCCAGGCCTGTTGTCTCATCGTCTTTTCCCTGGCCTGAACATTCTTGCTGTTAGAAAGGAATGGTTCTTAGATTTATACTCCACCCAGCCTCACTTGTTCCTTCTATACTGGGAAAGAAATACTTTCTTTCCTCCTGAAGCCTTTAAAAATATGTTGTCCAGATTCTCAATAAACAACATGGAGCCCTCAAACAGTATCTGACACACATTTTCCTAAGATGTCAACCAAGGTCTTAGCCACATCGCTCTTTTTGAGGCTAAATTCAGGGCCATAACTCTATCAGATAGGCTCACCAGATCGACAGATACCTCAGAAAAAAATCTATTCCTTTTTGTTTTACATCCTGGAGCATCTCTTTTGATTTAGACCTCTACATATAAGAATTTACAGCCTTCTCTATTTCCTGCATTCATCGCTTCATTGCTCGAGACACAGAGGTAAGTGCTACTGAGGGCCAAAAGGAAGTACCTGCTGCAATAAAGGACTTCTTCAGGTTAAACTCTACCCTTCTTTCCATAGCATCACTAAACATAGACTCATCATCCACCGGCATGGTGATTCTGTTGGCCAAGCAGACAACTGCAATGTCTACATCTTAATAAAAAGGATATTTCTTAGCAAACTTGCCTGAAGTCACCCCCATTTTTTTTCTTTCATTCTGATAAAATAAATATGATGTATAGGAAATAGACAGATTTCTTCTTAATGTGGACGGTTCCTGAACCTTTTAATTAAAGGTTCTACACTAGAGGGGTGGAATGCAGACTCAACCTGACTGAAAATAAGAAGTTGAGTAGGATTCTTCTGACAATTCTCCTTCAGATAATTCAGACTCTGATAGCAGTACACAGCCTGTTTTAATACCAAAACACAACACAAGGACAACAGTGTCCAGCTGAGGTATTAGACAAGTTAGAAGGGCTGGAACGGCTTTGCAGAAACAATTGATTCAGCATCTACTGACTTCTTAGATTTTTCTTTATACGAAAGGTTCAAGGACATAGAGAATATAACTGAGTTTACTCACCAATGCCATCACTTAGAATAAGTAGAAAATTATATTCTCCTTCACCTACCTAGATCCCCTGGGGTATCCCTTACTTCCATTCACTGACTCCATGAGCTGTTCAAAAACTAAAGGAAATCAGTAAGCCTGCAGAGAAAAAAAATACACTCATGCAGAAGGTTAGAAAATCCAAGGGTGCAGGTCTACTATTCACAGGAAGAGACAGCACACAGCAAAACCAGACCTGTCAGCTCCAAGGAGGGACAGGACTGTTTATCTGCTGTTTAAATAGGAAAATGGCAAAATGCAGCAGGTGACATCATAACATGCGATGATGCCCGACGTCTGCATAATCTGAAATGCTGTACCTCCATTTAGTGCATACCAGTGAGGTAAGGCAGAACCAACACAAGGAACCTCTTACCCACAAGCAGAACTCAAAGGTATATCATGGGGGGCATAAGGAGAAAAGAGAGGCAAGAACCCCCCTGGCTCTCCCCAACTTCTGTTCTAAATAGCTTTACAAGTTCCTGTCCGCGATGGTAAAGTGGGAATTAACCCATTAGTGTATGCTGCCATGATGACTGGGGAAATTTTCTGTTTTTCCCGAACCCAATGCCAATAGGGTAGTTTGTTGGCATTGTAGTTTGTTATTTTTGGTCCCCACACCTTACCGATATTAAGAAAATCCTGTCAGATCATTACAAACTTTAGCCATAGCAACTGGACACAGTTGGTGATTCTTTAGTTTATGAATGAACAAAGAAAATTGTTATTTTGTTAAATTAAGATGCTAGATTATTTACTGGTGTACTGAGTGAGAATATGTTCATGTTGAAGTGTGGATTTGTAAAGTCTCACTGATTTGGAATACAACTTGGCTTTCAATCTTAATAGTGCTAATGAGTTTAAAAGTGCTAAATATTTTAAATATTAAGGGAAAGATGTAATATTGCTTCCCTGAGCTCCTAGTTGGCATTAAAAACTCATGTAGGGTTAAAATTAAACAGAGCCACAAAGCTGCTGGTGAATCTTGTGGGTAAATCTTCCTTAAATTCTGAACTGATGGGATGACCTAACAGTAGCTGCTGAACTGGAGGGCTGACCTTACATTGGCTACTAAGCTGGAGGGCTGACTTAACAGTGGCTGCCAAACTGGAGAGCTGACCTAAAAGTGGCTGTGAACTGAAGGCATGATTAACAGTGGCTGCTGCACTGGAGGGCTGACATAACTTCTGGTACATAATATGCCCACACAGACTGGTAAATATAAGATGACTGCACAGACTGGTAAATAAATACCCACATGCACCCTCACAGACTTGTATATAATTGCCTATGCAGACTGGTATATACTGTAAGTGCCCTCAGACTGGTATGTAGGTACCCACACAGACTGGTATATAAGTGCCAATACAGACTGGTATATTAGTGCCCACACAGAATAGTATATAAGTTCCCACACAGACTGGTATAAAAGTGCCCATACAAAATGTTATAAAGTTCCAATACAAACTGGTATAAAAGTTCCCACACAGACTCATATACTGTATAAGTTCCAACACAGACTGGTACTGTATATAAGTGCCTTTACAGACTGGTATATAAGTTCCCACACAAACTGGTTAATAAATTCCAACATAGACTGGTATTTAAGTGCCCTCACAGACTGGTATATAAGTACCCACACAGACTGGTATATAAGTGCCCACACAGACTGATATAAAAGTTTCCACACAGACTGGGATAAAAGTGCCCACACAGGCTGGTATAAAAGTGCCCACACAGACTGTTATAAAAGTTTCCAAACTGGTTCGTACAGTATATAAGTTTCCACACAAACTGGTAAATAATGCCCACATTTAGACTGCTATATAAGTGCTCTCACATACGGTTGTACCCTCAAAGAATGTTTAATTAGTTCCCATGCAAAATGGTAAATGCCAACACAGACTGGTATATAGGTGTCCTCACAGACTGGTATGAAGGTGCCCACACAGACAGGTTTATAAGTGCCAATACAGACTGGGATAAAAGGGCCCACACAGACTGGGATAAAAGTGCCTACACATACTGGTATACAATTTTCCACACAGGCTTGTATATAAATTCCCCCACAGACTGGTATATAAGTTTCCGCACACATTTCTAAATAAATGCCAACACAGACCAGTAAATACTGTAAGTGCTTTCACATAATGACGTACCCTCACAAAATGGTATGTAAGTACCCTCACAGACTGGTATATAAGTGCTTACACAGACTGGTATATACATTCCTACACATTTTCACTTACTTTGCCTCCCCCATGAAACCTCAGATAGCCAGGAGGTGACAAGAAGATGTGATGGCAGGTGGATGCAGGATAAGAGACATGTCCACCCATGTTGATTAAACAGAGGCTGGTGAACTGGAGAACTGGAGGGCTGATTTAACAGTGGCTACTGAACTGGAAGGTTGACCTAACAGTGGCTGCTGAACTGGAGGGCTGATCTAACAGTGGCTGCTGAACTGGAGGGCTGATCTAACAGTGGCTGCTGAACTGGAGGGCTGATCTAACAGTGGCTGCTGAACTGGAGGGTTGATCTAACAGTGGCTGCTGAACTGGAGGGTTGACGTAACAGTGGCTGCTGAACTGGAGGGCTGACCTAACTTTGGCTGCTGAACTGGAGGCCTGACGTAACAGTGGCGTTACTAGAGGACTAGTAAATAAATGCCTACAAAAACTGGTATATAAGTTCCCTCACAAACTGGTATATGAGTTTTCCCACAGACTTGTATATAAGTGCTCACACAGACTGGTATATAAGGCTGATTTTTCGATTCTCCCCAAAAATCTGTGCTGCTTTCGGCCACCGCCGCAATGTTGGTTGTCCAGTCATCAGGACCGGACGAACAGGTAATCAGACATGTTGGTAAATCACTGGCTATTGTGTAGTTCCCTATAGGACCGCACGATCAGTCGCACAAACTGTTGGCTGCGGCCACTATAAACATGATTGACATTTGTCCTGTAGCGAACGCTCGGTCGAGACAAAATATCCTTTAGTCTGTACCCAGCCTAAGTGCTCACACAGACAGGTATGTAAGTGCTTGCACAGAGTGGTTTATCGGTTTCTTTACAGACTGGTATACAAGTGCCCTCACAGACTGTTATAAAAGTGCACACACAGACTGGTATACAAGTGCCCTCACAAACTGCTAAAAAGTTCTTGCACAGACTGGTATATAAGTTCCTACATAGACTGGTATATAAGTGCCCACATAGATTTGTATATAAATGCCCATATAGACAGGTTTATAAGTTCCCACTGAGACTGGTATATATATACCCACACAGACTGGCAGATATGTTCCCATACAGACAGGTTTATGAGTTCCCATTCAGACTGGTATATACATTTTCACACAAACTGGTATACAAGTTCACTAAACATTGTGAGAATTTTAGAAGCAAAGTTTTTCCCCTACATTTTTGTCAAGTAAAATGTGAAGTGAGGTTCAGTTTCCCTTGAAATTGGTGGTCTTTTGTGAGGTTTTTCACTGATCATAATTTTATTGTAAAAAAAAAATGTATGTATGACTTTTTTTTTTCCTCCTTGTTTCTCTTTTATGTTTTGGTTTTTATCATTGATTACCTTATCTGATGATCATCTTTGGAATGATAACAAACTTGGAATATGAGCATAAATGCCTTTTTTAAGTCAAAATTCGATCTAAAAAATTACTTCCCAGAAAGCATTTTCCAGAAAGTGATTTCTTACTCCATTGGCACATATCAATACTTAAGGTGGCCATAGACAACTATAGCAGGTACTGAACTGCGATCTGACTGGAGATTGCAGTTTTGTATTTTTTACTGGACCAGCAGGGTAGCTCTATTTGTGAATTAACCTCTTTGAACTATTCACAAATAATATAGTATGCCAAGTCTACAAGTCATCTTGCGATTAGTGCTGATTGCAAGTTTGATTCCTCCAATAGGAATACCATGGGAGATCCCTGGAGTTCAAGGAAGTCCTCTGATGTCACAGTGACTCCCTTACCGCTGCTGGTACTGCTCCCAGTTTAAGAAGTACAATACCAGAGTTTGATTATTATTGTTATCACAGCTCCCGCAAACAATATAAATGGGATTATGTTATTTTGTAATCTGCTAGTGTTGCATACCTATATGCGTATTACTATGTATGTGCCATTATTATCTGATAAGGGCAGCATGTACAAGGCTTCAGATTACTCACAAGACAGTTGATTGGTGGAGTGCATTTTTCATGGGCTTGTTTGAAATATTTATTTTTTTTAATAAAAATGTATACATTTACTACATCAAGTGAAATGATGCTCAAAATACTTGAAGTGGAGTCAAAGATAAGGTTAAGTTTGCTGATGGTTTTACTTCCAGTGATCTTAAGTCTCTTTGAGTGCACAGCCTTGTATGATTATCTCTGCTGACCAGATAATAACTTACCATTGCCACTAACTGCAGCCATTTTTATATAAATGCAGTTTTTGTTGGGCATTACTGATACTCATGTGTGCGATAAGTATAAAAGATCAGAAAAAAAAAAAAATCATGATTGACTCGAGTATAAGCCGAGGGTAGATAGTTGCCCTTTAAATATACAGTAATCCCATACAGTAACCCTAATACCTTTCCACTGTAGATGTTTGGAAACTACAACTCCCAGCATGCTTTCATTGCTGGGAGTTGTAGTTTCCAAACACCTATAGTAGAAAGGTATTGGGTGTTACTGTATGGCATACTGTCCCCCACCCTAGAGCCCCCCAGTTCACTTACCGTACCTGGCCAGTCTTCAGTCTTCATCTCTCCGCCGGCTGCTGCTCACTCTGTTCAGAGCCGGCAGTTCCCAGTACTGCTTCGCGGCTGCGCGATGACGTCATCGCGCACCCGCAAAGAACTACTGGGAACTGCCGGCTTTCCTTCCTGACTCGCGGCTGCATCTTGAATTAAGGTAAGTTTTTCTTGACTCAAGTATAAGCCGAGGCAAGGTTTTTAGGTTGATTTTTAAACCTAAAAACCTCGACTTATACTCGAGTATATACGGTACTTAATATAACTGCTTGATACACAATTGTTTTAAAATGTGGGCTCTGATACACTACAAACAGTTAAGATACTATAAAACTGTATAAAATGTGAATAAAATTTTTAAATAAATCATTAAACTTGATTTCTTTTATCTTGGTTTATAGGTTATCAGCAGGGGCATGACCAGCGGACCCTCCAGGAGCCAGGGGGGTGGACCATCTTCTTATTTTCTCTATGACAGATACAGCCTCCCCCCTCCAGAAAACCATTGTAGATGAAGCAGGGAGGAGGCCCCATTAAAGTTTTACTGGGGGACCAAGTGGTTACTAGTTACGCCACTGGTTATCATCTTTACACAATCTGTGCCCCACACAGATCATGTATGGAGATAATTTTAAATGCACACATGCAATTTATTAAAATAAAAAAACCTGCAGCCAACATATAACTGTGTGGACTACATTTTGTGTAACATCTTAACACGTATTTATGTATATATATTTATGTCAATGGGTTTGCATTATCAATAGGAATAATACTGTAGGCTGAAGAGGATTTAAAAGAAGCAAATTTATGATTGAAGGGAAAATATGCACTGTGCCATACTTGTGTGCTTCCGAGTACAATGATTGTCATGTTGCTTATTGACCTTTGCAACATAATTCTGGCCTTCATCATTTTTCATTCACGTTGAAAAAATAATTCAGGTCTGGCATTTGTCATCCTTGTAAATTCGTACAATAAAAATATGTTTTATTGACTTTGACTAACCATCTAGTTTCAGTGCATAGATGACCGAAGACAGCTAGCTCATTTAAAATGACATAATAGGAATAAATGAAAATATTCAAATATTTAAAGAATTTCAGTATTATAGTTTTTTTTCTTTAGATATTAAATACTTGGGCAAATCTGATATACAAACTATATTATATTATTTTAACATATAGCACACCAGTTTCCTTCAACCAATTGCCTTGGTTGCAACTTATAGTATCATATAGCTTCTATCAGATAAACACACTCCCAGGACTTTCAGAAATTGTTTGTTAACAAGCATATTACTCAAACATGCTCAGAATTCTACTGAGCAACTGATAGCCCAGTGGGGTTAAATGGCAAAACAGTAATGGACACTACAACGTCTCCTGCATTCACGAAGTTAATATTGCAGAACCATTTATTTATGCACACAGATTTGATGGATAGGCCAATTAAGTGAGTGGAACAAGAAGATACTCCTTTTTTCTGAAAGCATAATTTGCCCTGAACTTTAAGATTGGAATTACTTTATCGATGTATGCTATATGACATTGCCAATGGTAATGTAATGTAAATACAAAGAATACCACCATATTGAATTGCTTAGTTTTGTTTTTATGGTTTATTTTCTATATAGACAGCTATATTTAGCATTTCACTTTTCAAATCTACAGATTTAGTGATCTTTGCATTTTGTTTTCATTTCATCAGGGCCATTTCTAGTCATCTCTGTACCCTAGGCAAGATTCCAGGTGGTGTCCCTTTCCCACATAGCAGAAACACACCTCCCCTCTGAACTCCTTCCAAGCACAGGCCCCTGCCAAAGCCTGACAGAAATAAAAATACAGTATGCATGCTCCTACAGTCACATGCATTATTGCGCACATGCGAACTTCCCTTCCCCGGTTGGAAAAAGCTTTGTACAGAATGCCCCAACCTTAACACGGGCCCCATAATTCCCCGGTTAACCACTGTATTCTAATATAATGTTTTAGTTACATACCTCAACAGTGATTCTTTTAGCCAAATAGTTTCCATTCAAGGGCAGTTCTCCTTAGCGCCAAATACACTCTGAGAGCTTTGCCGCAAGCTCAGAGTAGGAATCCTCTGTCATTGGCCATGACATCATTGTTCCAGCACCCGGGAATTATTCTTGTGAGCATGCGGAAAGCTATCTCAGTGTACGTGGCGCTCAGGGGAACTTCTCTTGGGTAGAAGGTCAGGAAGATTAAAAGCAAAAAGAAGCACCTTTGAGGTCTGTATCAAATGGTTTTGAGATATTGGGGGTGATCTACCTCATTATGAAATATTGTTTTGGGGTGAACATGCTCTTTAACCATTTATTCCCCAATACATTCTATACAGCCTGCTGTGACCCATCTATTTAAATTTAATGTGTTTAAATACATACAACATACAGGAATCACAGTAACAGCAGGGAGACGCAGGCAAATCACAGTTTGCAATTCAAAGTGAATTTTATTGCTGCTTCAACACAACATGTTTCGAGCGTTCAAGCTCACTTATCAAGTGAGCGTGTTGAACGCTCGAAACATGTTGTGTTGAAGCAGCAATAAAATTCACTTTGAATTGCAAACGGTGATTTGCCTGCATCTCCCTGCTGTTACTGTGATTCCTGTTGGATTATTAGGTGTGTGAGCGGACACATCGCGGGGATAGATGCTATTGAACATTTAGCCACACTAGACAACCTCTGATTATTTGGTGAATACATACAACATACACACAATATGACACACACAGTTAGGTAAATACACACAACAATGAGCAATAAATTTATACACAATGAACCTAGCAAGCAGCAAGTCAACCAATATCTCCCTACAGTGGTGTACCAGGTTCCAGTGTCTCTTCTGTACAAACACAGGTTTGGAATCCCCAGAATCACATTATTACTACTGTTGTTGGCTGGATTTCTCCACTATAGTCCTACTACCAGTGCTGATAGTACCTGCTACAAGGTGAGTGCTCTGGAGCCCCTGCCCAAGTGCTTTTTCTTGGTCTTGCAGCTACCTGCCTCAAAAATGTAAGCGCTGTGCTTAAAAGGCCATACCAGATGAGAGTGCATGCATGTGGGCATATGCAATGGTTACCTGAATAGCTTAAGGCTGCCTGGCTTGAGTGTACTACAAGGAGATACTGAAAAGCACAGGTTTGTTTGCGGGGTGATGTGGCTCCCTCAACAGAAACGCTCCTGGAATTCAGCATATGAAAAGGTTCCTGCAGCATTATAGACATTTTAACCAGTATGGACTTTGCTTCTGTTTAATTAATATCATGCTTGTGGCTCTGGGTAAATGCCCCTAAAATAGCTTTAAGTGAAATATAATACATAAGTGTGAAATTTTATAATGGGAGCTGCAGTGGTATATATCCTTATAAAAATCACTCAGCTATGTCACTAAGTGACTCATTTCTTATATTTCTTATATCCCACTACTCCGCCCATTCCAGTGTTCATGCCTGGACAATAACTCAGCATTTTTTGCTGTGTTTAACTTCACTAACAGAACCTGCTGGAGCTGCTTCCTGTCACTTCATAACCAATGTCTCTCTCCTCCACAAAGATTTGTTAAACTGCATAGATGCTGGGCTGGAATGTTCCTTTCTACTGGGTTTAAGTTACGGAAGGTAGGTTGGGGGATATAAGGTGGAAATAGGGACAAGGCTATAATGTAAAATGTGAGTGGGGTGAAGGAATCCGATACTTATGTATTATAAGAAATAATGTGCCCCTTCACATTATAATATAAGGATATTACGCCACCGAGGAGTTCCCTGACCATATAAAAGCACGAGTGCTTTTATACATGACAGGGAACTCCGAGGTGGCGTAATGTCCTTATATTACACTGTAAGGGGTGCATTATCCCTTATATAATAATATAAAATTGGTTGCTACAATTGCGGGTATGGTAATGCATTTCTGAAAAAAGGTTGTGTATTGCTGCAATGTATACTATATTTAGCATTAACAAGCTGCATTGATTTCAAGGAATTGTACACTGAAATAATGGCTTTGCCTCATTTTAATCTATAAATGAATATATCTAAGCAGCACTTGCTCTGCATGACTTCAAACCAGTACTTGGTTTTTCTCAAGCTCAGTCCCTCAGCCACCCAGACCCCTGCCAGACTATCTGACTCTCTGCGAGGGCAAGTATGCTCAGTAATCCCTAAGAGGCAGCATTGGGTGAGGGAATTTCCCATCATGCAGTTCATGTACCAACTGTCACCATTCCAGCTACAGCAAAACTATACATTACAGAAGAGTTTATGATACTAAGGCACTTGGTTGACACCTGGAATGTAAGATTTTTCAGACTAAATATATCAAAAGAAATAGGGAATAGGTCAACAAAAAAACGGTGCAGTGAGTACCGTTTGAGAGTTGAGAAGAATAATAGTTTCCAGTAATAGCCAATTAAATTGTTTGTACACATCTAATGGGGAATGTTGGAGGCAGGGTTGTCAGATCAGTGAAATCACTTTCAATCAGCGCAGCCCTGATAATTACATTTTTAGATACTAGACCAAAAGATCTGGCAACCCACATAGGAAGAATGTGTTTATATTATTGCAAAAGTTTCCACAGGCAGTCCTCCTACTACATCAATTTTATAGAACAAAAAAATATGTATTAAGCTGAAAATCCCTATACAGGAGTACCCAGGTCCCCCACCAAGGGCAGCATGTGACAGAGAGAAGACTTCACAATATATATAAATAAATGTATACAATAAAAACAAAAGTCTGTATTAAGAAGACATAAAACCTTACATTTATTAATTAAATTACCAATATAAATATATATCAAAAATAGCATATACCGTAAATATATATATATATAGCTGGCCAGCTCAAATATAAACCTTAGGAGCCTGACAAACCAATGATATAAATATCAATAAATAGTGAAAATCACAAGATAATCCAAAGGCTCCACTTAAAGCCTTTGAAGAGAAATAAAGCAACACACCATTGAAACATTTATTCCTGTCATCTCGTCATGTCTGATATTGAGCACAGGACATGCATCATGCAAGCTAACCTGCCGTATATGCCAGATGCTAGATTCAGGTCTGACATTCTTGCTTGATGCTTTTCAGATCAGTCTCTTGTAGTTTATGTACAACTTTTAAACCTCCCAGCCAGTCTGCTTTATGCACCAATTCCTGCTTGTTATGAGGCATATCCCAGAAATGATATCACAAAAACACTATCACTCACAAACCCATAAAGATGTTATTACTAACATGGGAGGTATGTTGTCCCGAAGAATGAACATTAGATGCAATAAAAGGTCATGTGTATAAAAAAAACTTATGATTTTACTGCAAGCATTGTGAGCAAGCAGTCATTTTTAACCAGAGAATGTCCCCAGCAACCTGATTACTTGGTTGACTGAAGTTTTTTTTTTAAATTAATTAGTGGTTTCCCAACAGAACTCAAATGAGTTAATCCAAGCTGTATCCAAGATCTGTAACAATACCAAATCTGAACTAATTCAAGGTGATATCTAATTTGCATCCTCTCCTCATCCTGCGTAATGTTGAAAAGATTGGAGTGATTTGAATGTTCACTGACCCATGAGAAGATTGAACAGATCTGTAAATATCTGCATAACTATTTTGGAAGGGATTAATATTCATATTTTGACATTTACTGTACTGTTTAAATGTACAGTACTGCATTTGCATGTAGTGCTATATATAACTAAAAAATATTCATACATCTAATGCATATTTGGTGTAAGTTTACATCATGTGCCTAATAAGTGGTAATCATATGGTAATTATATAAAAAAATCCAAAATGACAAAAATATTAAAGGGCAATTATACTGCTCCCCATCAGAGCCTTCCCAATAAATCCAGTATCCAGGTACTCTTCCCCGGGCTTTCCTTATGTCAGCTGCGGTCTGTAAATTAAATGTTGATTGTTTGTCTGGTCTTAGTCAGTCCCCACACAAAGTCCGAAAACCTGGCCAATCAGGAACATGCTATCCTTGCAGAGCGCCTTTTCTGATTGTCCAGTCCTCAGACACAATTACTAGGGGATCAGCCCTTGTAATCACTGGGGGCTTAGGGTTAAAGGGGCCCCAATTTCTTACTCTCCCCCCTGACCAATATTCCCTCTAATTTTATATTGGATGTGAAAAGAGAAGGTTGGACTAGGTGTATGTATGTTTTTATTTAACCTTGATTACTATGTTACTATGTAGGAGATATGTGCATACAAAATGACATTTAGTATGCTACACACCACAGTTCTTACATTTCAGCATTATATTGTATGCACACCACCGTGTGTGCTGGCCTAATACTTTGTGTGCAAAGCTAAAGGGCCTCCCACAGATAAAGAGCCACTTTGGTAGCTGCTATAAAAGAAGCCCAAATTATAGTTTTGCTGGTTGGCCCCATCGTTTCTAATCGAGCCTCTATTTTATTTGCCCGTTGCCCGTGTACACATGTGGGTATAGTATTTTTTACGTGCAGGTGTGTGGCTTGGGTGGAAGAGACAGGGGAAAAGAAGTGCACAGTTGGTAATGTACGTCATGTATTTAATAGTTATGAGTTGAGGAGGTGACATTTGTTGCAAAACTTTATATACAACGTTATCAGTTTTTCCACTTGGAGCATAAATATACAAATGTTGTGGTGAACCTGCTACGTGGAAGTTGCCGTGGGGAAAACATGTTGATTCCAACTGAACACCGCAGCACTTGAGTGACTGATGGACGTCAGTGTCTCTGAAGCATGTGACGTGCGGGCTCTTTGTCTGTGTTGTTAAAGTCAGGCTTCATTCGGTTGTGCTGTCTGAGCTCTGTGTGTTTTTGTTAAGCATGCTCTATTTTTTGCACATTAGTTAGCAGTATGTCACTTTGCACTTCAACACTTGCCACATGCCATTTAGGGGTGTGGGTATGATATTTTGGGGCATGGGTGTCAAGTTTGGGTGTGTAGTGTTTGGAAGTGTGCCTGTGATGTTTGGGGGCATGGACAGAATGTTTGTGGATCTGGCCATGATTTTGGGATGTACCTGTAATGTTTGAGGGCGTGGCCATGATGTATAGGGGTGAATCGGAATGGTTTGGTTTTTTTGGGGGGTGACCACAATATCTGATGAGTGCTCACAACATTTGGGGACACGGTTGGGATGTTTAGGGGCATGGCAGTTATCTTTGGGGGCCTGGCCTTGATTGTTGGGATATGAGCGTGACTGTGATTTCTGGTGGTGTACCCATGACAGCTACAACTGGGGGCGTGGTCACATTCCAGGAGGCTCTGCTTTGACAATAACTGCAAATAACCGCAAACGTAGTTCATATTACCAATAGCCTTTCCAGGGTTTATATTTGCATATAAATGTGATTCATATCACTGGTAGTAAAATAGTCTTTCCAGGGTTTATATTTGTATATAAATGTGGTTCATATCACCAATAGTAACATAGTCTTTCCAGGTTTATTTTTGTATATAATGTGACTCATATCACCAATAGTAACATAGTCTTTCCAGGGTTTATATTGTATATAATGTGATCCTATCACCCAATAGTAACATAGTCTTTCCAGGGTTTATATTTGTATATAAATGTCATTCATATCACCGATTTAAAATAGTCTTTCCAGGTTTATATTTGTATATAAATGTGACTCATATCACCAATATAACATAGTCTTTCCAGGGTTTTATTTGTATATAAATGGGATTCATATCACCGTAGTAAATAGTCTTCCAGGGTTTATATTTGTATATGTGATTCATATCACCAATAGTAACATAGTCTTTCCAGGGTTTATATTTGTATATAAATGTGACCATATCACCAATAGTAACATAGTTTTTCCAGGGTTTATATTTGTAATAATGTCATTCATATCACCGTAGTAAAATAGTCTTTCCAGGGTTTATATTTGTATATAAATGTGATTCATATCACCAATAGTAACATAGTCTTTCCAGGGTTATATTTGTATATAAATGTGACTCATATCACCAATAGTAACATAGCTTTCCAGGGTTTATATTTGTATATAAATGTGTTACATTCACCGGTATAAAATAGTCTTCCAGGGTTTTATTTGTAATAAATGTGATTCATATCACCAATAGTAACATAGTCTTTCCAGGGTTTATATTTGTATATAAATGTGACTTCATTCACCATAGTAACATAGTCTTTCCAGGGTTTATTTGTATATAAATTGATTCATATCACCAATAGTAACATAGTCTTCAGGGTTTATATTTGTATATAAATGTGATTCATATCACAATAGTAACATAGTCTTTCCAGGGTTTTATATTTGTATATAATGTGATTCATATCACCAATGTAACATAGTCTTTCCAGGGTTTATATTTGTATATAAATGTGACTCATATCACCAATAGTAACATCTTCTTTCCAGGGTTATATTTGTATATAAATGTGATTCATATCACCATAGTAAACATAGTCTTTCCAGGGTTTATATTTGTATATAAATTGGTTCATATCACCAATAGTAACATAGTCTTTCCAGGGTTATTTTGTATATAAATGTCATTCATATCACCAATAGTAACATAGTCTTTCCAGGGTTTATATTTGTATATAAATGTGACTTATATCACCAATAGTACCATAGTCTTTCCAAGGTTTATATTGTTTATAAATGTGACCATATCACCCATAGTAACATAGTCTTTCCAGGGTTTATATTGTATATAAATGTGACTCTATCACCATAGTAACATAGTATTTCCAGGGTTTATATTTGTTTTATATGTGACTCATATCACCCATAGTAACATAGTCTTTCCAGGGTTTATATTTGTATATATTATTATTCATATCACCGGTAGTAAAATAGTCTTTCCAGGGTTTATATTTGTATAAATGTGGTTCATATCACCAATAGTAACATAGTCTTTCCAGGGTTTATATTTGTATATAAATGTCATTCATATCACCAATAGTAACATAGTCTTTCCTGGGTTTATATTTGTATGTACATGTCATTCATATCACCGATAGTAAAATAGTCTTTCCAGGGTTTATATTTGTATATAAATGTGACTAATATCACCAATAGTAACATAGTCTTTCCAGGGTTTATATTTGTATATAAATGTGACTCATATCACCAATAGTAACATAGTCTTTCCAGGGATTATATTTGTATATAAATGTGATTCATATCACCAATAGTAACAAAGTCTTTCCAGGGTTTATATTTGTATATAAATGTGACTCATATCACCAATAGTAACATAGTTCTTCCAGGGTTATATTTGTATAAATGATTCATATCACCAATAGTAACATATCTTTCCAGGGTTTATATTTGTATATAAATGTGATTCATATCACCATAGTAACATGGTCTTTCCAGTTTTATATTTGTATATAAATGTGATTCTATCACTGGTAGTAAAATAGTCTTTCCGGGGTTTAATTTGTATATAAATGTGTTTCATATCTTCAATAGTAACATAGCCTTTCCGGTTTATATTTGTATATAAATGTACTCATATCACCATAGTAATAGTCTTTCCAGGGTTTATATTTGTATATAAATGTGACTCATATCACCAATAGTAACATAGTCTTTCCAGGTTTATATTTGTATATAATGTGATTCATATCACCCATAGTAACATAATCTTTCCAGGGTTTATATTGTATATAATGTGATTCATATCACCGGTAGTAAAATAGTCTTTCCAGGGTTTATATTTGTATATAAATGTGGTTCTATCACCAATAGTACCATAGTCTTTCCAGGGTTTATTTTGTATAAAATGTCATTCATACACCAATGTAACATAGTCTTTCCAGGGTTATATTGTATTAAATGTGACTCATATCACCAATATAACATAGTCTTTCCAGGGTTTATATTTGTAATATAATTTGCCTTATATCACCAATAGTAACATAGTCTTTCCAAGGTTTATATTGTTTATAAATGTGACTCATATCACCCATAACATAGTCTTTCCAGGGTTTATATTTGTATATAATGTGACTCATTCCCCATAGTAACATAGTATTTCCAGGTTTATATTTGTTTATAAATGTGACTCATATCACCCATAGTAACATTCTTTCCAGGGTTTATATTTGTATATAAATGTGATTCATATCACCGTAGTAAATAGTCTTTCCAGGGTTTATTTTGTATATAAATGTGGTTCATATCACACTAGTAACATAGTCTTTCCAGGGTTTTATATTGTATATAAATGTCATTCATATCACCAATAGTAACATAGTCTTTCCTGGGTTTATTTGTATGTAACATGTCATTCATATCACCGTGTAAAATAGTCTTTCCAGGGTTTATATTTGTATATAAATGTACTAATATCACCAATAGTAACATAGTCTTTCCAGGGTTTATATTTGTATATAATGTGACTCATATCACCAATTAACATGTCTTTCCAGGGATTATTTGTTATATAATGTGATTCATATCACCAATAGTAACAAAGTCTTTCCAGGGTTTATATTGGTATATAAATGTGACTCATATCACCAATAGTAACATAGTCTTTCCAGGGTTATATTTTTATATAAATGTGATTCATATCACCAATAGTAACATAGTCTTTCCAGGGTTTATATTTGTATAAATGTGATTCATATCACCAATAGTAACATGGTCTTTCCAGGTTTTATATTGTATATAAATGTGATTCATATCACTGGTAGTAAAATGTCTTTCCGGGGTTTATATTTGTATATAAATGTGGTTCATATCTTCAATAGTAACATAGCCTTTCCAGGTTTTATTTTGTATATAAATGTGACTCATATCACCAATAGTAACATAGTCTTTCCAGGGTTTATATTTGTATATAAATGTGACTCATATCACCAATAGTAACATAGTCTTTCCAGGGTTTATATTTGTATTAAATGTGATTCATATCACCCATAGTAACATAATCTTTCCAGGGTTTATATTGTATATAAATGTGATTCATATCACCGGTAGTAAAATAGTCTTTCCAGGGTTTATATTTGTATATAAATGTGGTTCATATCACCAATAGTAACATAGTCTTTCCAGGGTTTATATTTGTATATAAATGTCATTCATATCACCAATAGTAACAGTCTTTCCAGGGTTATATTTGTATATAATGTGACTCATATCACCAATAGTAACATAGTCTTTCCAGGGTTTTATTTGTATATAAATGTGACTCATATCACCAATAGTAACATAGTCTTTCCAGGGTTTATATTTGTATATAATGTGATTCATATCACCAATAGTACATGGTCTTTCCAGGGTTATATTTGTATATAAATGTGTCATATCATCACCAATAGTAACATAGTCTTTCAGGGTTTATATTTGTATATAAATGTGTGATTCATATCACCAATAGTAACATGGTCTTTCCAGGGTTTATATTTGTATATAAATGTGATTCATATCACCAATAGTAACATGGTCTTTCAGGTTTTATATTTGTATATAAATGTGATTCATATCACTGGTAGTAAAATGTCTTTCTGGGGTTTATATTGTATAAATGTGGTTCATATCTTCAATAGTAACATAGTCTTTCCAGGGTTTATATTTGTATATAAATGTGATTCATATCACCAATAGTAACATGGTCTTTCAGGGTTTATATTTGTATATAAATGTGATTCATATCACCATAGTAACATGTTCTTTCCAGGGTTTATATGTGTATATAAATGTGGTTCATATCACCAATAGTAACATAGTATTTCTAGTGTTTATATTTGAAACCCTACAATTTACATTGTTGTTGTCACTGAAGTGGATTCTGTGTCTGAGTTACTGAATTCACACTCTGCATGTGATGTGCGAGCTTTTTATTGGACAAGCTGGACTTCACCGGCGTCGGCCATTTCAGAGGGCGTCGCCGTTATGTGGATGGATTCAGGGGTGTGGCTGTAAGGTGAGCACATACATACATACATACATACATACAGATTTCTACTTTATATAGTAGATATATAGCTGCCAGAACAGAGCCATACAATTAAAGGAAAATCAAATCATTTCCAAATAGTCTTTATGCATTGAATATAGTCACATTCTGTAGACAGACCTTTCAGTTGTTTTAAAATCACCATCTACTGTGTAAAGAAAACGATTTAATTTCCAAATCTGCTTTCCTACTTCTAAAGCTTTAGTCTAGATTTCGTCAAGACAATTTAATTTCTAGCTTTATTCATGGCGTAATGCAATGTTTTAGTTCATTGCGCTTTTTGGATGTGCAGAAGCAGAGATATGTGCTACACTACATTCATTAAGGTTTCATCAGATTTTTTTTCCTTTTGGTGTATCTACCTTTTCGTTTTTTAAAATTTTTCATCTTTATCACTTCAGTCATGAAATGTAGATTCATTAAATTACTGTGCCGGGCTAGTTCTGCTGAAGTTCTTATTTAAAATGTAGCACTGGTTAGTTTATCATCATCTTGCTTCAAGAAGAAAAAAAATGCTGTCAGCTGCATCAAGTCTCTAACATTCTCTTTTAACAATGTGCCTGCAGTCACAGTGACACCAGACAGACAAGTTTTATTAAAAAGAAAATGAAAATATGTGCAGGTATTAAATACAGAAAATGAAAAGATTTATTGGGGTTTTTTTTTTACTCCTGAAGAAAAATGTTGAATGAATAGCTATAAACATTAAAGGATTAAAGTCAGGCACATGTGGATTTAATCACTGAAATAGATGCCATTTTTGAGACAGTTTTGGAACAGATATGGGACACTATTAATTGTAGCAGTAGCTAAAATCCAATTAATACATTGCCATATAAATTGACTTAAATATTTGTGGATATAGGAAATCTATTTTTTTACCCAGCCAAAGCACATTCTTCAATCTTTCTGTCTATCACCCCCACCACAATGTTACATTTTCCTCCTGTCTTGTATTTAACCCCTTCCCTTTAGCCCCTGGCTATTTCCATTTTCATAATATATTCACTCTGGATCTACAACATACAAATAATCTGCGAATTTCTGCTAAGGTATAAAGTCTATTCATTATTATTAGTATTATTATTATTGATTTATATAGCGCCAACATCTTACATTAGTATCTTTTACGATTCATTTGCTAAATCTAAGAAAATGAATGGACATGTACCTGTTTTGCATGCTTTTAGTCAATGAACTACTAGATTAAAAACCCACCAGATCATCATCCCCCTCCTGGACCTACTTGAACAGAATTCCCCAGACCTACAATCTTATTTTCAATATTTACAACTGCTCCACTTTATCCTCCCCATTGCAAAATATACCTTCCCAGAGAGGTGCACCATGTTTGCAAACCTCTGCTCACTCTCAGGACTTCCACAACACTCTGCTCACTCTCCACAACACACCCTGTTCTGCATTCCCCTGATTCTCCAGTTGCAAGCAGCAGATATACTTCCTTTACATGACCAAATGGGAAAAAGAGCTTCCGGCTTCTTGCAGAGCTTTCACCCTAATTTACAAAAAAACAAATGCATGCTCTGTCCAGAAAGACTGCAGACTTATTTAACCCTAACATGTTAGGAACCACAGTTGCCCTTTAAGCAATTAATATTTATTAATACTGGTAGAACAAACATGCATCATGATATACTAGATCTTTTATCATGGTGGCCATGGCAGCTATTCTACACAAATTTTTCCCAAACTTTCCAGACATATTTTGGAGATGCCAACAAGAAATAGGCACCCACTCTCACAAATTGTTCTCTTGTACACTTCTACAGAGCTACTGGCCAAACATCATCTCCTTATACAATCAAATCACAATTAGAGATGGGATCCAGGTTCGTGTCGACACCGAACCCCTCAGT
Organism: Hymenochirus boettgeri; assembly: GCA_019447015.1. Lineage (NCBI taxonomy): Eukaryota > Metazoa > Chordata > Amphibia > Anura > Pipidae > Hymenochirus > Hymenochirus boettgeri. Next base: position 188,062,267 of record CM033474.1, on the reverse strand, counting down.
TCCGAAATCCAAAAGATCCATCCGAACCTGGACAGATCCTCCGTATTCGACTTTGGAAGCATTTTTGATCATTTTCGAACGTTCATGGCTATTTTCATAAATTATCTAATATACCCCGTAAATTATCAAAAATGTCTTCCGGTTTCGGATTTCCCGAGATCCAGGAATCCGAAAATGGAACGAAACTGTGAGTTTCGGCCATCTCTAATCACAATGAGTGACATACCATGCAACCCTTAATTTTGCTTCACTCTATGCTGCCAGGAACAATCACTTTAAACAAAAAAAACTTGCTGAGATTTTTCTTAATAGCTGAAGAACACTCCCCCCCCGCCACTGGCAGAAAATTCATTGCCCCCTTTAGTCGAGCGGGTAAGAGAAATTAATCACATAATGCGAATGGAAGAACTCACCTCGTTTATCTACCACGAGAAACAGTTTTATCTGAATTTAGACATCATGGGTGTTATTTGTGGAATCTGCACAGTTTATATTGTTGCTTTAGCCATAACTTCTTAAAATGCAATACTTAAATGTAACATTAGAAGCTTTAACTCAGTCCAGTCCACATTCAATAAGGACTACAGGTGAAAAAATCTCCCTTTTTGCCTAACCTCCTTTCCTCCATCTCCCACCCTCCTTCTTTTACTGCACTTCACAGCAGTTCGGTGAAACCAATTTTACGATATGGTAGATTATTTTCAAGAACTTTTGGATTATCCATATAATCTATCGAATGATAAATTAAGGGACAACTTGTACTGCTGACTCAATTTAAAAAATATAAATAAAATATAATAAAGAATTTAAAAACAAAAAACATCAGATCTGTTTTGCTATAAACCATAAACCAAGTACTTCCTTCATGACGTCCTTGCTAAACGGCAACTGTGCAATATTAAGTATGGGCATTGGCAACTTAAAAGGGACAGTGGGCCCTTCCCAGGGCCTATTGCCAGCAAGGGAGCAGTGCAGGTTGGCATAGCACTGATGCCTATAACTGCATAGTTAGTTTACTATGCCATTTTACAGTATGCGCACATCCTGTAGCACCCATTGTATTGAAATCAAATTTTCAATTCCATTGACGTAAATATTATATTTGTGAATTTTTCGCACATGTTCTCAAACCGCCAGTGAATCAAATAGTGTGAATCTTGTCCATCCCTACTCATTGATGGCAACCATAACAGCCCCTTGTGTGTGGTATAAGCAAAACATACAGTAAGTGCATGTGCTGTTTATACAATTTCCAGTTTATGTGAAAACTTTATAGACAATAACTCTTCTTCCCTGGATGATCTAAAAATCAATCATACTTTACTACTCAGCATTAGGGATGGCCGTTCGCGATCCGAACCCGGATCCGCCGCGGATTTATCCCGTTCGCGAACGGCGGATTTTTCCGGATTTTCCGCCTTCCAACTCCGATTCGCGGATTTTTCGTATTTTCGAAAATTTTCAAATTACGAGTTTTCACGTATTTTCGAAAATTTCCGGAAATACGGGAAAACTGTATTTTCGAAATTTTCGAAATACAATGGTTTCTCTTAATTCCTACATACATATTTTCGAAAATATTCGAAATTACGAGGATTACTTGTATTTCGAAAATACATATTTTCCAAATACATGAAACTCGTAATTTCGAAAATTCGCGGATCCTCGAGCGAACCGGATTTTGCGAAGTTCGGACTCTCTACTCAGCATCTTGGCTGTACTGAATTGCCGCAAACAGATATGAAATTTAGTTAAATGAAAATATTCTATATACAATATTTCCTTTTCATTTTTATTTCAGACATCTTGCTTGTCAAAATTATTTATTTTTACATCAATTTTATAGGTGTTTAACTATGACTGAGGCATGCACATATAATCCAGAACACAAATCTATTTAGGGCACAATCCCACCGGGTTTGCCAATACGGTTTAACTGTAGGTATTAAATATTTAGCCTAATCTAATAAAAGTCATTTTGCAACATTAAGCTAAAAACATCTGATACCCAGAATTCCCTGGCCCCAATTTTATGACATGAGGTCCTGTTCAGCTTTATACCCAGACTTTCTCTTTTTCACGCTTTCTTGCTTTCTTTCTCTCCCTTTCTTTGAAAAATTATCTAATAGGCTCTTTGTGGTACAATCAGATGGAATGGCAAAGAAGTGTTCGACAGTCTCCAGCAGCTCATCTGAACAGCTCCTCTGAGTTTCACAATAATAATCAGTGCGCCCAGTGCCGCCGGATTATTTTGTATATTCATGAAGCTGCTAGCTCATCAGCCGTCAGGAGAATGTGCAGTAATCCTTGGATGAAATAAGGCCAATCAGTAATAATGAGGAAGGTAATATCTCCCAAGAGATTCTAGTGGGTTTCATCAAACCCGACTGTAGCATTCCAACTATTTCTTTACAAATGCAGCCTTTGATCTCTGATTTGAGTAAAGATGCAAGAAAATGATGAGCTGTTGTATTGTCCGTTGTGTAAAAGATAATAAGCCACCAATAACAGAATAGTGGAATGAACATGAACACCCAACATTTTATAATGTTATTGTATTATTTGCTCCTTAATGTTTTATTGTGTCTGTGAGCTGCTGCATATTTCTGAGTACAAATATATATATACATATAAAACTATATATAAAACAGCACAGAAGCACACCAAACCTTATATATATATATATATATATATATATATATATAAATATATATATATATATATATATATATATAATATATATAATTCTTGGATAAGTCCTCTGCACTCCCCTTGGAATTCCAGCTACCCCGGTGCCTCCAAAGAGGTATGATAAACAGGTTCGAATATCGGGCACACATGGAATTTTCTCAAGAGTACAAACTTTTATTCAACCTAAGCGTTACAGAAATCAACGTGTTTCAGCCATCTTAGTCAGCTGTCATCAGGATATATATATATATACGGCTTGACCTAAGATGGCTGAGACGCGTTGATTTCTGTAACACTTAGTGTTGAATAAAAGCACTGGTTTAAATGTACTGATTTACATACGAGAGATTTATTATTATTATTATATTATTATATATTTATATCTCTTCATTGTTTTAACATGTTTTAGAAGTATGTGTTACATTCATTTCAGCTGGGGAGATTGGTATTTAGGAAGCTTTTGTATCATATACTTTACCTCTGATAATGTACATGAACGCGTCAGGTCAGTTGAGTGCCTAATCTGTCTTGCTGTTTTTATGCCAAAACAATAAAGTTATGTTTTATGAACTTGGAGCTTGATACCGATTTGTGTCCACACCTGTGGTAGTAGAGCTTTCTATTTTCTTATGACTTAAATGTCTATCACCCTGAAATTATACGGTATGCCCTCAGATACCATGTGTATCCTTTCTATAAATGTTTTGGTACCGGTAAATTTATGTGTTTAAGATTCATGTTGCCCAATTCTGCCACTTTACTTTCTGGGAGGTCTCCCATACATAAATCATATGACATGGGCAAATACAGTAATGGTATAATAACTTTTGAGTCAGGTTAATTGTGTATAAATCATCTATTCCCCAACCAAATGGTTTTTCTTGTCTGTGTTTCTGGCATAAATTTTGTTGTTGTGATCAAGGGTGGCACCATGAATTCCTGTATATTTGGAGTTGCCTTCTATAAATGTGCCGATACTTGTTAAACATGGTGTCTGTGTCTTATTTCTCTTGTTCTACGTGTGTACTGTACATGTATATATATTATATATATATAATATATCTATATACTACTGTAAATATCCACTGTAGGTGTTTTATGTTACACTTTACTAGGAACATAGAGATTTCTAAAACTGGTGATACATTTATGTACTTAACCAGAAAATCAGAACGCTGAGTTTGTAAAACGGCAAAGAAAATTCCTAAACTATTCCCGTCACATCTGTAGCTTGCAGAATATACTTAAGGGAAACAAACAATTGTTTCTCAGTCTCATTTTACTTTTACACTACAACAACTGCACAATAAGTGGAAAAAGGCAATGATCTCATGGACTGTTTATTGCCTACAACAGAAAAAAATAAGTAAATGAGGTGGCATCAGCATTGCATAATTGAGCATGCATAATGGGCTTAGCCCCATTATGCATGCTCAATGCTACCACAACAGTCAATAAACGAGCAGGTGATTAATGGGAGTTTTGTCTGATAACCACTTGCTTTGGGAAGTATGTCGGGTGTTGTTTGTTGATCCACCAGGTCAGACCACCAACGAAGACTGCCTGAGCGGATGCACACCTGTGATTATCAGCCAAAACTTTTATAAAACAAAAATTAAAAAAAGTAAATTCACTTCATAAAAACCCATAAAAGCTGAGCCACTCACTGTTAGTGTCCATACTTGTAATGATTAAAGGTAATATGTAGAAACATCAATGTTCCTTACAGATCCTGAATTACAAAAATACAGCAAACTACAGTGAAAATAAAATAATGAAGTTAATGTATGTCATGCTATATTACCCATGAGTATCCTGTAAATTATACCTTCTAACACCATACCCCCAATGTCCTAGCTTTGTCCCGACAGACCAGATCTAAGAACCTGTCTGAGGATGGAGCTGGGGTATTTATGTCTATGTGGATCATACATCATCATGGGTATTACAGGAACATGGCTGGGTGGGATTCAAAACTCATAAAACATAGTATAATAAAGGTTAATAAGACATATGTCCATCCAGTTCAACCCATCTAGCATATCCTCATTTCCTGCCTAACTGTTGATCAAGAAGGAAATCATGATTGACTCGAGTATAAGCCGAGGTAGATAGTTGCCCTTTAAATATACAGTAATCCCATACAGTAACCCTAATACCTTCCACTGTAGATGTTGAAACTACAACTCCCAGCATGCTTTCATTGCTGGGAGTTGTAGTTTCCAAACCTATAGTAGAAAGGTATTGGGTGTTACTGTATGGCATACTGTCCCCCACCCTAGAGCCCCCAGTTCACTTACCGTACCTGGCCAGTCTTCAGTTTCATCTCTCCGCCGGCTGCTGCTCACTCTGTTCAGAGCCGGCAGTTCCCAGTACTGCTTCGCGGCTGCGCGATGACGTCCTCGCGCACCCGCAAAGAACTACTGGGAACTGCCGGCTTCCTTCCTGACTCGCGGCTGCATCTTGATTAAGGTAAGTTTTTTTGACTCAAGTATAAGCCGAGGCAAGGTTTTTAGGTTGATTTTAAACTAAAAACCTCGACTTATACTCGAGTATATACGGTACTTAATATAACTGCTTGATACACAATTGTTTTAAAATGTGGGCTCTGATACACTACAAACAGTTAAGATACTATAAAAAGTATAAAATGTGATAAAATTTTTAAATAAATCATTAAACTTGATTTCTTTTATCTTGGTTTATAGGTTATCAGCAGGGGCATGACCAGCGGACCCTCCAGGAGCCAGGGGGGTGGACCATCTTCTTATTTTCTCTATGACAGATACAGCCTCCCCCCTCCAGAAAACCATTGTAGATGAAGCAGGGAGGAGGCCCCATTAAAGTTTTACTGGGGGACCAAGTGGTTACTAGTTACGCCACTGGTATCATCTTTACACAATCTGTGCCCCACACAGATCATGTATGGAGATAATTTTAAATGCACACATGCAATTTATTAAAAAAAAAAACCTGCAGCCAACATATAACTGTGTGGACTACATTTTGTGTAACATCTTAACACGTATTTGTATATATATTTATGTCAATGGGTTTGCATTATCATAGGAAAATACTGTAGGCTGAAGAGGATTTAAAAGAAGCAAATTTATGATTGAAGGGAAATATGCACTGTGCCATACTGTGTGCTTCCGAGTACAATGATTGTCATGTTGCTTATTGACCTTTGCAACATTATCTGGCCTTCATCATTTTTCATTCACGTTGAAAAAATAATCAGGTCTGGCATTTGTCATCCTTGTAAATTCGTACAATAAAAATATGTTTTATTGACTTTGACTAACCATCTAGTTTCAGTGATAGATGACCGAAGACAGCTAGCTCATTTAAAATGACATAATAGGAATAAATGAAAATATTCAAATATTTAAAGAATTTCAGTATTATAGTTTTTTCTTTAGATATTAAATACTTGGGCAAATCTGATATACAAACTATATTATATTATTTTAACATATAGCACACCAGTTTCCTTCAACCAATTGCCTTGGTTGCAACTTATAGTATCATATAGCTTCTATCAGATAAACACACTCCCAGGACTTTCAGAAATTGTGTTAACAAGCATATTACTCAAACATGCTCAGATTCTACTGAGCAACTGATAGCCCAGTGGGGTTAAATGGCAAAACAGTAATGGAACTACAACGTCTCCTGCATTCACGAAGTTAATATTGCGAACCATTTATTTATGCACACAGATTTGATGGATAGGCCAATTAAGTGAGTGGAACAAGAAGATACTCCTTTTTTCTGAAAGCATAATTTGCCCTGAACTTTAGATTGGAATTACTTTATCGATGTATGCTATATGACATTGCCAATGGTAATGTAATGTAAATACAAAGAATACCACCATATTGAATTGTGTTGTTGTTTGTTTTTATGGTTTATTTTCTATAAGACAGCTATATTTAGCATTTCACTTTTCAAATCTACAGATTTAGTGATCTTTGCATTTTGTTTTCATTCTCTCAGGGCCATTTCTAGTCATCTCTGTACCCTAGGCAAGATTCCAGGTGGTGTCCCTTTCCCACATAGCAGAAACACACCTCCCTCTGACTCCTTCCAAGCACAGGCCCCTGCCAAAGCCTGACAGAATAAAAAATACAGTATGCATGCCTTACAGTCACATGCATATTGCGCAATGCGAACTTCCCTCCCCGGTTGGAAAAAGCTTTGTACAGAATGCCCCAACCTTAACACGGGCCCCATAATTCCCCGGTTAACCACTGTATTCTAATATAATGTTTTAGTTACATACCTCAACAGTGATTCTTTTAGCCAAATAGTTTCCATTCAAGGGCAGTTCTCCTTAGCGCCAAATACACTCTGAGAGCTTTGCCGAAGCTCAGAGTAGGAATCCTCTGTCATTGGCCATGACATATTGTTCCAGCACCGGGAATTATTCTTGTGAGCATGCGGAAAGCTATCTCAGTGTACGTGGCGCTCAGGGGAACTTCTTGGGTAGAAGGTCAGAAGATTAAAAGCAAAAAGAAGCACCTTTGAGGGTCTGTATCAAATGGTTTTGAGATATTGGGGGTGATCTACCTCATTATGAAATATTGTTTTGGGGTGAACATGCTCTTTAACCATTTATTCCCCAATACATTCTATACAGCCTGCTGTGACCCATCTATTTAAATTTAATGTGTTTAAATACATACAACATACAGGAATCACAGACAAGCAGGGAGACGCAGGCAAATCACAGTTTGCAATTCAAAGTGAATTTTATTGCTGCTTCAACACAACATGTTTCGAGCGTTCAAGCTCACTTTCTCAAGTGAGCGGAACGCTCGAAACATGTTGTGTTGAAGCAGCAATAAAATTCACTTTGAATTGCAAACGGTGATTTGCCTGCATCCCCTGCTGTTACTGTGATTCCTGTTGGATATTAGGTGTGTGAGCGGACACATCGCGGGGGATAGATGCTATGAACATTTAGCCACACTAGACAACCTCTGATTATTTGGTGAATACAAAACATACACACAATATGACACACACAGTTAGGTAAATACACACAACAATGAGCAATAAATTTATACACAATGAACCTAGCAAGCAGCAAGTCAACCAATATCTCCCTACAGTGGTGTACCAGGTTCCAGTGTCTCTTCTGTACAAACACAGGTTTGGAATCCCAGAATCACATATTACTACTGTTGTTGCTGGATTTCTCCACTATAGTCCTACTACCAGTGCTGATAGTACCTGCTACAAGGTGAGTGCTCTGGAGCCCCTGCCCAAGTGCTTTTTTTGGTCTTGCAGCTACCTGCCTCAAAAATGTAAGCGCTGTGCTTAAAAGGCCATACCAGATGAGAGTGCATGCATGTGGGCATATGCAATGGTTACTGAATAGCTTAAGGCTGCCTGGCTTGAGTGTACTACAAGGAGATACTGAAAAGCACAGGTTTGTTTGCGGGGTGATGTGGCTCCCTCAACAGAAACGCTCCTGGAATTCAGCATATGAAAAGGTTCCTGCAGCATTATAGACATTTTAACCAGTATGGACTTTGCTTCTGTTTATAAATATCATGCTTGTGGCTCTGTGGTAATGCCCCTAAAATAGCTTTAAGTGAAATATAATACATAAGTGTGAAATTTTATAATGGGAGCTGCAGTGGTATATATCCTTATAAAAATCACTCAGCTATGTCACTAAGTGACTCATTTCTATATTTCTTATATCCCACTACTCCGCCCATTCCAGTGTTCATGCCTGGACAATAACTCAGCATTTTTTGCTGTGTTTAACTTCACTAACAGAACCTGCTGGAGCTGCTTCCTGTCACTTCATAACAATGTCTCTCTCCTCCACAAGATTTGTTAAACTGCATAGATGGGGCTGGAATGTTCCTTTCTACTGGGTTTAAGTTACGGAAGGTAGGTTGGGGGATATAAGGTGGAAATAGGGACAAGGCTATAATGTAAAATGTGAGTGGGGTGAAGGAATCCGATACTTATGTATTATAGAAATAATGTGCCCCTTCACATTATAATATAAGGATATTACGCCACCGAGGAGTTCCCTGACCATATAAAAGCACGAGTGCTTTATACATGACAGGGAACTCCGAGGTGGCGTAATGTCCTTATATTACACTGTAAGGGTGCATTATCCCTTATATAATAATTAAAATTGGTTGCTACAATTGCGGGTATGGTAATGCATTTCTGAAAAAGGTTGTGTATTGCTGCAATGTATACTATATTTAGCATTAACAAGCTGCATTGATTTCAAGGAATTGTACACTGAAATAATGGCTTTGCCTCATTTTAATCTTAAATGAATATATCTAAGCAGCACTTGCTCTGCATGACTTCAAACCAGTACTTGGTTTTTCTCAAGCTCAGTCCCTCAGCCACCCAGACCCCTGCCAGACTATCTGACTCTCTGCGAGGGCAAGTATGCTCAGTAATCCCTAAGAGGCAGCATTGGGTGAGGGAATTTCCCATCATGCAGTTCATGTACCAACTGTCACCATTCCAGCTACAGCAAAACTATACATTACAGAAGAGTTTATGATACTAAGGCACTGGTTGACACCTGGAATGTAAGATTTTTCAGACTAATATATCAAAGAAATAGGGAATAGGTCAACAAAAAAACGGTGCAGTGAGTACCGTTTGAGAGTTGAGAAGAATAATAGTTTCCAGTAATAGCCAATTAAATTGTTTGTACACATCTAATGGGGAATGTTGGAGGCAGGGTGTCAGATCAGTGAAATCACTTTCAATCAGCGCAGCCCTGATAATTACATTTTTAGATACTAGACCAAAAGATCTGGCAACCCACATAGGAAGAATGTGTTTATTATTGCAAAAGTTTCCACAGGCAGTCCTCCTACTACATCAATTTTATAGAACAAAAAAAATGTATTAAGCTGAAATCCCTATACAGGAGTACCCAGGTCCCCCACCAAGGGCAGCATGTGACAGAGAGAAGACTTCACAATATATATAAATAAATGTATACAATAAAACAAAAGTCTGTATAAGAAGACATAAAACCTTACATTTATTAATTAAATTACCAATATAAATATATATCAAAATAGCATATACCGTAAATATATATATATATAGCTGGCCAGCTCAAATATAAACCTTAGGAGCCTGACAAACCAATGATATAAATATCAATAAATAGTGAAAATCACAAGATAATCCAAAGGCTCCACTTAAAGCCTTTGAAGAGAAATAAAGCAACACACCATTGAAACATTTATTCCTGTCACTCGTCATGTCTGATATTGAGCACAGGACATGCATCATGCAAGCTAACCTGCCGTATATGCCAGATGCTAGATTCAGGTCTGACTTCTTGCTTGATGCTTTTCAGATCAGTCTCTTGTAGTTTATGTACAACTTTTAAACCTCCCAGCCAGTCTGCTTTATGCACCAATTCCTGCTTGTTATGAGGCATATCCCAGAAATGATATCACAAAACACTATCACTCACAAACCCATAAAGATGTTATTACTAACATGGGAGGTATGTTGTCCCGAAGAATGAACATTAGATGCAATAAAAGGTCTGTGTATAAAAAAAACTTATGATTTTACTGCAAGCATTGTGAGCAAGCAGTCATTTTTAACCAGAGAATGTCCCAGCAACCTGATTACTTGGTTGACTGAAGTTTTTTTTTTTTAAATTAATTAGTGGTTTCCCAACAGAACTCAAATGAGTTAATCCAAGCTGTATCCAAGATCTGTAACAATACCAAATCTGAACTAATTCAAGGTGATATCTAATTTGCATCCTCTCCTCATCCTGCGTAATGTTGAAAAGATTGGAGTGATTTGAATGTTCACTGACCCATGAAAGATTGAACAGATCTGTAAATATCTGCATAACTATTTTGGAAGGGATTAATATTCATATTTTGACATTTACTGTACTGTTTAAATGTACAGTACTGCATTTGCATGTAGTGCTATATATAACTAAAAATATTCATACATCTAATGCATATTTGGTGTAAGTTTACATCATGTGCCTAATAAGTGGTAATCATATGGTAATATATAAAAAAAATCCAAAATGACAAAAATATTAAAGGGCAATTATACTGCTCCCCATCAGAGCCTTCCCATAAATCCAGTATCCAGGTACTCTTCCCCGGGCTTTCCTTATGTCAGCTGTGGTCTGTAAATTAATGTTGATTGTTTGTCTGGTCTTAGTCAGTCCCCACAAAGTCCGAAAACCTGGCCAATCAGGAACATGCTATCCTTGCAGAGCGCCCCTTTTCTGATTGTCCAGTCCTCAGCACAAATTACTAGGGGATCAGCCCTTGTAATCACTGGGGCTTAGGGTTAAAGGGGCCCCAATTTCTTACTCTCCCCCCTGACCAATATTCCCTCTAATTTTTATTGGATGTGAAAAGAGAAGGTTGGACTAGGTGTATGTATGTTTTTATTTAACCTTGATTACTATGTTACTATGTAGGAGATATGTGCATACAAAATGACATTTAGTATGCTACACACACACAGTTCTTACATTTCAGCATTATATTGTATGCACACACCGTGTGTGCTGGCCTAATACTTTGTGTGCAAAGCTAAGGGCTCCCACAGATAAAGAGCCACTTTGGTAGCTGCTATAAAAGAAGCCCAAATTATAGTTTTGCTGGTTGGCCCCATCGTTTCTAATCGAGCCTCTATTTTATTTGCCCGTTGCCCGTGTACACATGTGGGTATAGTATTTTTTACGTGCAGGTTGTGGCTTGGGTGGAAGAGACAGGGGAAAAGAAGTGCACAGTTGGTAATGTACGTCATGTATTTAATAGTTATGAGTTGAGGAGGTGACATTTGTTGCAAAACTTTATATACAACGTTATCAGTTTTTCCACTTGGAGCATAATATACAAATGTTGTGGTGAACCTGCTACGTGGAAGTTGCCGTGGGAAAACATGTTGATTCCAACTGAACACCGCAGCACTTGAGTGACTGATGGACGTCAGTGTCTCTGAAGCATGTGACGTGCGGGCTCTTTGTCTGTGTTGTTAAAGTCAGGCTTCATTCGGTTGTGCTGTCTGAGCTCTGTGTGTTTTTGTTAAGCATGCTCTATTTTTTGCACATTATTAGCAGTATGTCACTTTCACTTCAACACTTGCACATGCCATTTAGGGGTGGGTATGATATTTTGGGCATGGGTGTCAAGTTTGGGTGTGTAGTGTTTGGAAGTGTGCGTGATGTTTGGGCATGGACAGAATGTTTGGGATTGGCCATGATTTTGGGATGTACCTGTAATGTGATGCGTGGCCATGATGTTATAGGGTGAATCGGAATGGTTTGGTTTTTTTGGGGGTGACCACAATATCTGATGAGTGCTCACAACTTGGGACACGTTGGGATGTTTAGGGCATGCAGTATACTTTGGGGCTGGCTTGATTGTTGGGATATGAGCGTGACTGTGATTTATGGTGGTGTCCCATGCAGCTACAAATGGGGCGTGGTCACTTAGAGGCTCTGCTTTGACATAACTGCAAATAACCGCAAACGTAGTTCATATTACCAATAGCCTTTCCAGGGTTTATATTTGATATAAATGTGATTCATATCACTGTAGTAAAATAGTCTTTCCAGGGTTTATATTTGTATATAATGTGGTCATATCACCAATAGTAACATAGTCTTTCCAGGGTATTTTTGTATATAAATGTGACTCATATCACCAATAGTAACATAGTCTTTCCAGGGTTTATATTGTATATAAATGTGATTCATATCACCAATAGTAACATAGTCTTTCCAGGGTTTATATTTGTATATAAATGCATTCATATCACGCATAGTAAAATAGTCTTTCCAGGGTTTATATTTGTATATAAATGTGACTCATATCACCATGTAACATAGTCTTTCCAGGGTTTATATTTGTATATAAAGGGATTCATATCACCGGTAGTAAAATAGTCTTTCCAGGGTTTATATTTGTATATAAATGTGATTCATATCACCAATAGTAACATAGTCTTTCCAGGGTTTAATTTGTATATAAATGTGACTCATATCACAATAGTAACATAGTCTTTCCAGGGTTTTATTTGTATAAATGTCATTCATATCACCGTAGTAAAATAGTCTTTCCAGGGTTATATTTGTATATAAATGTGATTCATATCACCAATAGTAACATAGTCTTTCCAGGGTTTATATTTGTATAAATGTGACTCATATCACCATAGTAACATAGTCTTTCCAGGGTTTATATTTGTATATAAATGTGATTCATATCACCGTAGTAAAATAGTCTTCCAGGGTTTATATTGTATATAAATGTGATTCATATCACCAATAGTAACATAGTCTTTCCAGGGTTTATATTTGTATATAAATGTGACTCATATCACCAATAGTAACATAGTCTTTCCAGGGTTTATATTTGTATATAAATGTGATTCATATCACCAATAGTAACATAGTCTTTCCAGGGTTTATATTTGTATATAAATGTGATTCATATCACAATAGTAACATAGTCTTTCCAGGGTTTATATTTGTATATAAATGTGATTCATATCACCAATGTAACATAGTCTTTCCAGGGTTTATATTTGTATATAAATGTGATCATATCACCATAGTAACATATTCTTTCCGGGTTTATATTTGTATATAAATGTGATTCATATCACCATAGAAAATAGTCTTTCCAGGGTTTATATTTGTATATAAATGTGGTTCATATCACCAATAGTAACATAGTCTTTCCAGGGTTTATATTTGTATATAAATGTCATTCATATCACCAATAGTAACATAGTCTTTCCAGGGTTTATATTTGTATATAAATGTGACTTATATCACCAATAGTAACATAGTCTTTCCAGGTTTATTTGTTTATAAATGTGACTCATATCACCCATAGTAACATAGTCTTTCCAGGGTTTATATTTGTATATAAATGTGACTCATATCACCAATAGTAACATAGTATTTCCAGGGTTTATATTTGTTTATAAATGTGACTCATATCACCCATAGTAACATAGTCTTTCCAGGGTTTATATTTGTATATAATGTGATTCATATCACGGTAGTAAAATAGTCTTTCCAGGGTTATATTGTATATAAATGTGGTTCATATCACCAATAGTAACATAGTCTTTCCAGGGTTTATATTGTATATAAATGTCATTCATATCACCAATAGTAACATAGTCTTTCCTGGGTTTATATTTGTATGTACATGTCATTCTATCACGATAGTAAAATAGTCTTTCCAGGGTTTATATTTGATATAAATGGGACTAATATCACCAATAGTAAAATAGTCTTTCCAGGGTTATATTTGTATATAAATGTGACTCATATCACCAATAGTAACATAGTCTTTCCAGGATTATATTTGTATATAAATGTGATTCATATCACCAATAGTAACAAAGTCTTTCCAGGGTTTATATTGTATATAAATGTGACTCATATCACCAATAGTAACATAGTCTTTCCAGGGTTTATATTGTATATAAATGTGATTCATATCACCAATAGTAACATAGTCTTTCCAGGGTTTATATTTGTATATAATGTGATTCATATCACCAATAGTAACATGGTCTTTCCAGGTTTTTATATTTGTATATAAAGTTCTATCACTGTAGTAAAATAGTCTTTCCGGGGTTTATATTTGTATATAAAGTGGTTCATATCTCAATAGTAACATAGCCTTTCCGGGTTTATATTGTTATTAAATGTGACTCATATCACAATAGTAACATAGTCTTTCAGGGTTTATATTTGTATATAAATGTGACTCATATCACCAATAGTAACATAGTCTTTCCAGGGTTTATATTGTATATAAATGTGATTCAATCACCCATAGTAACATAATCTTTCCAGGGTTTATATGTGATATAAATGTGATTCATATCACGAGTATAAAATAGTCTTTCCAGGGTTTTATATTGTATATAAATGTGGTTCATATCACCAATAGAACTAGTCTTTCCAGGGTTTATATTTGTATATAAATGTCATTCTATCACCAATAGTAACATAGTCTTTCCAGGGTTTATATTGTATATAAAAGTGACTCATATCACCAATAGTAACATAGTCTTTCCAGGTTATATTTGTATATAAATGTGACTTATATCACCAATAGTAACATAGTCTTTCCAAGGTTTAATTGTTTATAAATGTGACTCATATCACATAGTAACATAGTCTTTCCAGGGTTTATATTTGTAATAAATGTGACTCATATCACCAATAGTAACATAGTATTTCCAGGGTTTATATTTGTTTATAAATGGACTCATATCACCCATAGTAACATAGTCTTTCCAGGGTTATATTTGTATATAAATGTGATTCATATCACCGGTAGTAAAATAGTCTTTCCAGGGTTTATATTGTATATAAATGTGGTTCATATCACCAATAGTAACATAGTCTTTCCAGGGTTTATATTTGTATATAAATGTCATTCATATCACCATAGTAACATAGTCTTTCCGGGTTTATTTTGTATGTACATGTCATTCATATCACCGATAGTAAAATAGTCTTTCCAGGGTTTATATTGTATATAAATGTGACTAATATCACCATAGTAACATAGTCTTTCCAGGGTTTATATTTGTATTAAATGTGACTCATATCACCAATAGTAACATAGTTTTTCCAGGGATTATATTGTATATAATGTGATTCATATCACCAATAGTAACAAAGTCTTTCCAGGGTTTATATTTGTATATAAATGTGACTCATATCACCAATAGTAACATAGTCTTTCCAGGGTTTATTTTGTATATAATGTGGATTATATCCCCATGACATTTATATACAAATATAAACCCTGGAAAGACCATGTTACTATTTGTGATATGAATCACATTTATATACAAATATAAACCCTGGAAAGACCATGTTACTATTGGTGATATGAATCACATTTATATACAAATATAAACCTAATGTGATTCATATCACCAATAGTAACATAGTCTTTCCAGGGTTTATTTGTATATAAATGTGATTCATATCACCAATAGTACATAGTCTTTCCAGGGTTTATATTTGTATATAAATGTGATTCATATCACCAATAGTAACATAGTCTTCCAGGGTTATATTTTGTATATAAATGGGATTCATATCACCAATGGTAACATAGTCTTTCCAGGGTTTATATTTGTATATAAATGTGACTCATATCACCAATAGTAACATATTCTTTCCAGGTTATATTTTGTATATAAATGTGATTCATATCACCAATAGTAACATATTCTTTCCAGGGTTTATATTTGTATAAAATGTGGTTCATATCACCAATAGTAACATAGTCTTTCCAGGGTTTATATTGTATATAAATGTCATTCATATCACCAATAGTAACATAGTCTTTCCAGGGTTTATATTTGTATATATGTGACTTATATCACCAATATAACATAGTCTTTCCAAGGTTTATATTTGTTTATAAATGGACTCATATCACCCATAGTAACATAGTCTTTCCAGGTTTATATTGTTATATAAATGTGACTCATATCACCATAGTAAACATAGTATTTCCAGGGTTTATATTTGTTTTATAAATGTGACTCATATCCCCATAGTAACTATTCTTTCCAGTTTATATTTGTATATAAATGTGATTCATATCACCGGTAGTAAAATAGTCTTTCCAGGGTTATATTTTGTATATAAATTGGTTCATATCACCAATAGTAACATAGTCTTTCCAGGGTTTATATTTGTATATAAATGTCATTCATATCACCAATAGTAACATAGTCTTTCTGGGTTTATTTGTATGTACAGTCATTCACACCGATAGTAAAATAGTCTTTCCAGGGTTTATATTTGTATATAAATGTGACTATCACCAATAGTAACATAGTCTTTCCAGGGTTATATTTTGTATTAAATGTGACTCATATCACCAATAGTAACATAGTCTTTCCAGGATTATATTTGTATATAAATGTGATTCATATCACCAAGTAACAAGTCTTTCCAGGGTTTATATTTGTATATAAATGTGACTCATATCACCAATAGTAACATAGTCTTCCAGGGTTTATATTTGTATATAAATGTGATTCATATCACCAATAGTAACATAGTCTTTCCAGGGTTTATATTGTTATAAATGTGATTCATATCACCAATAGTAACATGGTCTTTCCAGGTTTTATATTTGTATATAAAGTTGATTCATATCACTGGTAGTAAAATAGTCTTTCCGGGGTTTATATTTGTATATAAATGTGGTTCATATCTCATAGTCCATAGCCTTTCCAGGGTTATATTTGTATATAAATGTGACTCATATCACCAATAGTAACATAGTCTTTCCAGGGTTTATATTTGTATATAAAGTGACTCATATCACCAAGTAACATAGTCTTTCCAGGGTTTATATTTGTATATAAATGTGATTCATATCACCCATAGTAACATAATCTTTCCAGGGTTTATATTTGTATTAAATTGATTCATATCACCGGTAGTAAATAGTCTTTCCAGGGTTTTATTTTTATATAAATGTGGTTCATATCACCAATAGTAACATAGTCTTTCCAGGGTTTATATTTGTATATAAATGTCATTCATTCACCAATAGTACATAGTTCTTTCCAGGGTTTATATTTGTATATAAATGTGACTCATACACCAATAGTAACATAGTCTTTCCAGGGTTTATATTTGTAAAATGTGACTTAATCACCAATAGTAACATAGTCTTTCAAGGTTTATATTTGTTTATAAATGTACTCATATCACCATAGTAACATAGTCTTTCCAGGGTTTATATTTGTATATAAATGTGACTCATATAACCAATAGTAACATAGTATTTCCAGGGTTTATTTTGTTTATAAATGTGACTCATATCACCCATAGTACATAGTCTTTCCAGGGTTTTATATTTGTATATAAATGTGATTCATATCACCGGTAGTAAAATAGTCTTTCCAGGGTTTATATTTGTATATAAATGTGGTTCATATCACCAATAGTAACATAGTCTTCCAGGGTTTATATTGTATATAAATGTCATTCATATCACCAATAGTAACATAGTCTTCCTGGGTTTATATTTGTATGTACTTCATTCATATCACCGATAGTAAATAGTCTTTCCAGGGTTTATATTTGTATAAAATTGACTAATATCACCAATAGTAACATAGTCTTCCAGGTTATATTTGTATATAAATGTGACTCAATCACCAATAGTAACATATTCTTTCCAGGGTTTATATTTGTATATAAATGTGATTCATATCACCAATAGTAACAAGTCTTTCCAGGGTTTATATTTGTTATAAATGTGACTCATATCACCAATAGTAATAGTCTTTCCAGGGTTTATATTTGTTATAAATGTGATTCATATCACCAATATAACTATTCTTTCCAGGGTTTATATTTGTATATAAATGTGATTCTATCACCATATTAACATGGCTTTTCCAGGTTTTATATTTGTATATAAATGTGATTCATATCACTGGTAGTAAAATAGTCTTTCCGGGTTTATATTTGTATATAAATGTGGTTCATATCTCAATAGTAACATAGCCTTTCCTCAGGGTTTATATTTGTATATAAGGTGACTCATATCACCATATAACATAGTCTTTCCAGGGTTTATATTTGTATATAAATGTGACTCATATCACCAATAGTAACATAGTCTTTCCAGGGTTTATATTTGTATATAAATGTGATTCATATCACCCATAGTAACATAATCTTTCCAGGGTTTATATTTGTATATAAATGTGATTCATATCACCGTAGTAAAATAGTCTTTCCAGGGTTTATATTTGTATAAAATTGGTTCATACACCAATAGTAAACATAGTCTTTCCAGGGTTTATATTTGTATATAAATGTCATTCATATCACCAATAGTAACATAGTCTTTCCAGGGTTTTATTTATATAAATGTGACTCATATCACCAATAGTAACATAGTCTTTCCAGGTTTATATTTGTATATAATGTGACTCATATCACCAATAGTAACATAGTCTTTCCAGGGTTTATATTTGTATATAAATGTGTATTCATATCACCAATAGTAACTGTCTTTCCAGGGTTATATTTGTATATAAATGTGATTCATATCACCAATAGTAACATAGTCTTTCCAGGGTTTTATTTTTATATAAAGGTGATTCATATCACCAATAGTAACATGTCTTTCCAGGGTTTATATTGTATATAAATGTGATTCATATCACATAGTAACATGGTCTTTCCAGGTTTTATATTTGTATATAAATGTGATTCATATCACTGATGTAGTAAATATCTCTTCTGGGGTTTATATTTGTATATAAATGTGGTTCATATCTTCAATAGTAACATAGTCTTTCCAGGGTTTATATTTGTATATAAATGTGATTCATATCACCAATAGTAACATGGTCTTTCCAGGGTTTATATTTGTATATAAATGTGATTCATATCACCAATAGTAACATGGTCTTTCCAGGGTTTATATGTGTATATAAATGTGGTTCTATCACCAATAGTAACATAGTATTTCTAGTGTTTATATTTGAAACCCTACAATTTACATTGTTGTTGGTCACTGAAGTGGATTCTGTGTCTGAGTTACTGAATTCACACTCTGCATGTGATGTGCAGGCTTTTTATTGACAAGCTGGACTTCACCGGCGTCGGCCATTTCAGAGGGCGTCGCCGTTATGTGGATGGATTCAGGGGTGTGGCTGTAAGGTGAGCACATACATACATACATACATACATACAAGATTTCTACTTTATATAGTAATATATAGCTGCCAGAACAGAGCCATACAATTAAAGGAAAATCAAATCATTTCCAAATGTCTTTATGCATTGAATATAGTCACAATTCTGTAGACAGACCTTTCAGTTGTTTTAAAATCACCATCTACTGTGTAAAGAGAAAACGATTTAACTTCCAAATCTGCTTTCCACTTCAAAGCTTTAGTCTAGATTTCGTCAAGACAATTTAATTTCAAGCTTTATTCATGGCGTAATGCAATGTTTTGTTCATTGCGCTTTTTGGATGTGCAGAAGCAGAGATAATGGTCTACACTACATTCATTTAAGGTTTCTCAGATTTTTTTTCCTTTTGGTGTATCTACTTTTCGTTATTTTAAATGTTTCATCTTTATCACTTCAGTCATGAAATGTAGATTCATTAAATTACTGTGCGGGCTAGTTCACTGCTGAAGTCTTATTTAAAATGTAGCACTGGTTAGTTTATCATCATCTTGCTTCAAGAAGAAAAAAAATGCTGTCAGCTGCATCAAGTCTCTAACATTCTTCTTTAACAATGTGCCTGCAGTCACAGTGACACCAGACAGACAAGTTATTCTATTAAGAAAGAAAAGTGAAATATGTGCAGGTATAAATACAGAAAATGAAATAGATTGTATTGGGGTTTTTTTTTTACTCCTGAAGAAAAATGTTGAATGAATAGCTATAAACATTAAAGGATTAAAAGTCAGGCACATGTGGATTAATCACTGAAATAGATGCCATTTTTGAGACAGTTTTGGAACAGATATGGGACACATTAATTGTAGCAGTAGCTAAAATCCAATTAATACATATGCCTAATAAATTGACTTAAATATTTGTGGATATAGGAAATCTATTTTTTACCAGCCACAAGCACATTCTTCAATCTTTCTGTCTTCTATCACCACCACCACATGTTACAGTTATCCTCCTGTCTTGTATTTAACCCCTTCCCTTTAGCCCCTGGCTATTTCATTTTCATAATATTCACTCTGGATCTACAACATACAAATAATCTGCGGAATTTCTGCTAAGGTATAAATGTCTATTCATTATTATTAGTATTATTATTATTGATTTATATAGCGCCAACATCTTCATTAGTATCTTTTACGATTCTTTGCTAAATCTAAGAAAATGAATGGACATGTACCTGTTTTGCATGCTTTTAGTCAATGAACTACTAGATTAAAAACCCACCAGATCATCATCCCCCTCCTGGACCTACTTGAACAGAATCCCCAGACCTACAATCTTATTTTCAATATTTACAACTGCTCCACTTTATCCTCCCCATTGCAAAAATATACCTTCCCGAGAGGGTGCACCATGTTTGCAAACCTCTGCTCACTCTCAGGACTTCCACAACACTCTGCTCACTCTCCACAACACACCCTGTTCGCATTCATCACTGATTCTCCAGTTGCAAGCAGCAGATATACTTCCAATTTACATGACCAAATGGGAAAAAGAGCTTCCGGCTCTTTGACAGAGTCTTTCACCCTAATTTACAAAAAAACAAATGCATGCTCTGTCCAGAAAGACTGCAGACTTACATTTAACCCTAACATGTTAGGAACCACAGTGCCTTTAAGCATATTAATATTTATTAATACTGGTAAACAACATGCATCATGAAATACTAGACTTTTTATCATGGTGGCCATGGCAGCTATTCTACACAAATTTTTTCCCAAACTTTCCAGACATATTTTGGAGATGCCAACAAGAAATAGGCACCCACTCTCACAAATTGTTCTCTTGTACACTTCTCAAGCTACTGGCCAAACATCATCTCCTTATACAATCAAATCACAATTAGAATGGGATCCAGGTTCGTGTCGACACCGAACCCCTCAGTTCCAATCCAAAAGATCCATCCGAACCTGGACAGATCCTCCGGATTTCGGGACTTTGGAAGGCATTTTTGATCATTTTCGAACGTTCATGGCTATTTTCATAAATTATCTAATATAGCCCCGTAAATTATCAAAAATGTCTTCCGGTTTCGGATTTTCCCGAGATCCAGGAATCCGAAAATGGAACGAAACACAGTGAGTTTCGGCCATCTCTAATCACAATGAGTGCATACCATGCAACCCTTAAATTTTGCTTCCACTCTATGCTGCCAGGAACAATCACTTTAAAACAAAAAAACTTGCTGAGATTTTTCTTAATAGCTGGAGAACAATCCTCCCCCCGCCACTGGCAGAAAAGTCATTGCCCCCTTTTAGCGAGCGGGTAAGAGAAATTAATCACATAATGCGAATGGAAAACTCACCTCGTTTATCTACCACAGAGACAGTTTTATCTGAATTTAGACATCATGGGTGTTATTTGTGGAATCTGCACAGTTTATATTGTTGCTTTAGCCATAACTTCTTAAAACAATACTAAAATGTAAACTTAGAAGCTTTAACTCAGTCCAGTCACATTCAATAAGGACTACAGGTGAAAAAATCTCCCTTTTTGCCTAACCTCCTTTCCTCCATCTCCCACCCTCCTTCTTTTACTGCACTTCACAGCAGTTCGGTGAAACCAATTTTACGGATTTGGTAGATTATTTTCAAACTTTTGGATTATCCATATAATCTATCGAATGTAAAAATAAGGGACAACTATGTACTGCTGACTCAATTTAAAAAAAAATATAATAAATATATAGAATTAAAAACAAAAAACATCAGATCTGTTTTGCTATAAACCATAAACCAAGTACTTACTTCATGACGTCCCTTGCTAAAACTGCAAGGCTGTGCAATATTAAGTATGGGCATTGGGCAACTTAAAAGGGACAGTGGGCCCTTCCCAGGGCCTATTGACAGCAAGGGAGCATGCAGGTTGGCATAGCACTGAGTAGCCTAACCTGCATAGTTAGGTTACTATGCCATTTTACAGTATGCGCACATCCTGTAGCACCCATTGTATGAATCAAAAGTTCAATTCCAATTGACGTAAATATTATATTTGTGAATTTTTCGCACATGTTCTCAAACCGGCCAGTGAATCAAATAGTGTGAATCTTGTCCATCCCTACTCATTGATGCAACCATAACAGCCCCTTGTGTGTGGTATAAGCAAAACATACAGTAAGTGCATGTGCTGTTTATCAAATTTCCGTTTATGTGAAAACTTATACCATAACCTGCCAATACTCCTAATCTTCTCGCCTGGATGATGTCTAAAATCAATCATCGTTTTACTACTCAGCATTAGGATAGGCCCCGGTTCGCGCTGCTGAACCCGTATCCGGCCGCGGATTATCCCGGTTCGGCACGAACGCGATTTTCCGTTTTCAGGACTATTAATCCGACCGGAATCTCTAACCTTCCTGTCTGGCGCGGATTTTTTCAGTATTTCAGAACACTTTGCTGAACTTACTGTAACGGCAGTTTCGCATCTATATTTCGGGCAACACAACTAATGTGCCGTGCAAAGTGCTGTGGTAACATGTTCTTTTCAAAATCAATTTTCGACAAAGTAGTCGGATATGGACTATCTCTAACTCAACACTTCCATATTGAGACTATACCTATGGTCTTCGAAATATTCGAAATTACAAGATGGATTAGCGTAAGAATGTTATTTTCGAAATCCATATTTTCTCAAAAAATAATGAAAAACTCGTAATTTTCGAAAATTCCGCGGATCCTCGATCGGACCGGCATTTGTTCGAAGGTTCGTAGACATCTATGCTACTCTTGCTGGCAATACTTGTGAACTGTGATTGATCTGGCAATAATCGCCAGTCAAACAGTAGATAGTTCGCAGATCCTATACAGGTTGCGTAAATGACGATACTTACTATATCATGATAATGGCACAAATATGGTCCTTCATTTCTATAGTCTGACATCGTTGGCTTGGTCAAAATTATTGTACACTATTCTCAACATGCTAATGTCTTCATAGGTAGTTTACCAGCTCAGTGACCAGCCGGTCATGCTCACACTATATCCGCAGAACTCAAATCATAGATTTACCGGGCAGCGAGCATCCGGCACTGCGTGCGCTCTTGCCAATGCGTTATAAGCTGTAGGTACCTTAACAATGACCTTTCATATCCTCAATCTAATACAACGTCATTTTGCCAGCTTACACTAAACACTCCTGATACCTTGCAGTTTCGGTGCTATGGTCACATTTATATACAAATATAAACCCTGGAAAGACTATGTTACTATTGGTGATATGAGTCACTTTATATCAAATATAAAACCTGGAAAGACTATGTTACTATTGGTGATATGAATGACATTTATATACAATATAAACCCTGGAAAGACTAATGTTACTATTGGTGATATGAACCACATTTATATACAAATATAAACCCTGAAAGACTATTTTACTACGGTGATATGAATCACATTTATATACAAATATAAACCCTGGAAATTATGTTACTATGGGTGATATGAATCACATTTATATACAAATATAACCCTGGAAAGACTATGTTACTATGGTAATATGAATCACATTTATATACAAATATAAACCCTGGAAAGACTATGTTACTATTGGTGATATAGTCACATTTATATACAAATAAAACCACTGGAAAGCTATGTTACTATTGAGATATGAACCACATTTATATACAAAATAAACCCCGGAAAGACTTTTTACTACCAGTGATATGAATCACATTTATATACAATATAAACCTGAAAGACCATGTTACTATTGGTGATATGAATCACTTTATATACAAATTAAACCCTGGAAAGACTATGTTACTATTGGTGATATGAATCACATTTATATAAAAATATAATCCCTGGAAAGACTATGTTATTATTGGTGATAGAAATCACATTTATATACAAATATAACCCTGGAAAGACTTTGTTACTATTGGTGATATGAATCACATTTATATACAAATATAACCCTGAAAGACTATGTTACTATTGGTGATATAGTCACATTTATATACAAATAACCCTGGAAAGACTATGTTACTATTGGTGATATAGTCACATTTATATACAAATTAAACCCTGGAAAGACTATTTTACTATCGGTGATTGAATGCCATTACATACAAATATAAACCCGTAAAGACTATGTTACTATTGTGATATGAATGAACTTTTTACAAATATAAACCCTGGAAAGACTATGTTACTATTGGTGATATGAACCACATTTATATACATATAAACCCTGGAAAGACTATTTTACTACCGGTGATATGAACACATTTATATACAAATATAAACCTGGAAAGACTATGTTACTATGGGTGATATGAGTCACATTTATAAACAAATATAAACCCTGGAAACTATGTTACTATTGGTGATATGAGTCACATTTATATACAAATATAACCCTGGAAAGACTATTTACTTGGTGATATGAGTCACATTTATAAACAATATAAACCTTGGAAAGACTTGTTACTATTGGTGATATAAGTCACATTTATATACAATATAAACCCTGGAAGACTATGTTACTATGGTGATATGAGTCACATTTATATACAATATAAACCCTGGAAAGACTATGTTACTATTGGTGATATGAATGACATTTATATACAAATATAACCCTGGAAAGACTATGTTCTATTGGTGATATGACCACATTTATATACAATAATAAACCCTGGAAAGACTATTTTACTAGGTGATATGAATCACATTTATACAAATATAAACCCTGAAAGATTATGTTTACTATGGTGATATGAATCACATTATATCACATAATAAACCCTGGAAGACTATGTTCTATTGGTGATATGAGTCACATTTATATACAAATATAAACCCTGGAAAGACTATGTTACTATTGGTGATATGAGTCACTTTATATACAAATATAAACCCTGGAAAGCTATTTTACTATTGAGATATAACCACATTTATATACAAATATAAACCCGAAAGACATTTTACTACCAGTGAATAGAATCACATTTATATACAAATATAAACCTGAAGACATGTTACTATTGGTGATATGAATCACATTTATATACAAATATAAACCCTGGAAAGACTTGTTACTATTGGTGATATGAATCACATTTATATACAAATAAACCCTGGAAAGACTATGTTACTATTGGTGATATGAGTCACATTTATATACAAATATAAACCCTGGAAAGACTTGTTACTATTGGTGTAATGAATCACATTTATATACAAATATAATCCCTGGAAAGACTATGTTA
The DNA here is from genome assembly GCA_019447015.1 of Hymenochirus boettgeri. Taxonomy (NCBI): domain Eukaryota; kingdom Metazoa; phylum Chordata; class Amphibia; order Anura; family Pipidae; genus Hymenochirus; species Hymenochirus boettgeri. The sequence continues at coordinate 188,036,579 of CM033474.1, read as the reverse complement.
CTATTGGTGATATGAGTCACATTTATATAACAATATAAACCCTGGAAAGACTATGTTACTATTGGTGATATTAGTCACATTTATATCAAATATAAACCCTGGAAAGACTATTTTACTATCGGTGATATGAATGACATGTACTACACAATATAACCCAGGAAAGACTATGTTACTATTGGTGATAGATGACATTTATATACAAATATAAACCCTGGAAAGACTATGTTACTATGGTGATATGAACCACATTTATATACAAATATAACCCTGAAAGACTATTTTACTACCGGTGATATGAATCACATTTATATACAAATATAACCTGGAAAGACTATGTTACTATGGATATGAGTCACATTTATAAACAAATATAAACCCTGGAAAATACTATGTTACTATTGGTGATATGAGTCACATTATTATACAAATATAAACCCTGGAAAGACTATGTTACTATGGGTGATATGAGTCACATTTATAAACAATATAAACCTTGGAAAGACTATGTTACTATTGGTGATATAATCACATTTATATCAAATAAAACCCTGGAAAGACTATGTTACTATTGGTGATATGAATGACATTTATATACAATAAAACCCTGGAAAGACTATTTACTATTGGTGATATGAACACATTTATATACAAATATAAACCCTGGAAAGACTATGTTACTATTGGTGATATGAATCACATTTATATACAAAATAAACCCTGGAAAGAATATGTTACTATTGGTGATATGAGTCACATTTATATACAAATATAAACCCTGGAAAGACATGTTACCATTGGTGATATGAATCACATTTATACAAATATAAACCCTGGAAAGACTATGTTACTATTGGTGATATGAATCACATTTATATACAAATAAAACCCTGGAAAGACTATGTTACTATTGGTGATATGAATCACATTATATACAAATATAAACCCTGGAAAGACTATGTTACTATTGGTGATATGAGTCACATTTATATACAAATATAAACCCTGGAAAGACTATGTTACTATTGTGATATGAATCACATTTATATACAAATATAAACCCTGGAAGACTATTTACTACGGTGATATGAATCACATTTATATACAAATATAAACCTGGAAAGACTATGTTACTATGGTGATATGAGTCACATTTATATACAAATATAAACCCTGGAAAGACTATGTTACTATTGGTGATATGAATCACATTTATATACAATATAAACCCTGAAAGACTATTTTACTACGGTGATATGAATGACATTTAATACAAATATAAACCCTGGAAAGACTATGTTACTATTGGTGATATGAGTCACATTTATATACAAATATAAACCCTGGAAAGACTATGTTACTATTGGTGATATGACCATTTATATACAAATATAAACCCTGGAAAGACTATTTACTACGTGATATGAATCCCATTTATATACAAATATAAACCCTGGAAAGACTATGTTACTATTGGTGATATGAGTCACATTTATATACAAATATAAACCCTGGAAAGACTATTTTACTATCGGTGATATGAATGACATTATATACAAATATAAACCCTGGAAAGACTATGTTACTATTGGTGATATGAATCACATTTATATACAAATATAAACCCTGGAAAGACTATGTTACTATTGGTGATATGAGTCACATTTATATACAAAAATAACCCGGAAAGACTATGTTACTATTGGTGATATGAACCACATTTATATACAAATATAAACCCTGGAAAGACTATTTTACTACAGTGATATGAATCACATTTATATGCAAATATAACCCTGGAAAGGCTATTGGTAATATGAACTACGTTTGCGGTTATTTGCAGTTATTGTCAAAGCAGAGCCTCTGGAAGTGACCACGCCCCAGTTGTATCTGTCATGGTACACCACCAGAAATCACAGTCACGCTCATATCCCAACAATCAAGGCCAGGCCCCAAGATAATGCATGCCCCTAAACATCCACCGTGTCCCAAATGTTGTAGCACTCATCATATTGTGGTCACCCCCAAAAAACCAAAACCATTCCGATTCACCCTATACATCATGGCCACGCCCTCAAACATTACAGGTTACATCCAAAATCATGGCCAGATCCACAAACATTCTGTCCATGCCCCCAAACATCACAGGCACACTTCCAAACACTACACACCCAAACTTGACACCCATGCCCAAAATATCATACCCACACCCCTAAATGGCATGTGGCAAGTGTTGAAGTGCAAAGTGACATACTGCTAACTAATGTGCAAAAATAGAGCATGCTTAACAAAAACACACAGAGCTCAGACAGCACAACCGAATGAAGCCTGACTTTAACAACACAGACAAAGAGCCCGCACGTCACATGCTTCAGAGACACTGACGTCCATCAGTCACTCAAGTGCTGCGGTGTTCAGTTGGAATCAACATGTTTTCCCCACGGCAACTTCCACGTAGCAGGTTCACCACAACATTTGTAATTTATGCTCCAAGTGGAAAAACTGATAACGTTGTATATAAAGTTTTGCAACAAATGTCACCTCCTCAACTCATAACTATTAAATACATGACGTACATTACCAACTGTGCACTTCTTTTCCCCTGTCTCTTCCACCCAAGCCACACACCTGCACGTAAAAAAATACTATCCCCCATGTGTACACGGGCAACGGGCAAATAAAATAGAGGCTCGATTAGAAACGATGGGGCCAACCAGCAAAACTAAATTACACATTTATATACAAATATAAACCCTGGAAAGACTATGTTACTATTGAAGATATGAACCACATTTATATACAAATATAAACCCCGGAAAGACTATTTTACTACCAGTGATATGAATCACATTTATATACAAATATAAAACCTGGAAAGACCATGTTACTATTGGTGATATGAATCACATTTATATACAAATATAAACCCTGGAAAGACCATGTTACTATTGGTGATATGAATCACATTTATATACAAATATAAACCCTGGAAAGACTATGTTACTATTGGTGATATGAGTCACATTTATATACAAATATAAACCCTGGAAAGACTATGTTACTATTCCTGGTGACTTATATCACCAATATTAACATAGTCTTTCCAAGGTTATATTTGTTTATAAATGGACTCATATCACCCATAGTAACATAGTCTTTCCAGGTTTATATTGTTATATAAATGTGACTCATATCACCATAGTAAACATAGTATTTCCAGGGTTTATATTTGTTTATAAATGTGACTCATATCCCCATAGTAACATTCTTTCCAGTTTTATATTTGATATAATGTGATTCATATCACCGGTAGTAAAATAGTCTTTCCAGGGTTTATTTTGTATATAAATTGGTTCATATCACCAATAGTAACATAGTCTTTCCAGGGTTTATATTTGTATATAAATGTCATTCATATCACCAATAGTAACATAGTCTTTCTGGGTTTATTTGTATGTACAGTCATTCACACCGATAGTAAAATAGTCTTTCCAAGGGTTTATATTTGTATATAAATGTGACTATCACCAATAGTAACATAGTCTTTCCAGGGTTATATTTTGTATATAAATGTGACTCATATCACCAATAGTAACATAGTCTTTCCAGGGATTATATTTGTATATAAATGTGATTCATATCACCAAGTAACAAAGTCTTTCCAGGGTTTATATTTGTATATAAATGTGACTCATATCACCAATAGTAACATAGTCTTCCAGGGTTTATATTTGTATATAAATGTGATTCATATCACCAATAGTAACATAGTCTTTCCAGGGTTTATATTGTTATAAATGTGATTCATATCACCAATAGTAACATGGTCTTTCCAGGTTTTATATTTGTATATAAAGTGATTCATATCACTGGTAGTAAAATAGTCTTTCCGGGGTTTATATTGTATATAAATGTGGTTCATATCTTCATAGTCCATAGCCTTTCCAGGGTTAATATTTGTATATAAATGTGACTCATATCACCAATAGTAACATAGTCTTTCCAGGGTTTATATTTGTATATAAAGTGACTCATATCACCAAGTAACATAGTCTTTCCAGGGTTTATATTTGTATATAAATGTGATTCATATCACCCTAGTAACATAATCTTTCCAGGGTTTATATTTGTATTAAATTGATTCATATCACCGGTAGTAAATAGTCTTTCCAGGGTTTATTTTTTATATAAATGTGGTTCATATCACCAATAGTAACATAGTCTTTCCAGGGTTTATATTTGTATATAAATGTCATTCATCCACCAATAGTAATATTCTTTCCAGGGTTTATATTTGTATATAAATGTGACTCATACACCAATAGTAACATAGTCTTTCCAGGGTTTATATTTGTAAAATGTGACTTAATCACCAATAGTAACATAGTCTTTCAAGGTTTATATTTGTTTATAAATGTACTCATATCACCATAGTAACATAGTCTTTCCAGGGTTTATATTTGTATATAAATGTGACTCATATAACCAATAGTAACATAGTATTTCCAGGGTTTATATTTGTTTATAAATGTGACTCATATCACCCATAGTACATAGTCTTTCCAGGGTTTATATTTGTATATAAATGTGATTCATATCACCGGTAGTAAAATAGTCTTTCCAGGGTTTATATTTGTATATAAATGTGGTTCATATCACCAATAGTAACATAGTCTTCCAGGGTTTATATTGTATATAAATGTCATTCATATCACCAATAGTAACATAGTCTTCCTGGGTTTATATTTGTATGTACATTCATTCATATCACCGATAGTAAATAGTCTTTCCAGGGTTTATATTTGTATAAAATGTTGACTAATATCACCAATAGTAACATAGTCTTCCAGGTTATATTTGTATATAAATGTGACTCAATCACCAATAGTAACATATTCTTTCCAGGGTTTATATTTGTATATAAATGTGATTCATATCACCAATAGTAACAAGTCTTTCCAGGGTTTATATTTGTATATAAATGTGACTCATATCACCAATAGTAATAGTCTTTCCAGGGTTTATATTTGTTATAAATGTGATTCATATCACCAATATAACTATTCTTTCCAGGGTTTATATTTGTATATAAATGTGATTCTATCACCATATTAACATGGCTTTCCAGGTTTTATATTTGTATATAAATGTGATTCATATCACTGGTAGTAAAATAGTCTTTCCGGGTTTATATTTGTATATAATGTGGTTCATATCTCAATAGTAACATAGCCTTTCCAGGGTTTATATTTGTATATAAGGTGACTCATATCACCATATAACATAGTCTTTCCAGGGTTTATATTTGTATATAAATGTGACTCATATCACCAATAGTAACATAGTCTTTCCAGGGTTATATTTGTATATAAATGTGATTCATATCACCCATAGTAACATAATCTTTCCAGGGTTTATATTTGTATATAAATGTGATTCATATCACCGTAGTAAAATAGTCTTTCCAGGGTTTATATTTGTATAAAATGTGGTTCATACACCAATGTAAACATAGTCTTTCCAGGGTTTATATTTGTATATAAATGTCATTCATATCACCAATAGTAACATAGTCTTTCCAGGGTTTTATTTATATAAATGTGACTCATATCACCAATAGTAACATAGTCTTTCCAGGTTTATATTTGTATATAATGTGACTCATATCACCAATAGTAACATAGTCTTTCCAGGGTTTATATTTGTATATAAATGTGATTCATATCACCAATAGTAACTGGTCTTTCCAGGGTTATATTTGTATATAAATGTGATTCATATCACCAATAGTAACATAGTCTTTCCAGGGTTTTATTTTTATATAAAGTGATTCATATCACCAATAGTAACATGTCTTTCCAGGGTTTATATTGTATATAAATGTGATTCATATCACAATAGTAACATGGTCTTTCCAGGTTTTATATTTGTATATAAATGTGATTCATATCACTGATGTAGTAAATAGTCTCTTCTGGGGTTTATATTTGTATATAAATGTGGTTCATATCTTCAATAGTAACATAGTCTTTCCAGGGTTTATATTTGTATATAAATGTGATTCATATCACCAATAGTAACATGGTCTTTCCAGGGTTTATATTTGTATATAAATGTGATTCATATCACCAATAGTAACATGGTCTTTCCAGGGTTTATATGTGTATATAAATGTGGTTCTATCACCAATAGTAACATAGTATTTCTAGTGTTTATATTTGAAACCCTACAATTTACATTGTTGTTGGTCACTGAAGTGGATTCTGTGTCTGAGTTACTGAATTCACACTCTGCATGTGATGTGCAGGCTTTTTATTGACAAGCTGGACTTCACCGGCGTCGGCCATTTCAGAGGGCGTCGCCGTTATGTGGATGGATTCAGGGGTGTGGCTGTAAGGTGAGCACATACATACATACATACATACATACAAGATTTCTACTTTATATAGTAGATATATAGCTGCCAGAACAGAGCCATACAATTAAAGGAAAATCAAATCATTTCCAAATGTCTTTATGCATTGAATATAGTCACAATTCTGTAGACAGACCTTTCAGTTGTTTTAAAATCACCATCTACTGTGTAAAGAGAAAACGATTTAACTTCCAAATCTGCTTTCCTACTTCAAAGCTTTAGTCTAGATTTCGTCAAGACAATTTAATTTCAGCTTTATTCATGGCGTAATGCAATGTTTTAGTTCATTGCGCTTTTTGGATGTGCAGAAGCAGAGATAATGGTCTACACTACATTCATTTAAGGTTTCTCAGATTTTTTTTCCTTTTGGTGTATCTACCTTTTCGTTATTTTAAATGTTTCATCTTTATCACTTCAGTCATGAAATGTAGATTCATTAAATTACTGTGCGGGCTAGTTCACTGCTGAAGTCTTATTTAAAATGTAGCACTGGTTAGTTTATCATCATCTTGCTTCAAGAAGAAAAAAAATGCTGTCAGCTGCATCAAGTCTCTAACATTCTTCTTTAACAATGTGCCTGCAGTCACAGTGACACCAGACAGACAAGTTATTCTATTAAGAAAGAAAAGTGAAATATGTGCAGGTATTAAATACAGAAAATGAAATAGATTGTATTGGGGTTTTTTTTTTACTCCTGAAGAAAAATGTTGAATGAATAGCTATAAACATTAAAGGATTAAAAGTCAGGCACATGTGGATTAATCACTGAAATAGATGCCATTTTTGAGACAGTTTTGGAACAGATATGGGACACATTAATTGTAGCAGTAGCTAAAATCCAATTAATACATATGCCTAATAAATTGACTTAAATATTTGTGGATATAGGAAATCTATTTTTTACCAGCCACAAGCACATTCTTCAATCTTTCTGTCTTCTATCACCACCACCACATGTTACAGTTATCCTCCTGTCTTGTATTTAACCCCTTCCCTTTAGCCCCTGGCTATTTCATTTTCATAATATTCACTCTGGATCTACAACATACAAATAATCTGCGGAATTTCTGCTAAGGTATAAATGTCTATTCATTATTATTAGTATTATTATTATTGATTTATATAGCGCCAACATCTTACATTAGTATCTTTTACGATTCATTTGCTAAATCTAAGAAAATGAATGGACATGTACCTGTTTTGCATGCTTTTAGTCAATGAACTACTAGATTAAAAACCCACCAGATCATCATCCCCCTCCTGGACCTACTTGAACAGAATCCCCAGACCTACAATCTTATTTTCAATATTTACAACTGCTCCACTTTATCCTCCCCATTGCAAAAATATACCTTCCCGAGAGGGTGCACCATGTTTGCAAACCTCTGCTCACTCTCAGGACTTCCACAACACTCTGCTCACTCTCCACAACACACCCTGTTCTGCATTCACACTGATTCTCCAGTTGCAAGCAGCAGATATACTTCCAATTTACATGACCAAATGGGAAAAAGAGCTTCCGGCTCTTTGACAGAGTCTTTCACCCTAATTTACAAAAAAACAAATGCATGCTCTGTCCAGGAAAGACTGCAGACTTACATTTAACCCTAACATGTTAGGGAACCACAGTTGCCTTTAAGCATATTAATATTTATTAATACTGGTAAACAAACATGCATCATGAAATACTAGACTTTTTATCATGGTGGCCATGGCAGCTATTCTACACAAATTTTTCCCAAACTTTCCAGACATATTTTGGAGATGCCAACAAGAAATAGGCACCCACTCTCACAAATTGTTCTCTTGTACACTTCTACAAGCTACTGGCCAAACATCATCTCCTTATACAATCAAATCACAATTAGAGATGGGATCCAGGTTCGTGTCGACACCGAACCCCTCAGTTCCGAATCCAAAAATCCATCCGAACCTGGACAGATCCTCCGGATTTCGGGACTTTGGAAGGCATTTTTGATCATTTTCGAACGTTCATGGCTATTTTCATAAATTATCTAATATAGCCCCGTAAATTATCAAAAATGTCTTCCGGTTTCGGATTTTCCCGAGATCCAGGAATCCGAAAATGGAACGAAACTAGTGAGTTTCGGCCATCTCTAATCACAATGAGTGACATACCATGCAACCCTTAAATTTTGCTTCCTCTATGCTGCCAGGAACAATCACTTTAAACAAAAAAACTTGCTGAGATTTTTCTTAATAGCTGGAAGAACAATCCTCCCCCCGCCACTGGCAGAAAAGTCATTGCCCCCTTTTAGCGAGCGGGTAAGAGAAATTAATCACATAATGCGAATGGAAGAACTCACCTCGTTTATCTACCACAGAGACAGTTTTATCTGAATTTAGACATCATGGGTGTTATTTGTGGAATCTGCACAGTTTATATTGTTGCTTTAGCCATAACTTCTAAAAGCAATACTAAAATGTAAACTTAGAAGCTTTAACTCAGTCCAGTCACAATTCAATAAGGACTACAGGTGAAAAAATCTCCCTTTTTGCCTAACCTCCTTTCCTCCATCTCCCACCCTCCTTCTTTTACTGCACTTCACAGCAGTTCGGTGAAACCAATTTTACGGATTTGGTAGATTATTTTCAAAACTTTTGGATTATCCATATAATCTATCGAATGATAAAATAAGGGACAACTATGTACTGCTGACTCAATTTAAAAAAAAATATAATAAATATATAGAATTTAAAAAACAAAAAACATCAGATCTGTTTTGCTATAAACCATAAACCAAGTACTTACTTCATGACGTCCCTTGCTAAAACTGCAAGGCTGTGCAATATTAAGTATGGGCATTGGGCAACTTAAAAGGGACAGTGGGCCCTTCCCAGGGCCTATTGACAGCAAGGGAGCATGCAGGTTGGCATAGCACTGAGTAGGCCTAACTGCATAGTTAGGTTACTATGCCATTTTACAGTATGCGCACATCCTGTAGCACCCATTGTATGAATCAAAAGTTCAATTCCAATTGACGTAAATATTATATTTGTGAATTTTTCGCACATGTTCTCAAACCGGCCAGTGAATCAAATAGTGTGAATCTTGTCCATCCCTACTCATTGATGCAACCATAACAGCCCCTTGTGTGTGGTATAAGCAAAACATACAGTAAGTGCATGTGCTGTTTATCAAATTTCCGTTTATGTGAAAACTATATACCATAACCTGACCAATTCTCTATCTTCTCCCTGGATGATTCTAAATCAATCTCTATTTACTACTCTACATTAGGACTAGGCCCGGTTTCGCATGCTCCGAACCCGTATGCCGTCCGCGGATTATCCCGCGCCTGACGCGGATTTTTCCGATTTAGGACTATTAATCCGACCGGAATCTCTAACCTTCCTGTCTGGCGCGGATTTTTTCAGTATTTCAGAACACTTTGCTGAACTTACTGTAACGGCAGTTTCGCATCTATATTTCGGGCAACACAACTAATGTGCCGTGCAAAGTGCTGTGGTAACATGTTCTTTTCAAAATCAATTTTCGACAAAGTAGTCGGATATGGACTATCTCTAACTCAACACTTCCATATTGAGACTATACCTATGGTCTTCGAAATATTCGAAATTACAAGATGGATTAGCGTAAGAATGTTATTTTCGAAATCCATATTTTCTCAAAAAATAATGAAAAACTCGTAATTTTCGAAAATTCCGCGGATCCTCGATCGGACCGGCATTTGTTCGAAGGTTCGTAGACATCTATGCTACTCTTGCTGGCAATACTTGTGAACTGTGATTGATCTGGCAATAATCGCCAGTCAAACAGTAGATAGTTCGCAGATCCTATACAGGTTGCGTAAATGACGATACTTACTATATCATGATAATGGCACAAATATGGTCCTTCATTTCTATAGTCTGACATCGTTGGCTTGGTCAAAATTATTGTACACTATTCTCAACATGCTAATGTCTTCATAGGTAGTTTACCAGCTCAGTGACCAGCCGGTCATGCTCACACTATATCCGCAGAACTCAAATCATAGATTTACCGGGCAGCGAGCATCCGGCACTGCGTGCGCTCTTGCCAATGCGTTATAAGCTGTAGGTACCTTAACAATGACCTTTCATATCCTCAATCTAATACAACGTCATTTTGCCAGCTTACACTAAACACTCCTGATACCTTGCAGTAATAGTAACATAGTCTTTCCAGGGTTTATATTTGTATATAAATGTGATTCATATCACCAATAGTAACATAGTCTTTCCAGGGTTTATATTTGTATATAAATGTGATTCATATCACCAATAGTAACATGGTCTTTCCAGGGTTTATATTTGTATATAAATGTGATTCATATCACCAATAGTAACATGGTCTTTCCAGGTTTTATATTTGTATATAAATGTGATTCATATCACTGGTAGTAAAATAGTCTTTCTGGGGTTTATATTTGTATATAAATGTGGTTCATATCTTCAATAGTAACATAGTCTTTCCAGGGTTTATATTTGTATATAAATGTGATTCATATCACCAATAGTAACATGGTCTTTCCAGGGTTTATATTTGTATATAAATGTGATTCATATCACCAATAGTAACATGGTCTTTCCAGGGTTTATATGTGTATATAAATGTGGTTCATATCACCAATAGTAACATAGTATTTCTAGTGTTTATATTTGAAACCCTACAATTTACATTGTTGTTGTGTCACTGAAGTGGATTCTGTGTCTGAGTTACTGAATTCACACTCTGCATGTGATGTGCAGGCTTTTTATTGGACAAGCTGGACTTCACCGGCGTCGGCCATTTCAGAGGGCGTCGCCGTTATGTGGATGGATTCAGGGGTGTGGCTGTAAGGTGAGCACATACATACATACATACATACATACAAGATTTCTACTTTATATAGTAGATATATAGCTGCCAGAACAGAGCCATACAATTAAAGGAAAATCAAATCATTTCCAAATAGTCTTTATGCATTGAATATAGTCACAATTCTGTAGACAGACCTTTCAGTTGTTTTAAAATCACCATCTACTGTGTAAAGAGAAAACGATTTAACTTCCAAATCTGCTTTCCTACTTCATAAAGCTTTAGTCTAGATTTCGTCAAGACAATTTAATTTCTAGCTTTATTCATGGCGTAATGCAATGTTTTAGTTCATTGCGCTTTTTGGATGTGCAGAAGCAGAGATAATGTGCTACACTACATTCATTTAAGGTTTCATCAGATTTTTTTTCCTTTTGGTGTATCTACCTTTTCGTTATTTTAAAATGTTTCATCTTTATCACTTCAGTCATGAAATGTAGATTCATTAAATTACTGTGCTGGGCTAGTTCACTGCTGAAGTCTTATTTAAAATGTAGCACTGGTTAGTTTATCATCATCTTGCTTCAAGAAGAAAAAAAATGCTGTCAGCTGCATCAAGTCTCTAACATTCTCTTTTAACAATGTGCCTGCAGTCACAGTGACACCAGACAGACAAGTTATTCTATTAAGAAAGAAAAGTGAAAATATGTGCAGGTATTAAATACAGAAAATGAAATAGATTGTATTGGGGGTTTTTTTTTTACTCCTGAAGAAAAATGTTGAATGAATAGCTATAAACATTAAAGGATTAAAAGTCAGGCACATGTGGATTTAATCACTGAAATAGATGCCATTTTTGAGACAGTTTTGGAACAGATATGGGACACTATTAATTGTAGCAGTAGCTAAAATCCAATTAATACATATGCCATATAAATTGACTTAAATATTTGTGGATATAGGAAATCTATTTTTTTACCCAGCCAAAGCACATTCTTCAATCTTTCTGTCTATCACCACCACCACAATGTTACAGTTATCCTCCTGTCTTGTATTTAACCCCTTCCCTTTAGCCCCTGGCTATTTCCATTTTCATAATATATTCACTCTGGCTGGATCTACAACATACAAATAATCTGCGGAATTTCTGCTAAGGTATAAATGTCTATTCATTATTATTAGTATTATTATTATTGATTTATATAGCGCCAACATCTTACATTAGTATCTTTTACGATTCATTTGCTAAATCTAAGAAAATGAATGGACATGTACCTGTTTTGCATGCTTTTAGTCAATGAACTACTAGATTAAAAACCCACCAGATCATCATCCCCCTCCTGGACCTACTTGAACAGAATTCCCCAGACCTACAATCTTATTTTCAATATTTACAACTGCTCCACTTTATCCTCCCCATTGCAAAAATATACCTTCCCAGGAGAGGTGCACCATGTTTGCAAACCTCTGCTCACTCTCAGGACTTCCACAACACTCTGCTCACTCTCCACAACACACCCTGTTCTGCATTCACCTGATTCTCCAGTTGCAAGCAGCAGATATACTTCCAATTTACATGACCAAATGGGAAAAAGAGCTTCCGGCTTCTTTGACAGAGTCTTTCACCCTAATTTACAAAAAAACAAATGCATGCTCTGTCCAGGAAAGACTGCAGACTTACATTTAACCCTAACATGTTAGGGAACCACAGTTGCCCTTTAAGGCATATTAATATTTATTAATACTGGTAGAACAAACATGCATCATGATATACTAGATCTTTTATCATGGTGGCCATGGCAGCTATTCTACACAAATTTTTCCCAAACTTTCCAGACATATTTTGGAGATGCCAACAAGAAATAGGCACCCACTCTCACGAATTGTTCTCTTGTACACTTCTACAGAACTACTGGCCAAACATCATCTCCTTATACAATCAAATCACAATTAGAGATGGGATCCAGGTTCGTGTCGACACCGAACCCCTCAGTTCCAAAATCCAAAAGATCCATCCGAACCTGGACAGATCCTCCGGATTTCGGGACTTTGGAAGGCATTTTTGATCATTTTCGAACGTTCATGGCTATTTTCATAAATTATCTAATATAGCCCCGTAAATTATCAAAAATGTCTTCCGGTTTCGGATTTTCCCGAGATCCAGGAATCCGAAAATGGAACGAAACTAGTGAGTTTCGGCCATCTCTAATCACAATGAGTGACATACCATGCAACCCTTAAATTTTGCTTCACTCTATGCTGCCAGGAACAATCACTTTAGACAAAAAAAACTTGCTGAGATTTTTCTTAATAGCTGGAAGAACAATCCTCCCCCCGCCACTGGCAGAAAAGTCATTGCCCCCTTTTAGCGAGCGGGTAAGAGAAATTAATCACATAATGCGAATGGAAGAACTCACCTCGTTTATCTACCACAGAGAAACAGTTTTATCTGAATTTAGACATCATGGGTGTTATTTGTGGAATCTGCACAGTTTATATTGTTGCTTTAGCCATAACTTCTTAAAATGCAATACTTAAAATGTAAACATTAGAAGCTTTAACTCAGTCCAGTCACAATTCAATAAGGACTACAGGTGAAAAAATCTCCCTTTTTGCCTAACCTCCTTTCCTCCATCTCCCACCCTCCTTCTTTTACTGCACTTCACAGCAGTTCGGTGAAACCAATTTTACGGATTTGGTAGATTATTTTCAAGAACTTTTGGATTATCCATATTAATCTATCGAATGATAAAATTAAGGGACAACTATGTACTGCTGACTCAATTTAAAAAATATAAATAAAATATAATAAAGAATTTAAAAAAACAAAAAACATCAGATCTGTTTTGCTATAAACCATAAACCAAGTACTTACGTTCATGACGTCCCTTGCTAAAACTGCAAGGCTGTGCAATATTAAGTATGGGCATTGGGCAACTTAAAAGGGACAGTGGGCCCTTCCCAGGGCCTATTGACAGCAAGGGAGCAGTGGCAGGTTGGCATAGCACTGAGTAGGCCTAATAACTGCATAGTTAGGTTTACTATGCCATTTTACAGTATGCGCACATCCTGTAGCACCCATTGTATTGAAATCAAAAGTTCAATTCCAATTGACGTAAATATTATATTTGTGAATTTTTCGCACATGTTCTCAAACCGGCCAGTGAATCAAATAGTGTGAATCTTGTCCATCCCTACTCATTGATGGCAACCATAACAGCCCCTTGTGTGTGGTATAAGCAAAACATACAGTAAGTGCATGTGCTGTTTATCAAATTTCCAGTTTATGTGAAAACTTTATAGACAATAACTCTTCTTCCCTGGATGATCTAAAAATCAATCATACTTTTACTACTCAGCATTAGGGATGGCCGGTTCGCGGATCCGAACCCGGATCCGCCGCGGATTTATCCCGTTCGCGAACGGCGGATTTTTCCGGATTTTCCGCCTTCCGAACTTCCGATTCGCGGATTTTTCGTATTTTCGAAAATTTTCGAAATTACGAGTTTTCACGTATTTTCGAAAATTTCCGGAAAATACGGGAAAACATGTATTTTCGAAAATTTTCGAAAATACAATGGTTTCTCTTAATTCCTAACATACATATTTTCGAAAATATTCGAAATTACGAGGATTACTTGTATTTTCGAAAATACATATTTTCCAAAATACATGAAAACTCGTAATTTCGAAAATTCGCGGATCCTCGAGCGGACCGGATTTTGCGAAGTTCGGACATCTCTACTCAGCATCTTGGCTGTACTGAATTGCCGCAAACAGAATATGAAAATTTAGTTAAAATGAAAATATTCTATATACAAATATTTCCTTTTCATTTTTATTTCAGACATCTTGCTTGTCAAAATTATTTATTTTTAACATCAATTTTATAGGTGTTTAACTATGACTGAGGCATGCACATATAATCCAGAACACAAAGCTATTTAGGGCAGCAATCCCACCGGGTTTGCCAATAGCGGTTTAACTGTAGGTATTAAATATTTAGCCTAATCTAATAAAAGTCATTTTGCAACATTAAGCTAAAAACATCTGATACCCAGAATTCCCTGGCCCCAATTTTTATGACATGAGGTCCTGTTCAGCTTTATACCCAGACTTTCTCTTTTTCACGCTTTCTGTTTTCTCTCCCTTTCTTTGAAAAATTATCTAATAAGGCTCTTTGTGGTACAATCAGATGGAAATGGCAAAGAAGTGTTCGACAGTCTCCAGCAGCTCATCTGAAGCAGCTCCTCTGAGTTTCACAATAATAATCAGTGCTGGCCCAGTGCCGCCGGATTATTTTGTATATTCATGAAGCTGCTAGCTCATCAGCCGTCAGGAGAATGTGCAGTAATCCTTGGATGAAATAAGGCCAATCAGTAGAATAATGAGGAAGGTAATATCTCCCAAGAGATTCTAGTGGGTTTTCATCAAACCCGACTGTAGCATTCCAACTATTTGCTTTACAAATGCAGCCTTTGATCTCTGATTTGAGTAAAGAGTGCAAGAAAATGATGAGCTGTTGTATTGTCCGGTTGTGAAAAGATAATAAGCCACCAATAACAGAATAGTGGAATGAACATGAACACCCAACATTTTATAATGTTATTGTATTATTTGCTCCTTAATGTTTTATTGTGTCTGTGAGCTGCTGCATATTTCTGAGTACAATAATATATATACATATATAAAACTATATATAAAACAGCACAGAAGCAACACACACACACTATATATATAATATATATATATA
The DNA here is from genome assembly GCA_019447015.1 of Hymenochirus boettgeri. Lineage (NCBI taxonomy): Eukaryota > Metazoa > Chordata > Amphibia > Anura > Pipidae > Hymenochirus > Hymenochirus boettgeri. Next base: position 188,020,613 of record CM033474.1, on the reverse strand, counting down.
TATATATATAAATATATAATATATATATATATATATATATATATATATATATAATTCTTGGATAAGTCCTCTGCACTCCCCTTGGAATTCCAGCTACCCCGGTGCCTCCAAAGAGGTATGATAAACAGGTTCGAATATCGGGGCACACATGGGAATTTTCTCAAAGAGTACAAACTTTTATTCAACACTAAGCGTTACAGAAATCAACGTGTTTCAGCCATCTTAGGTCAGGCTGTCATCAGGATATATATATATATACGGCTTGACCTAAGATGGCTGAGACGCGTTGATTTCTGTAACACTTAGTGTTGAATAAAAGCACTGGTTTAAATGTACTAGTGATTTACATACGAGAGATTTATTATTATTATTATTATTATTATTATTATTATTATTTATATCTTCTTCATTGTTTTTAACCATGTTTTAGAAGTATGTGTTACATTCATTTCAGCTGGGGAGATTGGTATTTAGGAAGCTTTTGTATCATATACTTTACCTCTGATAATGTGACATGAAACGCGTCAGGTCAGTTGAGTGCCTAATCTGTCTTGCTGTTTTTATGCCAAAACAATAAAAGTTATGTTTTATGAACTTGGAGCTTGATACCGATTTGTGTCCAACACCTGTGGTAGTAGAGCTTTCTATTTTCTTATGACTTAAATGTCTATCACCCTGAAAATTATACGGTATGCCCTCAGATACCATGTATGTATTCCTTTCTATAAAATGTTTTGGTACCGGTAAATTTATGTGTTTAAGATTCATGTTGCCCAATTCTGCACTTTACTTTCTGGGAGGTCTCCCATACATAAATCATATGACATGGGCAAATACAGTAATGGTATAGATAACTTTTGAGTCAGGTTAATTGTGTATAAATCATCTATTCCCCAACCAAATTGTTTTTCTTGTCTGTGTTTCTGGCATAAATTTTGTTGTTGTGATCAAGGGTGGCACCATGAATTCCTGTATATTTGGAGTTGCCTTCTATAAATGTGCCGATACTTGTTAAACATGGTGTCTGTGTCTTATTTCTCTTGTTCTACAGTGTGTACTGTACATGTATATATATATATATATATATATATTCTATATATCTACTGTAAATATCCACTGTAGGTGTTTTATGTTACACTTTACTAGGAACATAGAGATTTCTAAAACTGGTGAGTACATTTTATGTACTTAACCAGAAAATCAGAACGCTGAGTTTGTAAAACGGCAAAGAAAATTCCTAAACTATTCCCGTCACATCTGTAGCTTGCAGAATATACTTAAGGGAAACAAACAATTGTTTCTCAGTCTCATTTTACTTTTACACTACAACAACTGCACAATAAGTGGAAAAAGGCAATGATCTCATGGACTGTTTATTGCCTACAACAGAAAAAAATAAGTAAATGAGGTGGCATCAGCATTGCATAATTGAGCATGCATAATGGGCTTAGCCCCATTATGCATGCTCAATGCTACTCACAACAGTCAATAAACGAGCAGGTGATTAATGGGAGTTTTGTCTGATAACCACTTGCTTTGGGAAGTATGTTCGGGTGTTGTTTGTTGATCCACCAGGTCAGACCACCAACGAAGACTGCCTGAGCGGATGCACACCTGTGATTATCAGCCAAAACTTTTATAAAACAAAAATTAAAAAAAGTAAATTCACTTCATAAAAACCCATAAAAGCTGAGCCACATCACTGCTAGTGTCCATACTTGTAATGATTAAAGGTAATATGTAAGAAACATCAATGTTCCTTACAGATTCCTGAATTACAAAAATACAGCAAACTACAGTGAAAATAAAATAATGAAGTATAATGTATGTCATGCTATATTACCCATGAGTATCCTGTAAATTATATCCTTCTAAACACATACCCCCAATGTCCTAGCTTTGTCCCGACAGACCAGATCTAAAGGACCTGTCTGAGGATGAGACTGGGGTATTTTATGTCTATGTGGATCATACATTCAGTATGGGTATTACAGGAACATGGCTGGGTGGGTAATTCAAAACTCAATAAAACATAGTATAATAAAGGTTGAATAAAGACATATGTCCATCCAGTTCAACCCATCTAGCAATATCCTCATTTCCTGCCTAACTGTTGATCCCGAGGAAGGCAAAAAAAACAGAATTATGAAGGGTGGGGAAAAAATCCTTCCTGACAAGTTGCAATCGAAAATATCCCTGTATATCAATACCAGTAACCTGCAACATTCCTTGTTTTCACAAACCCATCGACTTTCTTTTGAAACTATGAACCTGCCATCCATAGTTTTACCGTTCTTACAGTGAAAAACCTTTTTCTGAACTTGAAGATTAAACTTCTTTTCTTCAAGTCTTAAGGGAAGTTTGTGTCTACTCTGACATTTTATTTTGGTAAACAATGCCCCAGATAGTTTAATGTATGGCCCGTTAATGTATTTAAATCTGATTTATAAAAATATGCACTAAGAGCTGCATTATTCTCTATGTATTATTCCTGACACTATTATTATTTTGGTACAAATAGTGATTTCTCTATGGTCATTATAGTCTTAAATAACTGGGTAACTGAAGTCCTACCACTAAAAAGAGTTACTTAAGCTTAGGATCCACCAAAACCAAAGTAAATGTCAGAGTAGTAATAATGTCAGTGTTAATATAGAAATCCATTGAGCACTTCTAAAATTAAAATTAAAAAACTAAATCTAATGGAGATCTCATCCACTATATTAAATATTTAAAATTGCTAATGCTTGGTAACAATTGTCTGCCTCTCTTCCATCTAGAACAGTGGCCAGACTCTCTAACGGGAATAACAAAGCCCTGGACCAGAATCCGGAAAACTCACATACTGGCTGAAATCGGTTTTATTACATAAAGAATGACCTCATTCCTTTAATAATCCTTATTTACTTATTAACTTTATTTTTCTTACAACTGTTAACACAACTCTGTGTGGATATTTTTCTACATTTTATAAGAGTCCTGTTAAATTAGAGGTTCAAACGTTATGGTACTAAGCACCAGAAGATGTTATAATATGCAAAGAAAGGCTTTACTGAATTATTTTGTGTTAAAAATAACAAATGAGGATGTTAAGTAAATGGGAGGCAGAAATCTGAAATCCTTTAGTTGATGAGGTGGCTGCTTAGAATTGGAAGATTTACATGCTTCCAGATCTGCTATGGCCAGTTCATATATATCCTTGGCTAGATATCTCTGTCTTGCATATTGCAGAAACTATTCCAAGCTAGAAATCTTGTCCACAACAGTAGATGGTTTCTGGGTCACCTTCCCAGTGTTGTTTGCTAATGTACCACATGTTGATACTTTCTGGGTCCCCTTCCTAATTGTTCTTGCTGATACTAGGGCAAAATAACCAAGTGGGTATTCCTGGGTTACTTGTAGAGTTTCAACATGGAGTTCCAAAATTTGCAGGACAAAATAAATTTCGTTTGGTTTACCAATGGCAAAACCTGTAATTTTGTAAAAGTTCAGTGGAAATCGGGATTCACCTTTAGCAGGGAGTAAACATTCTGCAGGAATGCAAACAGGTTATACCTGAATAGCAGCTATATGGCAATTTTGTACCACAACCTAAAGATTTTGCCGTTATTTAACCTATTCCGAAAAAAACAATACATAGTATTAAATCAGGTTTTTTTATTTATGAGAGTAGATTCTATAAGGCTCCACACAGTCCTTGATTATATGCACAGTTTAGGCCCTTGACATCATGTTCTATACAGACGTAATTTCTAAATGGAGTATCACACCCACACACATCACCCATCATTGATTTTATTATGATATAAATAAATGTTAACAATAAACACAACGTTGTTTGGTTGTATTTATTTATTTGGTTTTCGATTCATTAGAAGCCAGACTAACATACTGTGCAAAATGGCATTGGACCTACCTAATCTTACTTACTTACTTACCCTATAGTCCAAACAATTGTTTATCTCTTATGAAACAGATATATTTTTCATTTCCTTCTTGCAAAATGTAATACATTTAAATGAGAGAGTTTAATTATACATTAATGATTGCCATAAAATGAGAGGATCAGTGTAGGTCCAAGACTTTACTGACTTAAAGTAAAGTCTTGGACCTACACTGACAGGTTTATGATTAAGGATGACTTGTTTGTCCGAAATGCGTCAGGGTGATTGCCTCTGTACCCTGCTGATGTTGCTGTGACCCACTGGACTCTGTAAATAAAGTTGTTTCCTAATTTTGCAAGTAAGTGAAAACTTTTTTTCTAAACTACTCGAACATTTTAAGAAACTGTTCTAATTACAACTGACTGGCACTTTAGAGGTGTTTTCATGTGGAAGTTTTTGAGGATTTTGAATGGAATTTAGATTTAGATATGAAATAAGCTGTGAATGTGTAGTTTGAAGTTTTCCTACCAGCTATCCCTGTCAGTACAGTTTGTCTTGTAACCACTGTTACTCTTTCTTGATGCATTTTTTCCTGTTTTATGTATGCCATTATAGGTTTCGACACCATTCCCCTTGACACACAAAATAACATTTGCAGTTTCTGTGATTGATGCACATTCTATTCCTACACTGTTTGACCTCTTCCAATATCTGTTAGTTTTGTAACGCTGCTTTAGAATCTCACATATTAAAGTGTCAGTTTAAAGATATCTTTTACACCAGAAACATACTGGAATTTAGTATTGGAAATAACGACACACCTATGTAGAATGTTTATTATGTGCAATTCTTTTACCTTAAAATATAGGTTTTGGGAAAGAGGTTCTATTTTTTGTGTTTTATCAGTTTATTTTCCACTTGTGGGAACAATATCTATTTATTTTTTTAATCTAATGAATTATTTGTTTTCTATTATCAGGCTCCCAATTAAAAAAAAAATATATCCCATGTTGCAACTGTCCAGGTGCTGGATTGACGCCAGGAGGGTGCAACTTCAGCATATACTTATAGGGAAGAAGTGGGACCTTAATCACAGCCCTGCTTGAGGCCTATTAAATCCTAAGCCACATCTGGTTTTCATGACACAAAAAAAGTTTCTTAGATTTTAGTTAGAATGCTGCTACTCAATTAATTCAATACCAATTCATATATAAATATACATGGGAGAGTGTACATATGTCAGATAACATGCCATATTTCATTGATAAAACCAGCACTCCTATAACTATATGATATTTCATAACTAAGAGACATAAGGGCAACTAGATTATTTATCCCTTTAGTATGTTTGCTGTGAAATCTGTTTTGACAACTTTGCAACAGAAATTCATTAAATTTGACAAGTTTTTGCTTTTCCCTAACACCTATATTTTTTCAAGGAATTTATCAGTTCTTAATAAATATGTGAGCTGTCAAACATAAAATGGAAATTAAAGATGTTAATTTCATGATGCCTGGGATATTGGTGGCTTTTAGCAGGACATATTGGGTAATGGCAATGGAAAGCTTCAGATCAGACAGCTTATTGTAAAGCAATAGAAATAATAAGGGATGAGAAGCTAATTACCATCTGTGGACAGACAATTTTACCATTGGTGGTGTAAAAATGGCCCAATTTCTGAGGTTGATAAATAATTTCAGATATCTACATTATATCTTTGGACATCTAGATTATATCTATATATTGGCTTCCATTCAGTCTGATAATTAACTGCGGTTCTGCTTTTTTTTTTTTCTAACTTTATTTTAGAGGTTCTAGATTACAATTATTTATGTTACATCTTTTTTAAATATCTTGTATATTGCATATAATGGTTTACATTCCTTTAGTGAATACACTGCCCAGGATTATAACCTTTGCCAACTACCTACTGTGGGCCATTTTTCATATTTATGGGATGGGTAAATGACTCTTTTTAGAGGTAGGGCTGCTATCCTCTGTGTATCAAGAGTTCTTACCACATATTCATTCTGCATATGCTGCCAGCAGAAAGGATAGATGCTATTTTCTACTAACTATTTTCTACTAACTTCTTTCTACTAAGAAGTCAATAGATAGACTACCTAATGGATTGAGAGAAATCCAGATTATATTGAATCAATGTAATGTAATTCAAACATTTCAGGAGTAATAGTTAGACATAAGTGGTCTACAAATGGAGTTATCATAAACAAAAAAAAATAAATTCCATCCACCCTAAGGGTTAACCATTAGCTGTCTGGAAGGAGGAGACACCACCTGAATGGAAAATGCAGAGGGTGGGCCTGACAGACCTCTATATTTTTAACCTCATTAACATTATTGCTAAAGTTAACAAAACATGGAAGCTTCCATTAGGGGAATTAACAAAGTTCATTTTTCAGAACTGATTGATGGGTTAAATTAGTGATTCAATCAGAAGATGGAAGACAGATAAACAAAAGGTAATATAGAAAGGCACTTTAAAGAAAGGTTGTGTAAAGGTTGTACAGCCCCATATATAGGATGTCCTTCAAGCAGATGCCAATTATACAATCATGACATTTTCAAATAAATACTTTTTCAAAGAAACAAGTGTTATTAAAAGGTGCTATAATTTTTCAAAGTCCATCTCAAGGTTCGTACACACAAACGATATGCAACTGCAATCCCCAGTAATCGGTTTGGACATTTGAGGGTGGAAACTTTATGCGCTTCCTGTTTTGGGATTCTGCCTAATTTTTTTAGAGATTTCTGGAAAGGTAGAAAATTTTTGATTTTGTAAATTTTAAATTTCTAGAACTTTAAAAAATTTTCCGTTTTGTAAATTGCAAAATTTCTAGAAATTTAGACATTTTTTGAAAAATAGTTCCAAAAAAAGTTCTGGCAGATGCGTGAAACCTGCTTCAGAACTGCGTTCTGGTTTGAGTCCAACTATACTGAACACACATGGGACAAGCTTTCATATTAGAAAGTTATTTAAATGATAGCAATGAGCAGATTTAAATGCATTACTACCTCACTGAGGTAAATAAAGTCATTAAAATCAATGTCCTTTGAGTAACTATTGGATGTATTGTACCCACACATAGTAAGTGCTATAGTTAAAGAACAGTGTCCTTTCTGAATGAGAAAAAGAAAAATAAAGTTGGATGGTTACAAAAATTTCTACAACACACAGTAAATACTATATTTATTAAGCATTTATTATTGATTTAGTAATATTTGCTACAAATATGTTCTTGTATGAAACAGCAAAAAACTTTAATTCTTATTTCCAGTAGTCTAAGCTTAATCATACAATTATAATCATTAACATATAACATACTCTTTAAATCTTTCTTCTGAGATATGTTTCTAACTCACCAGCTTAACTATTACTAACACGTGCATTTTGGTACACTCAAGGTGCAGTGTATTTCCAGACACATGCAATATTGATGTGGAACTCCATAAAAACAAGTCATTGACTGTATAAAGCACTGTAATAGAAATGGAAAGATACAACACTCGGCAAATGCATGAGAATTTTATAGCATACTACAACCTGGAAAATATGCATGAAACAAATTGATACCAAAACATGTATTTTTAGTTTTCCCCAATGAACCTTTTTTTTCACCTTCCGGAAACCATTATTTAATGGTAAATTGTTAATCATTTAAATATTAAATACAATAAGGTTTATAATGACATAAGTTTTCATATTGCGATAAGTACAATACTGAAAATAACTGTGTGCCTTATAGTAAATAGAAACAGTGGAAGTAAATAGCAATACAGAGGAAAACAGAATTAAACGTCAAGCTCTAGTGCTTTCTTCCAGGTGTCCTCGCCACTTTGATTTCATCTGTGAACCATAATCAGCTTCCTTAATGAAATACTTAATTAACATATTATAATTGTGGTAAAGATAATTTTGACAGAAATCATTTTCCATATCTAATACTATGCTAATTTAATCTGTTTCTCGTTCCTGGACATGACCTTTAGTGATTATGTTTCATGGCAAAATTGTTTTCTTTTGATGGATTGATTTGTTTAGAACAGTTCTTGGGATTATTTTTATTGTCCGGGTTTATTTATTTCAGTCATTTCCAGTTGAGTTATAAAATTATTGTTAAAAATAATAAACCAATAACCTGCATCACTTATAGAGATCTGTATATAATTAGAAAGTGGTAATTCCTAATTATAAACAACATACAGTCAGGGAGATGTAATAAAAGTTCTTATTGTTAAAAATGGTGCTAATTTTTCCCCATCCAATCAGTTTAAAAACTAACATCTGATTGGATGGGGCAAAATAAGCACCACTTTTAATGATAAGAACTTTTAGTACATTGCTCTGTATGTGTTTTAAAATCAAATAAGCTGCATAAAAAATACAAAAAAGGAATGGAAGCTAAACAAAATAAATATTAATCTGGGGCTAAAAATAAACACCCTTTTAACAAAGTCTCACTGCTGGAGGTCATGCCTTCATTACAGAATGAAAAAATGTATCAATTGCCAATTGCCAATAGTTTTATTACACCTGTTCACTCCCAAAAAAACTTTTCTCAAATTTGTACATTACCCCCCCAAACCCCACTTTTGCTTTATTGCCAGGTTTCAAAAATGCTCCTTAACTTTCTTACCTAACCTGGTCACTCACCATTTAGGTGCTCCTGTTTCAAGCTTGTTTCGAGCAAAGACAGGAGCAGGGGACTTCTGCGCAGACAGCCGTCTTACTTCCTGGTCGCGGCTGTCAGGTGATTGGGCGTGAGATTACGTTGAACCTTAACTGACAACTGCCACCAGGAAGTGGGGCTGTGAGCAGCAGAGGTAGTGTTGGCTCAGCAAGGAACCGGGTCAGGTTATCAAGTTCAGGAGCATTTTTAAAACCTTGCAATAACGTGAAACTGGGGTTTGGGGGGTAATGTACAATTTAGAGAAAACATATTTCTCTAAAAATGTTTTTAATTACTTTAGGTTTATTAAATACACACAATAAAATAGGACGGCTGAAACCCACAAATCTGAGGCTGATTGGGAGTCATTTCAGGGTATTTGTTGCCAACGGTTTCTTGTATAGTCAGTTATTGTAGCAAAGCAGATCTGGGCATCCTAGATTTAGAAAAAAAATATAATTACTGAAATGTTTATATGTAAACAAAATATTTGTTTAAAAAATCCAGGGTGCCCAGATCTGCTTTGCTAGTATTATTGTCAAGTTAAGAATGTTGCACTGGAACTCCAGCATCAGAATGTATTTCTGCACCTTAAAAAATCAAATTTAGATATTTAGATATAAATTTGGTAATCTTAATGAAACTATAATAAAACTAACTGATGTCACAGTATGATCTATTGCCAGAATGAAGCATTTAAAAAATATAGTTAGCAATATTGTTAGCCATTGTTACTCCATATTCTGTTAAAAGTATTTACCAATGGAGGGATCCATTATTTGGGGATTTTAAGAAGGACTAATTTATATTTATATATACTGTATTTTATTGAATTTATAATACATTTATTATAAAGACAGTTGTTATAGATAGAATAGGCACCTAGCAAAATGACAGATTAAATTTAAAATGTTCATGATAAAATTATTGCAAAAAAGGGAAAGTTAATGGCAACCTGTTTTCATATTTAAAATGAAAAATATTTTTTCCAATCACGTAAGCCAAATAATACACAAAACAAAAAGTGATTACATGGGTGCAACACATTTATCCTCTGTCTGAAAATGCAGTATCTTTGGTTTGTTTTATGATATAATGAACTTATTTGACAGGCATGAAATGGGCAGGTTACAATCCTGTATTTGCTAAATTTACAGTGCTGCATTCTTGCTGCTGAAATGAATCTTTGAAAAGCAAACTGATGTAAAATATAAAAATTTTCTGTCCGCTTGCAGTCTTTTTAGTCATTTTTTTATTGGCAACACATTATATATTTTGATAATTCATTTACTTTACATTTACAATGTGTGATAATGGTATCAGTAACAGCACAACAACATAGATGTGTAAAAAATCTTATTAATGCATTTCTTAGCTGATGTCACCTCATACATAGTGATGGCCCAGTTCGCGGATCCGAACACGAATCCTCGGCGGATTTACCTCTTTCGCGAAAGGCGGATATCGTGGATTTTCTGATTTTCCGCCTTCCGAACGTTTCTGAACCGCGTTTTTTGAAAATTTTCGAAATTACGAGGATTTCTCGTATTTTCGAAAATGCATGGAAACCCGTATTTTCGATAATTTTCTAAATTACGAGGATTTCACATATTTTTGAAAATACGTATTTTCGAAAATTTTCAAAATTACGTGGATTTTACGTATTTTCGAAAATTTACGAAATTAGGCAGATTTCTCGTATTTTAGAGGATTTTTTCATTTTAATGGGTCCGCTCGCGGATTTTCGAATTTTCGAATTTTTTAGAAAATTTGCGGATCCTCGAGCGGACCGGATTTTGCGAAGTTCAGACATCTCTACTCATACATTGCTTGTACGGGGAAACATTTAATATAATTTACTTACAGAATAAATTACAGGAAGAGTATCAGAAATTTCCCTCCTTAAATAAATAAATATATAGCACAAGTGCAAGTGACTCAACCACTTGGGGATATGTAGTTAAAAAATAAAAGTGACATCCTAGCTTTTTACCTATTGTCATGGGCATGTTAGAATATGTTCAGATTAAACTACAAAAATTAATCATCATAGTCATAAAAGAGATAGGAGTCCGATTTCCATAGCAACTGAAGAAGAAATGAATAGGAACATGAAAGTAACATGAATGCAACAATGTTTTTACATATAAAATGTAAAAAGAATTTCCAGATTAGCAAATAGACTCACTTTCTTCAAAATGACCATTATAGTGGAATAATTTTAATGTAACCATAATGTGGCCTGTTTTAAAGGAGAAGTAAACCCAATTTTTATACTCTAGAATCTGAAAACAACCCCCCTAAAAACACCAATAAGCTATAAAATACCACTCCAGTAAATTGTATTAAAGTAAATGTAAGCCTGGTAAGAACTGGATGAAGTATCTGTGTGTATGTGCAGTGTCAGACCACACCTCCTGACCTCAGTCACATGCTTCCTTGCTGCATCTGTCCAGTAAAAGGATTGGCTAGAGATTATTAATGGGTGTGACCAACTGTAACAAGTTTGTGCCATAGCTAAGGACTGAGCATGAGCAGAACATTATGGTCGTTGACCAAACTGTGTGATACTAGAATGCTAAGACGTAAAGCACTAACCATATGTTATTAAGGTACATTTCCCAGCTCCCGTATCAAAATGAGAGGTAAGACACAGATTACTGGCTTTATATCAAGATGTTCTGCCTTCTGATTCAGTGTTGTTCTGTGGCTTTAGTTGTCCTTTAATCATAAAACATCATACCACACACATGGTAATGATTGGCTGCACAAGCAAATTATCAGAACAATTCTAACTTTCTGGCAGGTTTGTATATCTCTATAGTTAATAAAACGCAAACAAACTAGTGAAAATTAATCAATTTAAACTTTTGACTTACTTGAAATTATGTGGAAATATTTGGAATGTTAATGACTAATAGGAAGACAATTTATTTCCAGCACTGCTGCTTTAACACCAATTATTGGAAATAATTGTTTTTAATGGATCAGTATTTGGATGCTAATAATTCAGATTTGTGTTCCTAGGCAATTTGTTATATAATTTTTTTTAGTAATACACTACTGAAAATGTAATGAATAACATTACAAAGATGGAATTACACTAAGGTGCATATTTATATAGCAGGGGTATTCTTAAATAAGGAGTGTTAAATAACTGATAGTTTTGAAAATCCACTGATCCGACGCATTATAAGAAATATTCAATGTTTTGTTAAAAAAATTGATATTATTAAAATCCAAAAAACAAAAATTAGACTAAAAAAATTTCATACGGAAAATTCAAAAAATTGCATTCGAATTTTACAAAATTTTGCTAAAAAGGTTCTATTCAATTGAATTTGAATCTGATTTTTGGAACTTTGATAGTTTCTGTGAAACCATTATCGGAACAAAAACAGTTTTGTTCATCTCTATTTCATAAATAATGATACATAAATATCCATCCTTAAATAAGGATACAAGCCCTTAAATAAGAATACCCCCTTAAATGGCATGTTCACCCATAAAACAAAAAAATAGTCACATGTCTGTTACCTGCCTCATCTCATATATTCAGCATATTATTAGATGTATTTTAAACCAGGAATTTATGTATCATTATTGCCTACATTCTGGCAGATTAGCTGGCTACTCCCTGAACTCTGCAAGGTGATGTGAGTTACTGACCATTACAGCAGCTTTAGTAGCTGGGACAAACACACACACCCTCTCTCCCCCTGATAACACTTTGGATTTATTAAGTTGAAATTAAGTAACTCCAACTGAGAGAAATTGGAATGCCACTGCCAAAACCAGCAAGGCACGCCAATGAGTAATGACGTGCTTGGGCGTGCATAAATTAAAAGAGAATGGTGAGCGGGGTAACAGTACTTAGTTTGTACGTGCTATTAAAATGGAAGTTTGGGCTTATCGCGGCCTGCAAAGAAAGGAGTCTGTATCTTGTGCAAAGTTAGGTTTTTGGAAAAATCTTCTTGACTATCCAGGTCAGTCCTTAAAGTCATACAACATATCGAAAAAAAAATTGGGGGTGGACATACCCTTTAAAAAGAATAAGGAGTGGTATTTACAGTGAGAGTTATTGATGGATACCTCTGCTTTACACTAGGCTAAACATGTATACATATATATAATAATCTATATATATATATTTATTATAATATATTATATTATATTATATATATATATATTACATGTAACGTATATCATTATGCAATTTCAAAAAATGTTTTTTTCACAAAAAATTTTTGTATTCTTCACATTTGTTGGCCACTTCAAGTGAAATGCATTAGTAAATTTATCTTAATATTTAGATCAGCAAAATAAGGAAAACTGATTTAATAAAAGTTATGTAGATATAGCTATCACAACACTAGTAGAGTTATAAGACATATCCAAACACAGATACAAATGTAAATATAAACTATATTTCTCCTACCCGAAACACAAATGTACACAAAGGAATGTCCACAAAACGAATGCTGATGCAAATAGTTTAAACTACAACAAAATAATTGTCACGTGTGGCATCATGTATTATTTTATAAAATGAAATGACATATGTAAAATTAAATACTGTTCAACATGGACAAAAATTCTAATAACATCTGCATAAGTAAATGAGACTTAAGGGTTGTCTTACAAAAAGTCACCAATTCAGCATGTGATAAATAAATAAAGACAACACCATCAACATAACACAGGAATTTGAGTTGCCTAATGGTGTGAAATGGGATCCACCTGTAGTCAAAATTAGTTGTCTGTTTTATAGATTGTGATTTATTATTCCATCATTCCATCTCTTTTTTTTTATTCAGTAAAACCGTATGGTCACATAGCACATTGATGAACATTAGATTTTTATGTTTTTTTAAAATAAAACCCAGACAAAACACTCATTACAGTTTTGACTGGTTACCCCAACTGTGTCTTTATTTACAGACTTTTATTTCTTTAAAAGTGTATTCAATGACTCCCTGCTTAAACTGTTACAGTCTAGCTCATAGGTTCCCAACTTTAATCCTTTTCAAGAAAAATTGTAGCACATGGGACCATAGGGTAGGCATGTCTATGGATGAGGTAAGGGCATAGTCTGAGTGAGCCAAGGCATGGCCAATAAAGTGGCCTAATAACTGTTCAAACCAGGTTGGACAAAGGTGCCCTGGCAACAGTAAAAAAGGTTGCTAAAGATCTTGCACTACTACCATTTGCAACACACCTAGTCCCAGTATCTAGCAAATTCAAGTATTTAGGAATTTAAATAACAAACTGTCCCAGTTTTTTTGTCTATATGTAGCTCCTTTATCGGACTTAGTGTCAGCTAAAATCAAGATATGGCAAAACCTGCCTATTAATCTTATAGGTCATATTCATTTAGTAAAAATTATCCTACTTCCAAAACTTCTGTATATCTCTGTATATCTCAACTCTTGATTACATTCACCTGTGTTGCAGGTATTATCAATGCTGATTAGATACTGCTGATATTGCTCTAACTTCCCTTTTGTCTCTGACACACACACATACATTTTTACTTTCATAATAATAGTTTTTTGTTTTGTTTTAAAACTCACAGCACAGCACAGACAGACACATACATTCGTTTGTGTAGGTTTGTGCAGCCTTACAAAATGTGGCCTCTCAAGCAAAATTTATATTTAAACTTCCCTTTTCTAGTTGCATATTACAATGCAGCCTAATTCTGGCAAGAATTGTGTTAGATTTAATTATAATATGTAAATTGGATAATTTACCTATTATACCCGGAAGTGAAGGCAAAGGGACGCCACGGGAACGGGCGGCAGGTAAGCGGCGTCTGACCAGGACAAGCCAGAAGTTTACATAATTTATGTTTTCCTAAGACCTAAAGTCTTGCAACCATCATCTTTTTAGGCTTTGGCCTAGACCCAGGACACAGAAAGGAAGTGCAGAACACATAACATATAGTAGAGCTGGCTGAAGTTACCAGTTGTATGACATGCGATTGAAAACTCAGTATAGGCTTGCCCACTTGGCAACCTTTTTAGGTACAACTGATGATTGTTTAGGGGACAGACAAACATATATGGTATGCCATAATAGAATATAATTGTAACAAACAGGACATTCATTAAAGACAAACAGAAAAGGAAGTTTTATTTAAAGACAAATGTAGTTGTGTATAAACCATAAAATAGTATTATGCAATCAACTTTTCATTTTCAGCTACCACAATTAGTGCTTTTCATTCGGCAGTAAACTGACAATTTACCACAACCAAGAGAAAGCAGTGTGCCCCTCAGTGCTGCTTATATGACCCTGAACCAGTCCAATGGAGATATCTGGGAAAGTGCTTATAAATGTCTGTAGCTGAGGTTTGGGTCAATGTGTGGAAGTGATATGGAGGTTTGCCTCTTTATCTGCCTCATTAAGGGTTTATTTTTTTGTGAAATCCTATATACTGTAGGTTTCATTTAAACTCTAGCACTTAAAATGTGCCCTTTAATCCCCTCCCCCTGCACCACCCACCACTTTAATTTTAAAATATCAGTTTCCCATAACATAATCTGTACTATCTGCAGCATTTTTTATACCTGAGACTGATGGAAATCATCATGTTTTAATTTATAGTTTATTATCAATATTAGCTTTGTATAAATTGCCTAGGGACCTGGAAAATTACATGTCCTAATGGTCAAAGAACATGTCCTAATGGTCAAAAGTAATAAAAAAAAGTCTACAGCCATGATAGAGTAATAGCAATGAATCTAGGATTCTCAGACCCGCAGCAGTTCCAGATTTGGTTTGGATCCATGACTTATCACTACTCCTTTATCTTTTTATTCTATTTTTTATGTGACGCCCCAAAAGACCCCCCAGCATATCTTTGACTAGATACAAATGTACAGCGTGTAATAATTCTCATTATGCCCATTAAATAAAACCAATGTATTTAATAATATATAAACCCCCAAACCAAAGATATTTAACAATATTAATGCATGATAAGCATATAGAGAAAACAAAACTTTGAGGGTTCTGAAAATCTATTGTCAAATTTAAATATACATTCTCCTCATTAGAAATAATCTTGGTAGCTATACTGCGAATGAGAAAGGACACAACGGCATTGCATCAGCGGCTCTAAGCTGACAGTATCACCTTTCCCAATCTGCTTATTGTGTTTCATGAGCATCTACTTTTACAAACAAACACCCAAACTCATTATTTTAATCAGACAAACATCCTACAAAACCAAAGTAACAGAAGAAGAAAGATGAAACCCATATGTTGCTAATTATGGCAACTTACAAGCAGATTTAATAAATCATTTTTACAACTCCATATCAGTTTTAGCACTGAAATACAATTACTTTGCATTATTCATATGTATGTTTGCCACGCTCACTGGGCTTATGTTGAATAAACTCATAGTTTCCATGTATTTAATGCATCTCAGGATCAGGCTTTGTTATGTTTCAAACATTCATCACATAAATATTTCTTGTCCAGTCCAACCCTTTCATTTGTTGCTGGAATTACTGAATTGGATCCTCCATTAAAGGTTTGTTATTTCTTTAAATTTATATGTACAAGTTTTTCTTTTGTGTTTTTAGGAGTATCTATATATTTATAAATGTATATATGCTATGTACTAGTTGCAACACACTTGTATGTAAAGATCAGCATCTTTAACTCACACATCTACAAACTCTGCTCAGTTTAAAAATGACCAAGTGGTGGTGTAGCTATTTTCAGGTGTTTTTATTAATGATTGGTAGAGATGGGCGACACTGCTAAAATCCGTTCTGCCTGCGGATTTGCAGATTTTTGGAAAAATTTAAAAATCCACAGGCGAACCCATTAATGTCAATGGGAGAAAAAATATGCACAGATCCGCCTAAATATAGGGTAAAATAGCAATGGTAACTTACTATACATGGCTCTGGGACCTAGGAAATGGTCTGGGGAACACATTCATATATTCATAACTTTAAAAAAAATATCTTTCCTCATGATCACACAGTTTTTCAAGCTTCTGCATTCTATTTTCAAACCACATTAAAAAATTTGAGAAATTTCTCATTTTCAAGCATTTTTCAAAAATTTAGTAAAAACTATACACTAACGTACTTCAAATGGCTAATGTGATTGTAACCAATTCTGATTAGATACAATCAGATTATTACAGAAAAAATCTGATTGGTATACTAACCAATCAGATTCTTTTCAATCAGAATTGGTTACAATCAGATTCTTTCAGAAATTATCTGATTGGTATACTGTATATACTCGTGTATAAGTAGATCTGAATATAAGCCAAGGTACTTATTTTTAAATAAAAAACTAGTAAAACTGATTGACTTGAATATAAGGAAGAAATTGTAGGGGGGGGATTTTAAAGATTTTTTTGTGTGCATTTCACTTTTTTTGTGAGCAACACAAATTGAAGAAAGTAATATGTCCTCATCTGGATTTTCCTCAAAGTTATAGTTTAAGAGTGTAGGAAGCACCCTTAACATCCTTATATATGTATGTAAAATTTTATTCATAAAGCACTACTAGGGTACACAGTGCTGTACATTATGAAATGCGCTGGTTTTCTAAATGGTAGGATAACAGTTTAGATTTAAAAGAGCTAATGGATATCCCTTGGAGAAGGGAGCGAGGCTGTAGAGTACAATATGTCATCCATATAGCAATAATATCTGTTTTTGGTGTGTTAAGATGTCAGACTGTGGTGCCATTTACTTTCCCTATAGCAGCTTCCATAAACTGGAGGTAGATTTCTTGGTTAAATATAGTACAAGTAGCTTCGTGATAACAGGAGTAATATATTTAAGAATAAGGGAGAATTAAAGAACTTTGCAGAAAATATGATTGCTAACATTGCCTAACATTGGACCAAATAACTGCTTGAGGAATCGCTTGAGGGCAGTGTAAATATTATGGTTTAAGGGGTGTGCTCTACTTGTAGTGGCTATGCCCTTTAAACAAGAAAACAGAATAAAAATATATTGTACAAGTCATTCTGAATTGAGAAAGCCAGTCGGATGACTAGCGAAACGTCTTCAAGAACTAAAGTTGATCAAGTCCAGTTGATCTAACTGAATACAACAGATATTGCTATATTTCATTTTTATTTGTAGAAAAGATAAGTTTACACACAAGTTATTGTTTCTACTAGCTCTGATTTTTTGAGTACAGCAATAATGGACTTATATACTGTATGTAAAACTTTTTCTTTCCAGGAGAATCCCAAAAATAAAACAGCACATTTTCTATTAAAGGGCATGTCCACCCCAAAACTATAATCCCCCCAGTAATGGCCCCACCATGGAGTGTAGTGTAATCCTTACCTCACATCCCAGCCTCCTAGGGTTCTCCTGTAGACCCCCCTTAAAGTCCCAAAAACTGTCCACCAGGAGGCTAGCAGGACTCTGCCTGCTACCTTGCCTCCGGTAGATATTTGCCATGCGTACTGCAGCCCTTCTCCCCCCTCCCTCCCCTCCCTCCCTCCCTCTCCCTCTCCCTTCCGTTCTTCTATCCCTCCCCCTAGCATAAAACCCGCTTAATATGATGTTCCCATGTCTGGCAGCCCAACCGCATATTTTTTATTTTCCAAAAGCTCCCAAACTCTTACTTACCTCTCCTCTTTCCTCCCATGCACTGAATGACCGGCAGCCGCGTCCGTGATTGGCTGCGCTCACCAATCACAGACGCGACTGCCGGTCCCGCCCCTCTGCTTGCCTTCTCGCAAGCAGAGGGCCGGCAGTGCGGCAGAGGAACGAGGGGAGGTAAGTAAGAGTTTGGGGGGCTTTTGTAAAATAAAAATTGCGGTTGGGGCTGCCAGACATGGGGGAACATCATATTAAAAACAATATTTAAGGGTGGACATGCCCTTTAAACTGGAATGTAACATAGTAACATAGTAACATAGTAATTGAGGTTGAATAAAGACATCAAGTCCATCAAGTCCAACCTATTCACCCTCCCTTTTTTTAACCCTACCTAACAGTTGATCCAGAGGAAGGCAAAACCCCCAGCTAAAGGGGGGGGGATCTCCTTCCTGACTCCAAACGCAATTAAAAAGTATCCCTGGATCAACTACATCTATATGTATTAATACCAAAAATTCTCAATACTTTTTTAGTTTTAGAAACTTTTCCAGGCCTTTTTTAAAGCTATTCAATGAACTTGCCATTACCACATCTGCTGGAAGACAGTTCCACCGTTTCACTGTTCTCACTGTAAATAAACCTCTCCTAACCTGAAGATGAAACTTCTTTTCTTCCAACCTTAAAGGGTGTCCACAAGTCCTCTGATATGACCTATTAGTGAACAATGCACCAGAGAGTTCATTGTATGGCCCATTAATATATTTGTACAAGATTATCATATCCCCATGCAAACATCACTTCTCCAATGTAAACAGCCCTAACTTGTCTAATCTGCCTGAATATTCAAGCCCCTCCATTTTCCTTATTAATTTAGTTGCCCTTCTCTGAACTGCTTCCATTTCCAAGATGTCCCTTTTGTACATGGGATTCCAAAACTGCACTGCATATTCCAAATGAGGCCTTACCAGTGCCTTGTAAAAAGGGAGAATAATATCTTTCTCTCTTGAATCTATTCCCCTCTTTATACAACACAATATCTTGCTAGCTCTAGCTGTTGCTATCTGGCATTGTTTGCTACTAGAGATGTCCGAACTTCGAAAAATCCGGTCCGCGCGAGGATCCGCGGATTTTCGAAAAAATCCGAAAATTCGAAAATCCGCGAGCGGACCCGTTAAAACGTATTAAAATGAAAGTTCAGCAAAATCCGCATTAAAAGTGGTCTAAATAGCCTTGGTAACGTACACTTAACCACTCAGGGACCTGGGTAATGGCCTTAGAAGCACGTATAAATGCCAACAATACCTAAAAAGTACAGTCCGCTAGCGTGACTTTAAAAAAACGGTATTTTTCGAAAATACGAGGATTCCCGTAAAAACAAGGATTTCCGTAAAAAAACGAGGCTTTCTGTAACTATGATAGCTGCCATTGGCTAATTTGGATCATGTGGCTTGCTCCGTCTTGAAAAATTTACACAAATTACTCATTTTTGCGAGTATTCTCGTAATTACGAGAATACTCGTAATTACGTTAATCCTCGTAATTACGCGAATCCTCGTAATTACGAGGGTCATCGGTTTTTCCGGATCCCGAAAGATCGTAGATACTCGTATTTTCGAAAATTTCAAAAAAAAAAAAAATCCGCAGTTCGGAAGTTCGGAAGTCCGGAATAATCCGCCGTTCGCGGACGGGAGAAATCCGCGGTGGATCCGGGTTCGGGTCCGCGAACCGGCCATCTCTATTTGCTACAGCTAAGTCTGTTATCTACTAGAACCCCCCACAATCTTTTTCCATTACAGATGCACTTAACACAGAGGTATTTATGGTGTAGGTGGCACAGGGATTATTAAATCCCAAATGCATCACCTTACATTTATCAACATTGAATCTCATCTGCCATTCTGCTGCCCATTTTGATAATCTATCTAAGTCTGCTTGCAACACTTGCACATCATTTGAAGTTTCCAAAGCTCTGCATAGTTCAGTGTCATCAGCAAACACAGAGACCTTGCTCTCAATGCCCCCTTCTAAGTCATTTATAAACAGATTAAACTGAAGCGGCCCCAGTACAGAAAACTGAGGCACTCCAATTAGAACTTTATGTAAAAGCACTTCTAACAGTTAACATGGAATACTGTAGCTACCAAATTAACTGTAATATTCTCACAAGTAAGATATTTTTAAAAACAATATACCCTCAGGTTTTTATGAGTGGCATACATTTTGATAAAATGCAAATTCTGGCACACGGCTGTTCATCAAACAGGAATATCATAAAAAACATTAGCATATAGTTAATAACAAAAAGTATGAAAAAGAAACCTTTCCTGAATAAAGATAAATGCAACTTACAGTTTTGGAAAAGATTGTTCTGAAAATCTGATTAAATCTAAATTTTTCTAATTTTTCAATTGCATGTCTGGTTTTTCGAAATTTTTGAAGTTTTGATTTTTTGATGGAAAGTTTAGAGTTTCAAAAAAAAACAAAAAAACAGGTTAGTGTTGAAACCAGGATTTATCACTATTCCTGAATAAAAAATAATGCCACATGCATGGGTGGACACAGACTAAATATTACAGTGGTTATATACCATCTCTTTTATGGTAATAGGTTCCATCTAGCATTATTGTCACAAGGGCTTTTGATTGCATAAACTACACAAAATGACATAAATGTACAATACCCTCTTACTTTCAATTTTGTAACTTTTGGGTGGTATAACACATCCCTTTTATGTGGTTGCTACAATAGGCACATGATGAGCAAGGGAAGTCCTAAGACTAAGAAGAAAAAATTTGATACCCTTATATTGACAATGTGTTTGCAGTGTGGGTTGGTCCTTATGATGCCCTCGTGGAATTTTACAATTATCTAAATAATGCATATGCATTGAAATTTGCAACAGAAGTGGATAAAAAATCCATTTGCTTTTTTGACACCCAGGGTGGTATTGAAATCAAAAAGATTAGCGACAGACCTGTTTTAAAAGGCAACAGACAGGAACACTCTGCTGCATTTTTCCTCCCCACATCCAAACCATGTAAAGTGGGCAATACCTAAATCTCAATCTGAAAGCATAAAGGGAAGAGTAAAAGATGTGGAACAGAGGTTGGATGAGATGGAGTAAAAATTTAGGATTAGAGTGTATCCTAGTGAGCTACTTGAAAAAAGCAGGAGAGATATCTTTGCAAAGGGTAAAAAAAAGTAAAATAAGTAAAAATGAGATAGTGTTTTTTGTCACCAAATATAGTAAATCACACAAATCAGCAAATGCAGTGCCAAAACATTAGGGCATATTGAGTATATAAGAGCCCTACACTAATTTCATATAAAAGATCAAGCTCACAAAGAGACCAGCTAGATGGAACAGATAAAAAAATAAAAAAATAAAGAGGACTCTAACACAGATTTGGCTCCTTGGCACCCCTGCAGTTGCTCCCCTTGCCCAACCTGGTAGTTACACCCCTTCTTTAATGGCAATAAAAAGAAAAGGGATGTTCCCTTGCTTATCATGCACCTATTGTAACAACTGCATAAAAGGGGATGTGGTATACCACCATTATCTGTATAATTGGAGGATTTATTGTCCTTTTTATGTTATGGGTGGACACAAACATGCACCCAGTAACTAATCCCAAAAGGGGCCAATGCAAGTGCAATTACAGCAAAAATAAATTCAGAGACAATAGCAGCAAATAGCCCTAAAAACCCCAAAGCTTAACTTTGAGGGTTTGCTGAAAGAAGTATGCCCTTTAATGCTAAGCACCATTTTAAATTGGAAACATCATAAGCAATATACACTATTGTTGAACCTAACACACCAGCTATGTTCTTCTTTCTTTTTTCCTTTTTCTTTTCTTGCCCTTTTTACCCTTTGGCAAATCTGAGCTCCATTCCTAACCACACACTTTACAGCTCTCTAATTCCACATGATCACTATGAGGAAACTAATAGCACAAACTTTAAGCAATAAAGCAGTTTACTGTCTCGAAAACTTTGGTCAATCCCACCACAATAATATAGGAGCTGCAGAACCTATTTAAACTAGCAAACCCCCAACTCTCAAAAATAATCATCAAACCAGCGGCGCGCAACCTCCCTATCCCCCTCAGCACGCATCCATGAGGTGTTGGGGATATGCATGGACCAACCTGTTTACACAATGTGGGCATGTGGTGTGCATGAGCACTTGAGCAGATAGGTCAAGCATCCGTGGACTTACAACTGTGGTTTAGCATCTAAGATGAAGCTTGATTTACAACAGACAGAAACAAATATGTCAGTTTTTCAGTGCTGTATAGAACAATTGCTTTACAATTATTTTAGAAATAATTTTATTCACGCTTAAAGTAAAATCTTTTCATCCCATAACACCTATGTATTGAAAGATAATATTTCAGTGAGTTCCATTTATGTATATATAAGAAGTTGATTCTGGAACTAAAAAGGTTTTCATGTTGTATGTATGTATAATCTTATTTATAAAGCGCCACTTGGGTACGCAGCGCTGTACATTATAAAATACAGAGTATACAGACAGGGGGATAAGTGCAAGCCATTATACAGATAAATAAAAAAATGTATTCATTTAAATACAATTTCATACATCAGTTAAGAAAGCATATATATAAATTATGTATAAATGGATATAAGTGCAACAAGCCTCGACACATTAGGAATCTAAGTGTTGCCACTACATGTTTCTGTCCATGTTGGTTACATGTTTGAATCTCTAGAAAAGTTTTAATTTTATGCCATCTATGCTGGCCAGTAAATAAACTGCTAAGATTAGCATTTCTTTATAAAAAGAAAAGGAATGTGTAACTGTTAGGGACAGTGGTGTTTGCAAATACACTACATTGTGAAGTCCCTATTCTATATAGGAGAGGCAGGGATTCTGTGCTGTAACATGATGGGCTGTCAGCATCAAGGGGCAGGACCTGCTGCAGTTTCCCTGTTTTGATCAGCTGTGCACTTGAGAGCATGTTCAGAATTGGACAGTGTTGACTTAGACTCCCAGCACTGTAGAAAGATGAATTATTGGAGTTGCCCCCTAGCACCCACCCACAGGTTAAATTAATAAATCAACTAACAGCTACATCAAAGAGAGAGATGACATACACCTTGTTTTATTATTGTGAATTTTCTCTGTGTAAGCAATGATGTATGTTGACCAGTTCCCCTTTATGTGTTGTTTTTACAGTTATGCTTCCAGTGCATCATTTAATGCAAGTTTGGCATATCTCTTAATATTTTTATTTAGGGTTGGGAATGTTCCTTTAAGAATGCATTATACATTTTACTTGACGTGAATGTAATTGCGAAGCTAAGAGTCATTCACTGGGCTGGTGTAGTAAGCTGCAAATCTGAAGAAAAAGTTTTGTGTAATTATGTAATTAGTGTGCTAACTGTATTTAGAAGTGATGGTAATAAATGGAGAGTCTTTTAAATGTAGTTTTAAAGAATTTTTTCAAGGGTATTTATGCGTAGCAAACTTGTTCTAATTTTGACAAGGTGATCCTTTGACAGCTGCTCACTCATTTAGACACATGTATTTGCAAGAGATGTCAACTTGCCTACTTGATAGACATGCTCTTATTGTTGTTTAGGAAAAAAAGAGAAAATGTTAATTTGATATTTGACCTTTTACTTTAGAGACAGTAAAATGTATTTTTCAAGAACGGATAGGTAAAGCAGTTGTGTAATGTGTCTATGTTCTTTATTTATTTAAATAAGAATTGATTTCATTTTCTTTCTGTTTGAGAGCAAAAGTAAAGTTCCAATAAAGCCAGAACTATAAATGAAAGTAACCACCACACCACTTATACTTTTGTTAGTTAGTAAACAGATAAAACGTCTGTAATTCTCTATGAAAAAGTTTAAGCTAGATTGTAAGCTCTATGGGGCAGGGAACTCCTTTCCTCTTGTGGCAAGGCTCAGTAATTATGTAATTATGGACTGAAATATTTATGTCATTATTTTTTGTCCCCCTTGTATGACTTGCTTGTATTTTGTACAGCACTGTGTCCCCAAGTGGCGCTAAATAAATAAACAAACTATACATACATAAAAGAATCACTACTAATACATACCACTTTTTTTTAAATTAACTATTTTAGCAATGTGCTTTCCTTATAAATAAAGGGGTTTGCCTAGCAGAGAGGTACTGTTAAATTGGCATTAGGCAGCCAATAGGGAACCCCAACGATTGGACACAAGGTGAATTCAAACTAAATGTAAATGCATTTACAGTGGCAACAAAAGAACAAGCCTCAAGTCCTAAAATCATAAATTAACATTTCTGCATTTATAATAATACAATAAATGTTTACCCTTCAGTACCGGTTTCTAGGGAAAAGTCACAGTTTTTATAAATAAACCTCATTTTAATTCGGAACTGCTGGTTTCGAGTCTGTAAATGTGGAAATTATCAAAAAATGCAGTTAAAATCCAAAAATCTATTTAAAAGTCGAAAATTGGGCTGAATTTGCAAAAGGGCGGTAGAAAGGCAATAATCCTGGTCAAAAGGTCAAGAATTGTGGTCAAAATCTCCAGTTTTGTACATCTCATTCTTTTGTACTACCGCATTGTATTCTCTGACCAAACGTTCATTAATTAACCGACGTTAAGCGTAAAAGAATGACAATGGCCTAATAGCCAACTTGTGATACTGCGTTTTTAAGAATATGGCACCAATGTTTGACTGCAGGTTGATTGGTACAATTTACATTCTGAGCACAAATAAGATTTTCATGATTGGCAACATAGGTTGTATACAATAGATGTCTGTATGTATGTATAAAATTTGTGCCACTTGGGTACGCAGTGCTGTACATTATAAAATACAGAGTATGCAAACAAGATGATAGGTGCAAGCAATTATACAGATAAATATTTAATACAATTTCATACATAGTAGTATGTGGGAGTGCCCCTCCGGAGCATCAATTATATTTTATATCTGTTTCCTTCATAAATTTTGACAGCCATGTATCGTTGCCAATATCACTAGGAGCTTTGCATACAGGGATAAGACAAGTACCTAACAACAGATTTATGTCAGTAGACTGGGAAAGACAGAAATTAGATACATTTATTTGTAAAGGTGTTAGATACTATTTATTTGTAAAGGTGTTAGAGGTCTTTTTTGGGGGGAAAGCATCCAACAATTAGCAGCTGTCACAAGGCCTCTTATAAATTCACCAAAATACCCTTGGGTAGGGGGTAGAGAGGATTGCACATATCAAACATAGGCCTTGCCACATTTGGTGTGCTTGAGTGGCCTTATTGCTATTTGGACTCTTATAAATTCAGCCTTTAGTTGGCCTTAACATGCTCTACAAAATGCACTTTTCTACTTTAAAATATACATTTTGCATTAACAATATCCCATTTTGACTTTGATGAAATGAAAATAGGAATAATCTCTTTATTTAAATATAAAAGGAAATTAAAGTATTTTGCTATCTCAACAAATATTTGTCAAGATGGCCCTGTTCAGTTCAGATTGAATCACACCCACAATTTGCATCCTGCTTTCAGTTTAAGCAATTTAAATTCAGCTTTTTCTTATTCCTGTTTAAATATTAATTTCCACTCTTCATATATCATTTTGTGTATCACATATATAAAACGGATATATTGGAACTTCAATAATCACTATATAGAAATGTGAGGGAAAATTTAAAGGAATAGTTCACTGGGAAAGTGAACTATTCCTATAATGCAATGATAGAAGGTTAATGAGCTATGCCTTACCTCCCTTTATTCAATCAATTACTGTGGAGCCAGAAACAAAGATGGAAGAAATTTACCTTTTGCGCGATCCTTCACTATCACACTGACAGGTCCAGACCGCTTCCTAGTTCTCTTCATCTATAGCGTGTATGCACGATAATGCGTGCAATAGATGAACTGTTTCTTCCATCCTCATTCCTGGCTCCACATAAATTGATTGAAGAATGGGAGGTAAGGCATAGCTCCTTAACTGGGGGCAATGCATTAAAGGAAAAGTTCACTTTAACTATGAACTATTCCTTTAAGAAATTAAAATGTGTATTTATTGCATTTGGTGCCACAGCACAGCATTACCTTTAGCAGCTATCATTTATTTAAAACCATGTCCAGATTAACAGCAGAAAAAGAATTTACTAGTAGGTTCATGGTATCTAGAATGACTTTAAAATTGCATTTAGTACATGCAAGTAATAGATTTTGCAGCTAAGAAGTCTTCTATGTCGTCGCCAGTCATAGCCCATGTTGGCTTCAATGAGTTACACTCCCTGATCCCAGGATTCACTTTCTCTATGCACAGAGTTTCTAGCTTCTGTTTCTTGTGAAGATAAAGTTGTGCTTTTAGAAACACATAGCCCCAGAAGTCACAAGTTCAAATCCCCTAGTTTACTTATGAAATAATGCAACATAATCTATTGTCTGAGTTTATTTTTGTTTGTTTCCATGTTTCTAGAAAAATATAAAGTGTCTATATATGTACAAACTTTATATATATCAGCTCTGTTTTTTATATACCAACCAGCATAAATTGTTGACAGCCTTCCTTGAAAAATTCAAAATAGTCAACTGATTTTACTGACATTTTCTAACACATGTGCAGTGGTGGCACGCTGTGGTGGCAGTGCTGAGTTCCAAACAAACAGACCATTGGGACACAGATTCAATTACCCAGGCTTGCTTTTTTTTGTTTGTTTGTTTCTATTATGTTTCTAGCAAAATATAGAGATTCTACATGTACTGATATCCCATCTAATTGCCCTCGAGACATAGAATAGAAAGCTTTCTTTTTAGCAAGGCACAGTATGGAAGGTTGCAGGTTTTATTCCCTAGACTTACATTTAATTTTTACTGAAATGATAATATTCTGTTTCTTACATTCATGCTAGCAAAGAAATAAATTACTTTGCTTATCATACAAAAAAGAAAAGAACCTTTGCAGTTTACAATTGTTAGGAACATGAGCATTTGTAATGTGTTTACACAAAAACTGTCAGAAGGAGTGATGATCTCTGAGCTGTCAGTTTCCAGGAACCAGTGCTGCAGCTTACTGTAAACTGTGCTGCGTACACTTAGCTGGGTGTTCTCAGATAGGTTGAATTATGGGAGCTGACCCCTAGTACCCACAGGTTATTTTCATAAATCACCCAGCATCCACAGCAAAGGGACAGGTGAGACACAGCTTTTTAGTATCATTGTGAATGTGCTCTGTCTATTGGGGCAATGTTGTCTGGAGACTTTAGTTCCCCTTTAAAAGTCACCAAAGATTTTCATGACCATGGTTAAGTACAAGGCCATAGGCCAAATTCTTTCATGCAGGTCATGTGCCCCTGAGTTGATTTTTAATATCCTTAAGGTGAATAAGTATGTGCAGTAATGCCACTAATACACACATTTCAATAAGACACATGACACTGCTGACATAGCTTTTTGTAATAAAATCATTTATTGGACATTCATGTCTCTGGTGTGTTGTAAAAATAACATTAGTAAGATAGTGGTACAAGAGGGTATAAACAAGAAGCAAACAGTTCACTTTCTATTGCCATGGCTGCTTTGTACACATTGATATTTTCTATATTTTACATCTCTCAAATTTTTGTTTTAGAAAATTCACATTATAAAATTAAGAAAGAAAACATAATAGCCTTACGAAATAAAAATGTTCCATGTGAAAGGTACATTTACTGTATATGTATTACTTGCTGATATGCCATTTTATCGATATTTGAAATTGTCATTTACAGGGTATTCAATAAAAGTTCTTATCATTAAAAATGGTGCTAATTTTGCCCCAACCAATCAGATGTTAGCTTTCAAATGTTAAATAATATCTGATTGGTTGGGGCAAAATTAGCACCATTTTTAATGATAAGAACTTTTATTGAATCTCTTGGTCTTTAAAATTAAAACATAAAACAACTGGAATGACTTTTGTCAAGTAAAAGGAAATTTACACAATATAATAAGCTTGTCTATTTCACAATACTCATGGTAAGATAAATTAAACAAACTTCCTTATCAATCATAGGAGCAATCCCACGAAAAAGTCATACTATATCCCAAATGGTTTTAATGGGACGTTATGCAGTTATTTACTAGACTAATCTCTGTTATAAACTTAGTAAACTTGTGTCGTTTTTTCTATTACCTGTATCAACCTCTCTTCACCATGACCTAAACGCGACCTGTTTTCTCTATAGAAAAAAAACCAATTTGTAGATTTTTACTATTTTATTTATTGGCTCTTGTTACTTAATTCTCAGGAATGTGGCATTTTTCTAGCTGTTTAACACAGCACAAATTACAGTTTGTTCGAGTGATTTGTGATCTGTCAGTCCCATTAATAACCTGCTAAGCTGCCATGTTGGCATTTCACACAGCTGCAAAAATTTGTCATAAACAAAGTCTCTGATTTATGGAAGGAAAAGATGGCCTGTTTCATAAGATTTACATGTCATTTAGGCAGAAAGTGTGACAAAGTTCTTTGCTTTTTATCACCTTAGCAAAATAAATACACCAATGTATGGATGTTTAATGCGCACACGTTGGTAATCAAACACATATGATCATTTTAGTATAATAGTCTGGTAAAAAAAAGTTTTGTGTTTTAAATTAAATAACTCTCCATCCTGTTTAACATTGTAATTACAGCTTTTCCATCAATGATCAATGGCAGAGCAGTTAATGTAAAGGCCAGGTGTGATTTTTATTATACACACACAAACACACACACACTCCAGCACTCAACTACACATATAAGCATGAATTAGATATAAGAATTTAACATTTGCAAGCAATGATGGGTAATCACCTGCACTAAAGTAAAAATGGATACCCTTAGTTACATTGTTTATATAAACATGTTTAAACTGATGCACCACTCCAAGGCAGTATCCCAGCATCAGTCCTAACCTAGTGAGCAAAGTACAATCCCTGGGGGAACAATACCATACCTGCTTCTCTATTTATTCAGTATGACCTATTCCAGGGAATCATGGGAGCTTACAGAGCTTCTAAACCTTCTTTTTATCTGGACTGCCTTAAAGGGGCGGGGAATAAATTTACTCAGGGAGCAAAGCATATAATAATGTATAAACCGGAAATTTATACATTACACTTTAGGTAAGGACTGATGCTGGGATACTGCCTTGAAGTGGAGCATCAGCTGACGCAAGTTTGTAAAAACTATGTAACTAAATGTATCCATTTTAACTTTAGTGCAGGTGATTATACTTCATTGCTTGCATATGTTAAATTCTTATATCTAATTAAGTTATGCTTATATGTGTAGTTGAGTGCTGGAGTCTTCTTTGCAATGCAAAGGTTTGAGCTGCATATCCTTGTATTTGTGTGTATTTGTGTGTGTATTTGTGTGTTTATATATATATTTTTTTTCCCCATGATTTACATTGACTAACATCAATATCAAAACAATGTTGCACAAATACATATGTTTTCTACCCACTTAGACAAAAGGAAAAGAAAATGTTAATGATAATCCCTGTTCAAACTGTTGGGGTTTACCAAGCCCACTCTATAGACCCACCACACAGATTCCAACACCAAAAATTATAATTGTCCATCTGTGAAAAATGCATTTCATAAAATTATCAGGGACAGGCAATTTACTGTTGCCCGTCATGATAGACGATCTACTGTATACTGTGAAATTCTTGACTACTCTGCCTGTGTCATGTCAACTATATATAGTAGTCCACACCGACAAAAATACAATATAATATATGCAAACTTAGTGTTACAAGTAAAGTATTCTTTCAGGGCAAATTTCTCCCCTGTAAGGGGACTTGATCACAAAACTACACTGGGCACACGTCCTACAAGGAAACATACACTTAGTCAGAATCTTATGCTTTTGGTCAATACATTCAGAATGGACTTATTGCCTTGAGTAATACCCCTCTTGTATAAGTCTATTAGGGGTAATTTAATCTCCTGAATTTCAGGGTAAGTTGGGATAGCTGAACAAAGCATCACTAAGCCTAAATATTTTTTTAATTATATTAATAGTAAGAAGATGAGGACTGAGAATGTGGCACCATTAATTAATGGGGATAAGTTAGTTACGGAGGATGGCGATAAAATTTTTTTTCCCTCTGTATACACTATAGAAGATCCAAGTACAGATATCATAGAGTATAGTAGCAATAATGGTATACAAGATTCAAGTGCACTTTGGTTAACCGAGGATATGGTACAGAAAGAACTAAATAAGGTTAATATTAGTAAATCTCCTGGACCGGATAAAATACATCCTCGGGTACTTAAGGAGCTAAGCTCAGTTTTATCTAGGCCATTTTTTCTTGTTTTTGCTGATTCCCTCATGTTCGGTGATGTGCCTCTGGATTGGAAAAAGGCTGATGTTATTCCAATATTCAAAAAAGGAAGTAAGTAGAAATTTAGACTCTGGCATAGCAGTAGATGTAGTTTACTTGGATTTTGCAAAAGCTTTTGATACAGTCCCCCATAGGCGACTAATGTATAAGCTAAGGTCTGTTGGTCTGGGGAGTCACATTTGTACATGGATAGAAAACTGGTTAATGAATAGGATGCAGAGAGTAGTTGTTAATGGGGCTTCATCATTATGGACTAAAGTGCTAAGTGGGGTGCCACAGGGTTCTGTGCTGGGGCTGCTTCTATTTAATCTATTTATTAATGATTTGGGAGTGGGTATTGTAAGCAAGGTTTCTGTGTTTGCTGACGACACAAAACTTTGTTGACCATTAAAAACTTCAGAGGATGTGCAATCGTTGCAAAGGGATCTAGATAGATTGTCACATTGGGCTGCTAAGTGGCAGATGAAATTCAATGTTGATAAATGTAAGGTGATGCATTTTGGACTTAAAAATCCTTGTGCTACTTATACTATAAATGGCTCTGTGTTAAAGGGTATCTCCACTCGTTTTTGGAAGTTTTTGGAATCCAGTTCTATTGAAGAACGGGGGGTAAAGGAGCTGTGCCTTACCTTCGTTTGACACGGCTCGCTCGCTCCCCCGGTGCTTGGTCTGACAGGTCCCGACGGACCTTCTTCTATGCGCATAGATCCGCGCATGCGCATAGAAGACAAGGTCCATCGGGACCTGTCAGACTACGCGCCGGGGGAGCGAGCGAGCGGGTAAGTTTTCCTTCTCTCCTGGCTCTGTGTGTTCTATTGAAGAACGGAAGGTAAGGCACAGCTCCTTTACCTCCCGTTCTTCAATAGAACTGGATTCCAAAAACTTCCAAAAACGAGTGGAGATACCCTTTAAGTGAATCTCTGTTGGAAAGGGATCTTGGAGTTTTGGTGGATAACAAACTTAAATGTAGCAAGCAGTGCCAGGTGGCAACAGCCAGAGCCAGCATGGTATTGTCTTGTATGAGGGGGGGAAGGAATCAAGGGAGGAAAATGTAATTCTCCCTCTTTACAAAGCATTGGTAAGGCCTCATTTGGAATATGCAGTGCAATTTTGGAATCCTGTGTACAAAAAGGACATCTTAGAAATGGAAAGGGTTCAGAGAAGGGCAACTAAATTAATAAGGGGATTGGGGGAGCTTGAATATGAAGAGAGACTGGAAAAGTTACAATTATGGACGCTGGAGAAAAGGCGCTTGCGTGGGGATATGATAACTGTGTATAAATACATTAACGGGCCATACAATAAACTATCTGGGGCATTGTTCACCAATAGAACATGTCAAAGGACACGAGGACATCCCTTAAGACTTGAAGAAAAAAGGTTTAGGCTTCAAGCTCGGAAAGGGTTTTTCACTGTGAGAACGGTAAAGCTATGGAACGGTCTTCCAGTGGACGTTGTTATGGCAGGTTCATTGGTCAGTTTCAAAAAAAAGCTGGATGAGATTCTGCAAATAAAGAATGTTGCAAGTTACTGGTATTGATACATAAAGTAGAGTTGATCCAGGGAAATTTCCAATTGCCACTTGGAGTCAGGAAGGAATTTTGGTGGTTTTTTTTGCCTTCCTCTGGATCAACAGTTAGGCAGGAAATGAGGATATTGCTAGATGGGTTGAACTGGATGGACGTATGTCTTTATTCAACCTCAAATACTATACTATACTATTGTATGCCTGGCTAAAGAAAAATGCCAAGTCTCAAATTTTGTTCACTTGGGCCTTCTGTTGACTAAACTGCATTACAATAGGTATCCTAGGGCTTTCTATGATAAGGCAGCAACAATGTTTCAATAGCCATATTTTCTTTCCATCAGGCTCACTAAAAATGGTATCATTTAGTTAATTGCTTCATATGAACTTTTAAACATGCAACAGGAAATGACTTGTAACAAGGAAACTACATCATTCCAACAAACTGATACAATGTACAGTGTATACAAGAATATCCATCGGAGTTACTTTAAGTATACAAAGTTTACTTTATGCATAGGAATAAATCTAGCACCATGTAACATAGTTCATGCTTACCATAGCCCAGTGAAAAGTTAAGGGGCAGGCAATTTTTTTGTCCTTAAGCCCAAAGCTGGAGTCATGTTGTGATATGCAGGATTTAACAGCCTGTGTGGTTTCATCCACATAGAGCAAAATGCAAGGACACCACAATACATATATCACAAATTGGGACAGCACTGTGGATCAGTGGTTAGCACTGATGCCCTGCAGCGCTGAGGTCCTGAGTTCGATTCCACACTAGGATACATCTGTAAGGAGTTTGTATGTTCTCCCCGTGCTTGCGTGGGTTTCCTCTGGGCACTCCGGTTTCCCCCCCCAATCATAAAGACATACTGATAGGTTGTATGTGTACATAAAGTGATAAGATTGTAAACTCTTCAGGCAGGGCCTGATGTGAATTGAGTAAATAATTGTAAATCGCTGCGGAATATGTAGCGCTATATAAGAAATAAAATACATACATACATACACATTTAGTGTCACATGTGTAGTGGCTTCTTATCTCAAGTCTCTGAGGTTTTAGTGTGTTGCACACACCAGAGCACATGCAACGAGATATACCCAGCATTTTAGGACCTTAAAAAGTCTCCCTATGTGGTCTTTTAGAATGAAACATAGACCTCACCAATTTACTACCAGAGTACTACCCCTCCTTTAAGATACCAGAGGAGGTTCTAAAATTCTGCCACCTCGGGATATGCCAATTTCTACAAACAAGCTGGTCTATTTGCTCGCTGCATGTCCCAAAATACATGATCAAGGAAATCCAACCAGTATTTCATTTTAATTCTTATACTGTTGATTGTCAGAATTTCAAGGGCACCCTCCAACACCTATTATGGGTAACCTCTACTTTTAAACTTATTGTTCATTTCCTTGGTAAATTACTCAGTTTTCAAACCACCATCTAGTCTTTGAGTCAAATTACTCAGTCTTCAAACCCCCAGAGACACATCCAGAAAGCATCCAGTGAAAGAGAAGGGCTGTAGATTCCATTACCTTCTCTATCAGGACTTCACACAGCAGAGAGGAGGAGGGACTTCCTGTCTCCCTCACACACTGAGGGAGTCTGAGGCTGTGCTCGCCAGCGGTACTGTGTAGGAGAAGCCTCAGGAATGTCACAAGTCAGCCTCCCACCCATTAACTTCTGGTCATTAATTTCTGTGTATCTTGGGCTGTTGAGCACGTAGAGAGGTGGTTGATAGCTTGTTTTAAAGGTAGGAAACTGTTTTTTTCATTGAAACTTAACTTGGAGACCACAGTTCCCCTTTAAGAATCGTTTATTAATATGCACACTATGTAGCTCCTTATGGAAACTTAACAAGGATCCAATGTGGCCCATAATATAAACTCTAAATAGTGCATAAAGAATCTCACCAGCTCTTGACTAATTTTGGCAGCTTCCCATAGCTTTCTCTTTACTGCTCTCATCCCCTCCAATTGAGAGATCAAGGTGTATAAGAGAGACAAATCTCTCAAGTCATCAACTACAATGTATCCCAATCCTCCACCAAAACTTGTCTCAATTTATACAAACAAATCACCAGTATCTCTCAAGTAAGACTGCACATCCTGCAACATGGGACCAGGAATCGTGTCCAGCATGGTGGCCAAGGGGACAGACATGGGTCACGTAAAGACTGTAAGGCCCATATGATTATCTTGGATTAGACCCCCTGAAGTCTATTTATTAAAGAAAGCTTCAGAAACCATTGGAATATTGTCAAGATTGTTAAACAACTCTCCTTTGGGGAAAACAATCTGAGATGTGCCTATAGGAGGAGAGCTAACCTACAGAACCTCTTTGTTAACACAGATTCGGCTGAGAGGGGTAATTGGCTGGGAAGACGTCCAAATGATTGATATAAATGCTCAGAATGCCAAGTCTGAAAATATGCCCATTTTAATGCATTATGTACCAAATTTGTCTGTTAAAATCTTTTTATACCATTTGTCTGTATTTATCCTTGTTAAATTTGATTTACTTAGCCCCCACAAAACACCCAGGGAGTATTTCAGGTTCCTGACTTTGAGGTGGGACCCTGTTGGTGATGGACGTCTGAGACTGATGATTGGAAGTCTGAGACTATTATGACATTTTAGCACAGTTTGGGGGTGTTTCTGCTACAACATTGGTTTCCTCTGATCTGATAACAGTGGGGTTTCTGTAAGAAACAGAACAGGGTTGGTCTCTTTAAATTGGAGACAGTTCATTCTGCTACATAGGATCACATAGTCTGTGGGTCTAGATGAATTTACACGTGGATGCAGGAGAGAAATGCATGGAAACCTTACAGGGAATTAGTGGAGGTAACTATAGCTTAGGGGTGAGATGAACATGGGATTCCTGACAGGGGGTATGTATTATTTTATACAGTATTTTTGACTTGTGGAGTCAGATGACACTGGGGTATAATGGTTTTATGAGAGTGGTTTGCACTGGCTATTTACAATGGCGACATCAAAGGGACCTCCTGAAAGCAAGGTGTTCATTGCTTTGTGGCAAAGAGGTGTTTTCAAAACTGTCCAGGGTAAGGTGTCAAAAAGCATTGTACGTGGCAGACATTTGGTGTCAATACACACTCAAAAGTGTCAAGGAAGCCATTTATGTCAAAATAAAGGAACCAAACCTTAATAGTGGGAGGGTTTAAAACCATTTTTCTGCCATGTACAATGCTGTTTTGGTGCCTTACCCTGGGCAGTTTTGATAATGCAATAAATACATTGCATTCAGGAGGTCCCTAACACCTTGCTGTTATATGCTGACTGAGACATTTCAGGGTAATTATTGCCAACACATTCTTGTACAAGTCATTTGGAATTGAGAAAGCCAGTCTAGACGTTTATATGCTATGTATGAATTAGGGTTTTTAAAACATTTAAATATGGACACCAGTGTATAAGTAATACACTTCTCAGAATTTGAACTGTATTTGTTTATAATATTATTCTAGCTGTTGATTCGTTATTGCCCCATAGGAAAAGAGGGAAAAAAGGAAGCATGTAAAAAAGAGAACATTTCATTTCACAACATATTATTGAAAGGATTTTTGAGGACTTGATGCTTTACAAGAAGCATGTAATTACTTGGACTGTTCTACTTTTCCTTCTATTAAAAATAGGACATATAATAATAATGCTTGGTGATAATGGCAGATACATATATTTTACTATGATAAAGCAGAACAAGAAAAAAAACATTGCCTCACATTTACTTTCAATGTTAAGAAAAAGTTTTGTCTTTACTCAGTCATGTTGCTCTTACGCTGGAATCAATCATTGAGTGAAGGCGGCAAATATTCTTCACTACTACAGCAATTGAAAGAGGTGCTCCAGGTTATAAACCATAACAACATGAACAGGCAAGTTTAGCATGTAATCACTATAGCCTTAACAATCAGGATCTTTTAAAATGTCACAAATCATATGCCACTTTTGTCTGTCTATGTATTTGCTATAGGTTTCTTAGTCATTCAATGAAAAAAAAAACAAGCAGCATTTCTTTGTTAAATAATTGATTATTCTTGCATATAATGTAGATGTTTTTCTGCACAAATGAACACATGCATGCAGTTTAAAATACTACAGGAAATATATTTAATGTGGACAAAAAAATAAATGTCTGTCAAATGGAGGATTTATAGACTTTTCTTTGTGTTGTACAGTTATCAAACTACAACTACAAAATAAAACATATATAGGTTGACAATGATAAAAAGTATGACTAAAATCTTACCAGAGTTAAAAGAGTAAAAAGAAGCAAAGGCAAGAGGTTAATAGAAATAAGATAAAATAACAAAGAAATCCTGTCAAATACTGGTTCTATCAGTGTCCCACCCCATAAAATTTTTAGGATTTCTGATATTGCCATTTCTACCTGCTGGTGGCACTGGACTCCTAAACTCCTGCACTTTTCTTGCTACCAGCAGAGGTTAATTACACCATCATCCTTATCAATCATTATCATCATCCACCTTTGGACTGCTGGCTAGATACTCCACCTTCCATGTCTCATTGCCACAACCTTGTTGGTACCTGGCCTGTCTGATTCATTGTATTCCTGATCCTGCTCTCGAGTATCTTGTTTTGGTTCCTGATCCTGTTCCCCAGTATCCTGATTTGGTCCCTGATCCTGCTCTCCAGTACCCTGTTTCAGCCCACTGTCTTTGGTGACAGTTCCTAGCCCTACTTTCCCTTGACCATTCCTTGACCTTCCTCGCACGTATCCAATAAAGATTCACGTGATCAGCTGTTTAAAAGTTCAGTACTGGAATTTTAAACAGCTGATCACATGTACCTTTACTGCATATGTGTGATCAGCTGTTTAAAAACAGTTGATTACATGCATTTGGGAGGGGGGGTGTCAGGGCCCCCGCTCAAATTTCGTGGAGGGGGCGGGTGGTATGTTTCTATGTATTATCGTTGGGCATATAGTTTTTCCACAGCTCCCAAATGTCCTGGTTTCCCCCGGGATTGTCCCATTTTAGGGTGTCTATCATGGCATACTGACACATACATTAATTTTTTGTGATGAATGTAAGGGGGGGGAGGTATTGCATTAGGGCAGGATTTTTCTGGGTTCTTGGCTGAGAATGGTGTGCAGTGAGAGAGATGGACAGAGAGATATAGAGAGATGGGTAGATAGAAAGATATCGATAGAGAGATACACACCTATGCAAAGTGGGCATGGTCGAATTTGCAGCACCTACAGCCCTTACACCCATTTAAAGCTAATTTTAATTGTAAGCTGCAGCTTTAACCCCCCCCCTTTTTTTCCCTTCTAGGTCCCTTCTGTAAAGTTGCTGACATCTTGGATGGGGTTTAAAGACTGCTTACTTCCGCCCCTCCATGAGTTCCTGGATCTCCTTCTTATTCAAAAGAAAAAGCACTCCTCGTTTGCTCCATGCGTGCGCATGTGATGTCACGTTAAAGGTGCACAGAGCATAAAGTTAAAGGTGCACAGAGCATAAAGTTAAAGGTGCACAGAGCATAAGTTAAAGGTGCACAGAGCATAAAGTTAAAGGTGCACAGAGCATAAAATAAAATGCAGCCTTCTAAAATTCTTAGCCTTATGCTATAAAAATAACATTGCCCAAATAATCCAAGAAATGAGGAATGATTTCTCACTTCCAGCATTCCAATAGACTGTAATGTCCAAACTGCTGTCCTCTAGATGTTTGAAATAAGCACTGAAAATAGAATTTTCTGTCTGACATAAATTTGACTCTTTAAGATGCCCATATACTTCAGTAATATTTGAGAGATTAGACGTTCGTCTATAGATGAACCTTTAATGCATCTAATATATTTTAGTGACAGCAGTTTCTTACCTTCCAACGGACCCGACTGGCCCACTCGCTATCACATGTTGGTCACAAAAAAGAACAGGTCAGACGGTTCCTTTAAAATTGCCTTTAGCTTTGCAGAAACGTTGGACGGTAATTTCTAATATATGGGCACCTTAAGTTTTGCTAGCTGCCTGGCTGAGGCATGACAATTTAAACAGTTAGCATTTTCAGTGCTGTATATAAACAATAAAATAGAATTTGTAAGTGCTGATTTTACAATTAATGGGTATGAGGGCATCATTACTTACTTACTTTGTAAGTAATTATTGTTGCTTTGTTTTTAATGTGTCTGTGTGGATTGTAACATCTAAAGTAAAGGTGCTTTTTTCTAAATCTATAATTCAATTATTTCTACTTGTCCTTCAACTTAAAGCCCTTCAAGTTAAATAACTACCTTGAGGCTGCTTAGTTTGCAATGCACACATTTATTCAAAACTTAAAGCATGATAGTTTCTGGTGAATTGACAAAAAGTAGTGTTTAAATGACAGGCAACAAAATGCCACATAAACTACCAATATGTTATGAGACCATAGAAACAATCCTCATCAAGGAGAATTAACAATGTTGTGTTTTACAGGAACAGAACACAATAGAAAAAAGGGAAATGTTCATATAAGGCATCTATTTGCTAAGTAATGTAAAGTTTGTCTGTGGGTATCAAATTTATTTATTAATAGCTTTTAAATATCATGGGCCATATTTAAAAAGCAATGCAGCGCCTTTACCGGTCAGTTTAATTGATTGTTTATTTCTGATCAGTTTAGCGATCATTAACTTACAATCGTTATCGTAAATTACCTATAACAATCATAAATCAACTATAACGTGATCATAGCTTTACGATCCCCAT
The DNA here is from genome assembly GCA_019447015.1 of Hymenochirus boettgeri. Classification (NCBI taxonomy): domain Eukaryota; kingdom Metazoa; phylum Chordata; class Amphibia; order Anura; family Pipidae; genus Hymenochirus; species Hymenochirus boettgeri. The sequence continues at coordinate 187,981,806 of CM033474.1, read as the reverse complement.
AGAACACCATGTGCTAGTTTACTACCGCATGGTATTCTACAAATGATCGTTCGTTAATTAACAAACATTCGGTGTAAATGTACAACCGCGGCCTTACATTTTTAGACATACAGTATCCAGCTTTTTATTAAACATTAAATTTACTTTTTCATTAAAATAAACTAAAAGTAAACAATTTATTTTCTTGGCATTTCTCATTAAAAAATATGTGGAACTGCATTAAATTTTGAAATGATAATAAAGTTTTGTGTAATTAGTTTCTCTACTGCTCTAAAACCCACATCGCCCCATAATAATCACAGGTCACAAAAAAGTCAAAAGAATCAAAGGACACCATTTTATTTGGAAAATAAGGAATACGGAAATGGCAGCATAAAACTATAATCTTGGCAGTTTATGAATTATGCAACACTTTTCAAACTGTGATCACATTGTTTTATTATCAGCTGTTGTATCAACTGGAATCGCTCTTGTTATAAGAGTATTTCTAGGAAATGACTAAAATGCAGTACAAATGTATTCCACACATTTAAGCACATTGGTCAACTCAATATTACACACACATAAGTTCAAATTTATTGAAATAAAATGCTTTGGGGAGCCCCACTATTTACCTTTAAGTCTGTTCATAACTAATATAGGTTTATCTTGTTACTATAAAACCAAGGTTAGAATCTAAGCAATGATTTACCAGTTTTATGACCATTGTATCTTAAAGGGCAAGTCCAGCACCAAAATGAATACTTATATACAGGTAAATCACCCCCCAAAACCGTAAATTGTAATAGCTTGAAATCTGAAATATATCTTAAGTCTAACCTGAAATCCTGCACAATGTCCTGTTTCCCCTGTTTCTGCTTTCTGGTCCTTCCAGTTAGCAACTGTCAGTTATGGATTTGACAGTTGACATCACAGCCAATGACTGAATGTTAATCACCTGTCTGCTTCTTCTGAGCATGCCCAGGCTCAGTACAGGCTCAGTACAGGTTTCTAAATTGCTCAGTTACCATGAGGCCTCCAGAAGCATAGCAGGCATACAGTAATGAATTCATAGGACAAAGTAGGATATATCAACATATTTTAAAGAGGCCATTCTTTCTAAAAGTTGTTCTTATAAGGGTGGAGTTGTCCTTTAATATGTACAGTATATGTAAACCAGCAAACCCCACAGTGCACCACCCCTGGGGTCCGTGAACTGTCTATATCTACAGCCTTCTTTTAGTAATATAGATTATTAGGGTTTAGTTTTATGGTAGGAAAACCCACAGGAAGTTTGAAACATTATGTATCAGGTTTTTTTTGTTTTTTTTACAAAATACAATTAAACAAGATGACAAGATTTTGTAACCATTCTGGAGATTTATCTGTGTGAAATATCTAAAAAAAAAATAATAGCAAATTCAATATCCCCAGGTGTTATATGTGGCATATACGTTTTAATGGCTGGACACAACTGTTAATAAAATAGTTTTTTTAAAAGGTCGGGTTTTTTTCTTCATGTTTTCCTTTATCTTAAATTGTGAGAAATCTGCCACTGCAAGAAACTGACAAAAGTTTCTTTGTCCGAGTAACACTCTTTCATATTTGTCCCCTATGAACAAAGAGTAAATCCTGCCCAAACCAACATGAAAAGGACCCTCCCACACACATTCAGGTAGAATTAATATTGATAAGACAAGTGCCTTACTTTACAGAGATCGTGCAATGCAATATGTGACTACATCCAATCAAGGCCAATTAAGATGCCTCTTGCACCCATCATGAAGCAGAAAATGCTACTGAAAGGACAACTGTATGGTTGTTGCTCCACCTTCCTTGTGGCCCAGGGCCTAACCAATGGGAAGACATGTTCTGCAAGAAGCACTTTTCCCTATTTGATAGATCCCGGACTGAGGTGGGGGCGAAGCTTAGACAATGCAGTTGTCCTTCAACATCAGTCTCCTACATGTCCTAAACTAAACAGTAACCCCACTTATGCATACATGCAGAAACACTGGCAGCAAAGAAACTTACAAGGAGCCTATGCATCACTGCACTGATCAAATTATTTAGTAACATTTACAGTACACTTTAGCACTTTATTGCTACTATCCTTGGTATCATACATGCATAATTCCTTGATCTAAAAAAACAAAATAATTCCATATTTTTCTAATAGTCCCCGTGCAAAATTGCTTGCATTGGTAGGTAAGGCTTCTTGGCTACTAATTTGCATTTACTTGCCCAAGGACATTAATGGAGCATGGAGAACAATTATATCACTTATGATGTTTTTATTGTTTTAATAAATGTCAATATCACCTTAAATCTTTGTATGTGTGCATTTCACTTACATTTTTTCCCATTGACAGCTTTAGAACATATTGGTAATAAGTCTCTGTTTCACTAGGAAAAGTATTTTGAAATTTCTAATACATCAATATATTCAGTGTTTATTTGTCAATACAGACATTTCCACTCTTTCCTTTGTTGTACTTGATATTTTATCAAACAAAATAACAAAATATATGTAAAAACATTCCATGGGAATATAAAAAAATGAATGACAATGTATTCTCTTCATTATGTTGCTTAGGAAAAAAAAATCAGGACATTGTGAGCAAACTGGCACTGCAAGAAACTGACAAGGGTTTATTATTCTGAGCAACACTCTATCAAATGTGGCCCCTATGAACAGAGAGTAATGTTAGCGAATCATCCTGGGGGCTTTTCTTCTGTGTGTGAGTGGTATCCATCTGTCAGCTGTCAGTGCCAGTGAGAGATATACAGATCTGTCACTTCTCATCAGCCAGCATTTGTGAGGCCTTTTGCAGCTGCTACACAACACACACTCTCCTTATTGAAAGCCAGCTAGGAATCTTGGAATTAACTGCGTGGAGAAGGGGAGGAGGGATAAAGACAGGAGAAAAGTTAGACCCGTTAAGAACCAATGCTTTTATTTTTTCAATCAAAAAGTATAGAATGTGTAAATGGAGCACAGAAACATTACAATCCGAAACATTGCAATGATCGAACTGATTTCTGGTGGCTTATATTTGTTTATTTTATATGGGAGTACAATGTTAAACATTTGTGATGACTGCCCAGTATCTAATATAGAATGTGGTTGATTATCAAACAATCATTAGGGGTAGTGTTTAAAGGGTATGTTCACACACAACCCCCCCCCCAAAAAGAAAATAGACCTTGCTAGGTTAAAATCTTCCTCCTCGGCTCCTAAATATACTTTCTAAAACCTGTTCCCTCAGCTCTCTGCTGCTGCTGTTCCATGCCTGTTCCATGCACAGCAGCATTAGAAGAGGTCAGACCAGCAGTGGTGTCAGTGATTCACTGAGACACAATGTTACAGCATGCTGTCCTAAAGTGATCCACATGCATCCGTGAAACTTCAGGGGACCAGGCCCTCCTGCGAGATTGGAGGCCGGGCCCCTGACACACCCCTTCCCCAGCACATCAAAGCTCAGCGATCAGCTGTTTTTAAACATTTGATCGCCCATATGCAGTAAAGATATGCAGGATCAGCTGTTTAAAAGACCGAAACCGAACTACCAGTTCGGTTGCGGTCTTTTAAACATCTGATAGCGCGTATGTCACCGGATGTTGATTGCTTTACAGAAAGTGAACATGGAGGTTGCTAAAAATATTTTTTATTCCTGTGTATTTAGGCTGTTTTGCACTATAAGTCCATAAGCACCCAATGATTAGAAGATATTTAATAATGATTTTCTTTGCATACTAGTGTCCAAAGCATTATCTGGATGAGTAAATCTAACCAGGTTTGGTGGGAATGTGATATGACGAGCTTCAGTGATTATAATTTTTTAAAGAAATGTTAAGAGTAATGTTACAAGGGCATGTCCAATGCCCAAACTAAATTTTTCCCCACTGCTGGCCCCACTATGTAATGGTAAAAAATCCTTATCTGAGGGGGGCTCTCCCACCGCAACCCCCCCTTCCGAATCCCTCGGATCTGCAATTCATTTTTTAAAAAAAACAAAAAAATTCACATAGTATAGACACCCCCCCCGACCCTAAACGCTAGGGTTATAAGCTTAAAGGAGAACTAAATCCATTTTTATACTCCAGAATCTGAAAACAACCCCCCTAAAAACACCAATAAGCTATATAATATAACTTCAGTAAATTGCATTAAAATAAATGTAAGCCTGTTAAGAACTGGATGAATTATCTGTGTGTATGTGCAGTGTCAGACCACACCTCCTGCCTCAGTCACATGCTTCCTTGCTTTATCTGTCCTGTAAAAGGATTGGATAGAGATTATTAATGGGTGTGACCAACTGTAACAAGTTTCTGCCATAGCTAAAGACTGAGCATGGGCAGAACATAATGGTCGTTGACCAGACTGTGTGATATTAGAATGCTGTGATATTAAGCACAAACCATATATTATTTAGGGAAATTTCCCAGCACCCATATCAAAATGAGAGGTAAGACACTGATTACTGGCTTTATATCAAGGTGTTCTGCCTTCTGGTTCAGTGTTGTTCTGTGGCTTTAGTTGTCCTTTAAAAAGAGACTCTCAGCCAATCACAGACACGGTTGCCGATCCAGCCCCTATTGCTACTCTGTTCCCAAAGTAGCCAAGGAAACGCCGGTAAGTCTGTTTCTGGGCACTTTTTACATTTAAAACCCTAGAATTTAGGGTTTTCATGTGAAAATTAGTATTTGGGGTGGAGATGCCCTTTAATACATTTGCCCTAAATACATGTCTGTCAGTCCATCACAGTTACAAATTTATGACAAAATTGCTAAAAGTTATCTCAGTTCTGATTTAACTGTTCAGACTGTTCAAACATTAGACCTGAATTGGATTTAAACCACATATGTCCAGGGATAACCAATGCAAATTTGAGCCTAAAGGTACGTACACACACTCAATTTGCGAGAGAGCAGCAACCCCCGAAGGCCGAGTGCTACACGCGACTAACGGCCATTTCAGGTGAGAGTTGTCCGTGTGTATGTGTTCGGTCGGGCCGTATGTATGTGTTCAGTCGGGGGTCGTTGCTCGCTCGCAAATTGAGCGTGTGTACGAACCTTTACAGTTGCTTCTAACCCCCCCTTCAATAGTAAAGTAATTTAAGGAAAACAGTACAGTTAACCTTGCAAATGTGACCTTGCAAATTCCTTGCATTCCTGCTGAAATAATTACATGTTTTGTTCCTTAAATTCACCAGCCACTGAGCACCTTTATCTCAAAAATAAATAAAGAAGTATTAATAAAGTAATCCCAGTATCAATGAGGTGCTAATGAGTTCTATGGGAATTACATCTGTTGCCTGATGTAATTCCCCAAGTTGATTATCTTGCAGAGGATGCAATGACTGATTGGGAGTTAACTGACAAATGTTTCTTATGACTGTTGAGAACTACAATTCATTTGTGTCTAAATTCATGTTTATGGTTCCACTATAAAGGCAAAATTGGCATCTGACATGATATGATATAATAAATATGCCTTCCCTTTGTGGGGGGGACATTAAAGGGGAACTGTGGTCTCCAAACAAGTTGAGTTAAATTAAAGGCCAGTTTCCTACCTTTAAAACGAGCCATCAACCACCTCTCTATGTGCTCCACAGCCCAAGATATACAGAAATGACTGACCAGAAAGTTAATGGGTGGGAGAATATGTGACATTCCTAAGGCTTCTCCTGCACAGGGCCGCCGGCAAGCACAGCCTCAGACTCCCTCAGTTTGTGAGGGAGACAGGAAGTCACCCTGCTGTGTGAAGTCCTGACAGAGTAGGTAAGGTAATCTACAACCCTTCTTTCTCACTATGTGAAAACAGCCTTTTCAGGCAGAGTTATCACTCTGCCTGAAAAGGCTGTTTCCACAGAGTTTTCTGTAGAGGGGGTCTGAGTAGCCCACGGCACCTGCGAGTGGGCGGGGCTTGTGCACCCACGAGTGGGTGGGGCTTGTGCACCTGTGAGTGGGCAGGCTTATGCACTCTCGAGTAGGCGGGGCCACATGGGGATGTAAGAGAATGGGCCAAGGGGGGCTTGCAACTAGAGGGAACATGGGGTCCATAAGTGGGAGGGACCAGGGGGCTGCAAAGGGGAGGAGGAGACACAGGGCAGATTGACTGACATGGTTTCAGAGCAGGAAGCAGGAAGTGCAGGGGACCTGGTGATGCTGCTGCCATATCACACACAAAAATGTAAATACAGTGTCTTCAAAACTAGGCAAAATAAACAATGAAAATAAATTCTCAGGAAAGCAATTCCTATCAATTTACCTAAAGTCATTTTTGGACCACAGTTCCCCTTTAAAATTAGGCAGGGCAAAGACAAACCTCTTTAATATTGTGGTCAGAGAAAATAGAAAATATGAATCCTCTAACAGCTGATGAAAAACCTAGTGGTGAAAGGGAGAGTCTTCTAATACTAAATAAGAATCTGAAAATCTGAAAACCGATCCATAGAATTCAATCGAAGATGAAAATCCGAATTCCAATTTAATTTAAGGTATAAATAGCAATAGTATGTTAGTATTAATTGCTCAGGAAGCTGGGATATAGTCTGAGGAACACGTACATATAACCAAAATGTCTAAAAAAAAAACCCTAACTTTCTTCACCCGCAAGCTATTTTAGAGTGTCCATATCAAATATTGGATAGTTTTCAAATATTTGATATTGAGGGTCCGCATAGTCACTATTTCTTCCATACTCGGAATCAAGCGTTCACGTATTAAGAACAGATGGTTCATGTATTTGAAATTTTTCTAATTCACCCTGTATATTTATAATATTGAAATATTCGATTTTGAAAATTCGCTAATTCTGGAATATTTCATTTCGTAAATTCGATAATTCTGGAATATTTGATTTAAAAAATGTGATCATTTTAAACCCTCAGTTCTGACTCAGAACCGGACTTCATCCCCAGTTGTTACATGTACAATACTGTAAATTGAAAGAATGATTATGCCTGTTCCTTTATAAATATGGCTACTGCATCTCAGGAAAGAGGCAGGTAAGGAGGGTGGAGGGCTGAACATGTGCTCCTAATAGTGGATATTTGCAAATGTTTATCTTACATACATAAAGTTTAAATACCATATCACTGCTTTTCTGTTGCAGAAAATTTGTGGCACACCTGTGTTCTTAATGTTCCTTTACTCTTCTGTTTATTGATTTAATCTCATCTGTGTAGTGTAAAATTTCAGTATATTGACTAAAATTCAGATGTTATTACAATATACATTCTTAAAGTAGGAAATGACAAAATGAAAATTAGGCTGACGAAAATCTATTTATTTAATGGCACACCTCTTGCTGCCTCATGGCAAACCATTGTGCCCAGGCATGTAGTTTAAGAAACCCTGCACTATATAGTAATTTTTCCTTATCATAACTAAAAGAGAAAAAAAAAGTAATTTTATTACAACATAAGCTACAGCCTCTGCCATCTGGTTGCTTGTCACAAAGAAAGGTGGCATACTGCAGGACATGCCAATCATAAGCAATACTACTTCTGGCGGACAGCACAATTCTATGTCAGAAAGGATAAGGCATAGTACCGAATATTTGTATGATCAGCCCACCACCCTCAAGCTGTTGCTCAACTACTCTTGCCAGTATTCCTCACTTGATCTGCCAATACTGTAGATACTGGGAATTATATGTAACAGTACAACATGTTGGACATCACAGTTCTATAGTGTTGTTTTCTCTTGACCCTTTTAAAAGTTGAAAAAAGCATTGTCAGAGCAAGATTTTATCTTGAGCAGTTACATTGACAGTGAAATTATTTTAAGCAGCACAGTATTGTAAGCTGCACAGTGGGGACTTGGGTCTCCATCACTCCATATTTTAATAACATATTCTTGTGTGTCAGTAGATTTTGTCTACAAGAAGTTTTAGCATCATCTGATGATCCTCTGTCCAATCAGAAAAAAATGACTTCTAAGAAATGATCATGTAAAGAAGTCGTACAGTCAGTGTACAGTAGATCAGACTTGACTCAACATCTGAACGAAATGAAAAGTGAAATGTAAACATCTTCAAATCAACATAATCAAGGAAAAGAGGGATAGGTCAAGTACTGCATCCAATGTCCATTTACCAATGTAAATGTACCTGAACTTTCATTAAAGATGCAGGCCCGTGGTTTGGGAGACTAGTTAAATCTGCATCATAGAAAAATAGAGGTGCCATAGGTCTATAAAGAGATGCTACAAAAAGCATGCTGTCAAATTCTGTATCCCAAATCCAGGGAGACTCTCTGCCGCAGTCAGACAGGCAAGGCCACTGCATATTAAACAGCGGAATTGCAAAATAATTGATGTAAAATAAAGAGACCACATTATAAATACTAATGGCACAGTATTTTTGTGCAAAATTGAAGCAGGAGGACTGAAAACTGGAAGATATGCAGGGAGATGGGGCTAAATCTCATATTAATCCAAATTTGCAAATACTTTATGCAAGTTTCCAGATAAAAACCAAAGCTCAGAAGTCCGACCAATCAGCAAAATATCTCAGGGTAAAAAATATTCTGCACTTCACAAAAAACAGCACTGGGGACAGAGGTAGGATAAAGAATATTACAGTCATTACAGCTGATGACAAGATTTAACCCAAAAAAATGGCATTTCATTGTCATAGGGGTAAATATTTATCTCTATGAATATTATCAGTATTATCGTTAATGTTGCCTTTATATCACCCTTTAAAATAGTGAAGAAACAGTTGCAACACCATTGCCAGGTGAACAGAACAGGAGAATCAGTTCTAAAGGAAAAGACACGGATGTGCTATGGGATCTCCAGTTTCATCCATTGGGGCAAACTTATAAATGGATACAGTGGAAAGGCTCTTAATATGTTCAATGGTATTGTACCTAGAAACTGGTTGTTGTGGTGGTGGTGGGGGGTATAATATCTATTGTCTGTCATGTATAATGCAGTTTGGCACCATTTTCCATCTTGATTGTTTGTCTCTGGAATAACAACATGCATTACCTGATTAATATGATTTGTTAATTTCCAGAACAAATTTAACCAGTTTCCTAAATGTTTGTCTTTTACTTATATAATTTTGCTTTAGACCTTCCTTGTGAAATTATAATGTCACCCAGTAAAATAATTTCCTATTGACATCTAAACATCCATTTACTGTAATTTGTAACCAGAAATATATTTGTAATTTCAGCAGGGTGTTTTTTTTTAGTAGTTCTAATACACTTAAGATTATTTATTGTTATCTAGAACTTGATTGTGGTAGCATTTAGTTTTAAAGGGCATGTTCAACTCCTTCAAAAACGTTTTTGAACATAGACTAAGTACTCCATTATGGCACTAACTATCTTTCTCCTCAGCCCAGTCAAGATATCTCACCTTAAAGCCCTCTACAGGGAGCTTATCTATTTTATCATTGCAAATCACTCTGGGTGATATACAGCATAATATAAAAAAAAATGTATACTAGCAAAACTAGAGGAAGAGTAGTCCATCCTATGCATCTGTTTACAGTGTTTAAAATATTGTTCAAGTTCTTTAAAAGGAAGTTAGTTAAAAGTAGTGTATTTAACAAAAGATTTGGGTAGAGGAGGAGTTTTAAGGAATGCACATGGAGTGGAGATATTCTGGATAATTTGAGGCGGTTGTATACTAAAAAATTGACTTTGCGCCATCTTAATCTAGGTTGCAAAAACACTTGCTTTGTGACCGGGACAGGGGAAACCATCAGATAGTGTGGCTGGTGAGAAGCTTGATCTTCCACCTCATGCCAAGGGAGATCTTGGAGATCTCTGACTGCTGATAGTTGGACGAGCAGTTACTTACAGGGTAAAAAAAGAAGGGGACACACAAGTGCTTTTATTGATCCGACATGTTTCGACCCACAACCGGGTCTTTGTCAAGTGTACAAAGTGTACGATACACTTGACAAAGACCTGGTTGTGGGCCAAAACATGTTGGATTAATAAAAGCATTTTGTGTTCGCAGCACTCCTGCGTGGCGTCCCCTTTTTTTTTACCTTTTAAGTTTCACACTGCTGGGAACGGAGCAGTAGGAAGGCGCAACCCAAACAAAAACCCTACCTGGCAGCGAAGCGTGCGCTTCAGAGATATCCTTGAGCAGTTACTTACCACAGCCTCCAAGCCAGCCATTCAAGCAATTACAATAATAGGCTGACTAGAGAGGTGTGTTCATCCCTATGTCTTACTACCAAAAGAGACTACTGGCCTGGTGGTCCCATTTTTAGTGGAAGTGCTTTAGATTCAGTACCAGCCCAGTCATCCCCTAGAGACACAGTGAGTTTGTTAAATTTTCCTTTAAAATGCAGCTAAATGTATGGCTATACTAGAAAGCTAAGTGTGGCATTGACTATTTAACTTGATAACATTTTAGTTTGACACTGAGCCAGACAGTTAAAAGGAACCCACTTCTGCTTCTATGTATGTAACAGTTTACTTCTTTATTATATAGCAGAAACATTCTGATTGATACTCTCACTGCTAGCACAATTGTACTATGCTTTTTTTATATATATTTAGTATAGTATAGTATAGTATATTATAGTATAGTATAGTATATTATAGTATAGTATAGTATTTCAGGATGAATAAAGATATATGTCTATCCAGTCCAACCCACCTAGCAATATCCTCATTTCCTGCCTAACTGTTGATCCAGAGGAAGGCAAAAAAAAAACACCAAATTTATGAAGGGGGGAAAAAATCCTTTTTTCAATTGGAAATTTCCCTGGATCAATTCTACTTTTTGAATCAATACCAGTAACTTGCAACATTCTTTGTTTGCAGAAACTCATCCAGCTTTTTTTTAAACTGACCAATGAACCTGCCATAACAACGTCCACTGGAAGACAGTTCCATAGCTTTACCGTTCTCACAGTGAAAAACCCTTTCCGAACTTGAAGCCTAAACCTTTTTTCTTCAAGTCTTAAGGGATGTCCTTGTGTCCTCTGACATGTTCTATTGGTGAACAATGCCCCAGATAGTTTATTGTATGGCCCGTTAACGTATTTATACACAGTAATCACATCCCCACGCAAGCGCCTTTTCTCCAGCGTACATAATTGTAACTTTTCCAGTCTCCTTATTAATTTAGTTGCCCTTCTCTGAACCCTTTCTAATTCAAAGATGTCCTTTTTGTACACAGGATTCCAAAATTGCGCTGCATATTCCAAATGAGGCCTTACCAATGCTTTGTAAAGAGGGAGAATTACATTTTCCTCCCTTGAATCCATACCTCTCTTTATACAAGACAATACCATGCTGGCTCTGGCTTTTGCCACCTGGCACTGCTTGCTACCTTTAAGTTTGTTATCTACCAAAACTCCAAGATCCCTTTCCAACAGGGATTCACTTAACACAGAGCCATTTATAGTATAAGTAGCACAAGGATTTTTAAGTCCAAAATGCATCACCTTACATTTATCAACATTGAATCTCATCTGCCACTTAGCAGCCCAATGTGACATTCTATCTAGATCCCCCTGCAACGATTGCAACATCCTCTGAAGTTTTTAATGGTCGACAAAGTTTTGTGTCATTAGCAAACACAGAAACCTTGCTGACAATACCCACTTCCAAATCATTAATAAATAGATTAAATAGAAGCGGCCCCAACACAGAACCCTGTGGCACCCCACTTAGCACTTTAGTCCATAATGATGAAGCCCCATTTACAACTACACTCTGAATCCTATTCATTAACCAATTTTCTATCCATGTACAAATGTGACTCCCCAGACCAACAGACTTCAGCTTATACATTAGTCACCTATGGGGGACTGTATCAAAAGCCTTTGCAAGTAAACTACTTCTATGCCAGAGTCTAAATTACTACTTACTTCCTCATAAAAGCCAAGCAAGTTAGTTTTACAAGATCTATTCCTCCTAAATCCATGCTGGTTACTACTTATAATGTCAGTCCTTGTAAGATACTCTAGAATATGTTCCCTTATTAAACTTTCCAGGATCTCCCCCACCACTGAAGTTAAACTTACAGGCCTGTAATTACCCAGCTGTGAACAACTACCCTTTTTGGATATTGGAATAACATCAGCCTTTTTCCAATGCAGAGGCACACCTCCGGACATGAGGGAAACTGAACTTAGCAACCTTAGTACTCAAGGGTGTATCTGGGAGAGTCTTTATAATTTTTTTGTATTAGCCATGTTGCCCTCCTTGCTGTATACTAAAATGTCTAAAAAGTGACTTACCCTTAATCTTAGCTAAATATTGGCTAAATGAGTGTAAAATCAACTCTACCTGATTATTTATTATAAAGTTAGCATGTATTTACCACTCTAGCCTTCACTGTATGTGTAAAAAAACCCACCTCCCGAAATGCTTCCCTGACCGTGCTCCCGTAATGCAATAAGTGCCATAATGTGATTACAGCATCACCCCTATATTGTATTAAATAGGAGCCTTTAAATTTTATTGAGAAAATATTTAAATACTGAACATATGCAGCATACTTACATTTATTTATCTTTAATACATATTTAAAACAAAGCTCCCCAACTTTAAATTCAAGAAGGTTTTATATACAAAAAAATCAATAAATTGTTAAAATCAGTAACATGACAAGGAACTACAAAACATTTTTATAATCTAGAACAGGGGAATATAACAATAACCACAAACATTCTTCCCCTATCCATATAATATGGCATTTGTGGTTCTACGTAATTTCCATTTTAGTATTTCACTGTAGCATGGGAGGTAAGCATTAGATGCACCTCTACTGCACTGCAATTCATTTTACGTTAAGTTTGGTGCTAAATAGTAGCTTGGATTTTCTCCTTCTCTTTAATTCCACCCTAGCTAGAGTCACGAATTTGGTACAAAAAACATGGAAGAAGTGTGCCATCTTCTAGCTAAGGAATCCAAGTAATTGGCAAATTTTACAGACTTTTTTGCACATAGATTTTAATGGGCAAAACCTTTAGACGTAAACATTCTGAGGTTTTGTAATCAAAGCCCAACCAGGACCCTTTTTTAATGAAATGCACCTGGTTTCAAGACTACTTTAACCCTACACAGACAAAGGTACACAGACCTGCTGATACACACACTCTAACCTAAACATCAAAATGATTAGTTTTGTGTGATAACACAAAAACATAGCCCCCAAAACCATGCAGGAACACACACCCACTGATGCACCCCAACACCTACCTTTCCATTACCATGGCAACTGTATCTTATTCATCCTAAAAATGTACTTTTCATGGTCATAAATGCAAAAACGTACCCCAGCCCACACTTGATGATGCACCCTACACCAACTTCACTGCTCCATAACATATATATATTTAATCAGAATGAATTATGAAATTTAAATGCCCTCTTTTATTGCCATAGCAATATCATTGTGCCGGATTTACCAAGAGCCACAATAGATGGTTTCTCAGCAATTTAAAATAGCAGTTGCGGCCTTGGATAAAACACAAACTAGAGTTACCCATTTGCATGACTTTAAAGACAACTTTTTGCTGGCAATAGAATTGGCACAAAAAAGCAGTGCAACCACTATATTAAATAGGTTGCGTCAGCTGTTATGGTGTCTTTCCCGTGCAGCCGGCACAGAGAAGGAGTTCAAGTCACACTAACCAATATTAAATAGCCCAGTGCCCCTGGATAAATGAGCCCGATTGTGTTTTAAAACTCAAAGCAAACATATACCCTTTGGAAATGTGGCCTGAGAAGCTAAATTCAAACTATCATTTACCTTTCCCTTTCTAGCTTTAATTACGTCAGTTAATAATCAATGCCATCCCTTCCAACTTGCTGATCAAATGATTTTAGGCTGTTTATCATTCAAAATGTACTGCATCATGCAGCACAAAGCTACAACAATGGCAGATCTGTTGTTCTTTAAATGATATGAGAATAAGCTCATCTAAATTCACGCTGGTCAGCAAGCTGAGATCTAAACTTTGTTGGGGTTAGTAACAATGTTACTACAATAACAGAACAATTCAAGCTATTTTCATATCTCAGGAAACCCCAACATAACAATAATATATTTTTCCTTCTCAAGCATTAGCTTATCAAAATGCATAATTGATCCTAATATAATATATGGATTGTTAATTATATCTATAAAAAACGTGTCCACATTTATCGCAAGAAATAAAAAAATAATTTCCCGTTTTAGTAATCCTTGCCTGCGGATCCTTAGTTTCTACAATACCTTTCAAAATCTTGGCAGAGATTTTTCCAGCCCTGTATTTAATGTAAATGTATATAAGAAATGACAAGAAGACACATAGCAGGTCTGCACCCATCTAACACTGTAATAAGGCACTTGACAACTTCTCCAAACGACATCCCCCAAAGAATAGGAATGGAGTTGGTTGCGTTATACATTATATACATGTATCATAATATAAGATGCTGTAAATAATCTGTGTCCAAGGAAATAAGTCAACAGGGAATCTGTATCACCATCTACCTGTCGGCATTTGCCTGATTTAGGTGATAACTGAAGCTTCACTTTTCTACAGTTCACATTTTGGCACACAAATATTTTTAAAATTAGAAACTGAAAAGTTCACTGGGTGCATAGATTCAAAGGCGAATTTTAAGGTGAAGGTAAGAAAAATATACTACAGAGAACTGTGAAACTTGAAGGTTATTGCAAAGCTTTAACTTTTGTATGAACTAATATTTACTTTCCATAGTTCCTAACACGGAAGAAAATAATAAACTTCTTATTACTAAGGATGAGATCCAACATTTGGTCTTGATTTTAAAATCCCTTTTTCTTTTTGTTATAATCCAATGTTTTAAAAGGAATGCAAGGTAAAACTTAAAAGGACCATAGTGGCCACTGGCTGTTTTAAGGGCTATAACAGCTTCTATAAGGGTCACAATGGCCCTTTTAAGAGCAATGCAGAGCTGTAACTCACAGTGCTTTTAAGAGTCACTGCTGCATCTGTTAAATACTGCTGGCATTGGGTTGGCTTCATTTACTGAACTCATTGCCAAATACTGCTAGGTGGCAATATTCCCACATTTCACCCAAACTTCTCTGTAATATAGTAATAATTATGCTGATCGAAATGATGGATCATTGGGTCAAATGAGAGTTTGACTTGAATCAGAGTAGCAGTGCTAGATAGATACTATGATTTGTTTGAAAGTGAGGTTGTAATTGCATCAAACACATAATTATTAGAGATGGCCGAACTTTCGAAAGTTGGGTCCGTTTTCGATCTTTCGAACTATATGGAAAGTTCGTAAATGTACCCATTAAAGTCAATGGGAGTCAAATAGTTCGAAAAGTTCGAATGAAATACAATTAAATTAACAATGGTAACTTAATGTAAATGGCTGTGGGACCTGGGAAATGGTCTGGGGAACATGTTCCAATATCCAGGACATTCGAAAATCAATTTTACGTGCGTTTGAACATTCGATGTTCGCTCCTAGGTATCATGGACATTTTACTCGCGAATTCGATGCTCGCTTATAGGTTTTAACGGACATTTTACCCACGGATTCGATGCTCGCGTATAGGTTTTAATGGACATTTTACTCACGGATTCGATGCTCGGGTATAGGTATAATAGGCATTTTACTCACATATTCGATTTCCTCGAACAGTCAAACATTCGATAATTATCGAAAGTCCGGAAAATATCACAAATCCGGGTCCAGGATAGTTTGAAAAGTCCGAATTCATTCGAACTTGAATAGTTCGTCTCAAACTCGTGTTCGAGTTTGATTTCTAGTCCATCTCTAATAATTATCATATTAATAAATAAAAAAAATGGTATATTTACAGTAAAATATAATTCATTTTTTTCCAGAAAAAAAGCAATAATAGTATTCTTAAAACAATCAAGAATATTAAGGCTGACTATGATAGTAGAGAACAGGTAGTAGCAAGAAAATGGGGGTGGAAAAAAGGGGCAAGGATTGGCTGAGATAAGTAAAGTTTAGACACGGACATAATAAATGCAAGTAATCTAAACTTACATTAACTTTGCTCAACGCTCCATATCTTTCTATTTAGTTTGGGTTGTTAGTATGGCTGCTGATGGTTTAATACACAGGGTCAGGAGGAGCTCCTTCAGATGTTACAGCTAAGTTGTGGAGCTGGTCCATTAGGAAGGTAAAAGGTAAGTTGGTGAAGTTATTTGGTAATTTGCTCTTGCTCCTTGCCATAGGTAGAAGTGGGGATACTCTTATGTTGCACTTATTAAGCTAGTGTGGTAATGCAAATGTGTTGTTACAAAGAGTAGCAAGGAGCTGGGTCCTGAAGGAAATGGGTTAGGACTGTATATAAACTAATATGAATCTCACAGTGCCAAAACAAAATGATGCTATTGAATGTAAACTGATCGCATTGGTTGATGGTTCACATGAAAACTGTGTTTTGACCCATAACCATTGACTAAAGGGTATTACATCACTGAGCAACTATACTAACAACTGTGCTAATATCTTATTTTAACATGGGTCTGCTGAATAAACCACAACCTTCTATTTTAACTTTAAATAGCTGCTAAACTGATTTACATACTAGAGTTCTCCTAGTCGTACCCTATACCTTAGTAAAAGAACATAACACAAGAACATTTATTATTTGGGTGAATCCATTTTTATACAGTGTTTAGATTTTTTAAGTTATCCCAAAAAGTTACAAAATATGGCAAGTAATTATACGCATTGCCATCTGTTTATCCTTTGACAGTTTTTACTTGTTGATAGATGTTTATACAGTTCTGTCATTGCAAAAAGCCCTGATCTGAGCAGGAATTTTTTTGCAGCCTTTATTTAAGGGACTAAAAAAATCTTTTTTGTCTGCTCACTAGAAACATCCAATAGGAATAAATCACAAAGGTTTGCAATCAATAACCTGAACCATTATACCTGGGTTAAATGCCAGTCCAAAACATGCTTATTATAAACAGTAAATGAAGGCAGAATATGTCTCCATATTTATTTCAGACTGAACAGCTCTGCCCTGAAGATGACCCACTACTAAAAAAAAAAGGAAAAAGAAATATCTCTGCTTGTTTTAGAAATGTTCTAAATAAAAATAATGGACTGTCTTTTAATAAGTCTCATTGTGAAGATCCCACACATCAAACAACATAGATCAGCTTGAAGGCAAAAGACGGGCATGTGTGATCTAGCTGGAAGAGAGACAAATGGTGATGGGAGCAACTCCATCTAGGGACTGCTGACAAGAAAATGGCATTTGCAAACTGACACATCTGTCAGGGTGGAGAATATTGGCACCTGTCATGCAATTTTAGTCATGAGTTTTAATAAAGCTGCTTTCCCTTAGGTAAAATTGGGACCTGACTGTAATATTAGCTGTGAGCACATCTTCTGCCACCCCCACCCGCCCCCCTTTGGAGCTATCTGTTTGTAGAGTATTTCAGATGAATCTTAAAACAAAAGTAATGATGTTTACTGGTTCATTCTCTGTTTTTTTCCACAGTTTTAATTTGAAAGCGATGTGCCGAGACCCTTTTTTTTTTTACAAACCGTTACAGTGTCTGCATATGCCAGATTTCTCTTTCCTTTTCAAATGTTTTTTTTTCTAGCTTGTCTGTTGTTTAGAGTAAATTTAGCCCCAGGAAGGATGTATGTCATAAAAACCTGGGTTGGGATTTGTAGGGTGTCAGTCAATAAATCAGGCAGACTTTAATTATCAGGCTAGCGATGGGAAGTAGTGACAGGCATCTGGTTTGGTAGATAACATTTCAACAGCAACTTTAACCTATGGTTGAAGGAGAAGGTAAAGAGACTGAAAGGCTTGATGGGTGATATTAAAACTTCCCCGAAGAGCTGATGGTTTTATAAGGATTGAACAGTTACAGATCAGTTTGGGTAACAGTGCAAGATTTGAGTTTATTTGATTCAGCTGCATTTATTGTTATTAATAGGAGGCATTCCTGTAGTTTAAGGTTCATGCTTACATATACAGGGAGATTCAATAAAAACGTTTAAAATGGTGCTAATTTTGCCCCAACCAATCAGATCTTATTTAACATTTGAAAGCTAACATCTGATTGGTTGGGGCAAAATTAGCACCATTTTAAACGTCAAGAACTTTTATTGAATAACCCTGATTGTGTTTATCATGGCAACTTATATTGGGAGCTGGGTGTGAACCAAATAGACAAAACAATTCTAAATAAACCTATGAAAAGGGCAGGCATAGTCCAAAAAAAAAGTCCATTTACCAGGAAGGTAGGACAGTCTTTTCCTACCTCTCTGGGGGGGGGCACTTGCATAAACACATGCGTAACTATCTTTCTATTAGAGATGGGATAAAAAAAAGTCAGGCTCAAAAGGTGTCATTTCTGGAGTGGAATATGCTTATTACAGCAACCAGACTGGAAGGTAGGATTTTCTACCTCCCTGGCAATTTCATATCTGACAACGTTTTTGACCATAGTTGCCCTGCATACCTCTAATTTTCAAAATAGGCTGCATGTACTTTGCCAAACTTTAAAAGTAAAGAAAAGAGACCACTGCACCATAAAATATGGGGGGGTGCACTAGCATAGGGGGCCTTCTCCCTCCTTCACAAGCAGGAATCCTGCACCCTCAAAAGAGTATTTTGAGGCTTAAGGAGGTCCAGCAGTTCAAAACCGGGACCTTCTCCCTCTCCCCAGGCTCCCCCTCCCCAGGAGTGTTAGTGTAACGATTGTGACGTTATTTTTCCAGCATAAAATGCAGACAAAGGGTATCGCTATTTTGCGTTACTGCTCTCATAAATGTTCAAACAAGGGTGTACACTTACGAAAACAGACGTTTTTGCTGATACCTGTGGTATCATCAATTTCTGAGACTGTGGGTTATTGAATATGGCCCGTGGCTGGTAAGAAACCATTGTATTATTATTGACTGATACCATAGGTTTATAAATATGCCCTACAGTTATAGTTAGCAGGGTAGCTTGGTATACACTACCTTAAGCTTAGGAATCATAGAAGA
This sequence comes from Hymenochirus boettgeri, assembly GCA_019447015.1. Lineage (NCBI taxonomy): Eukaryota > Metazoa > Chordata > Amphibia > Anura > Pipidae > Hymenochirus > Hymenochirus boettgeri. The sequence goes on along the minus strand of CM033474.1, from coordinate 187,962,847 downwards.
AACTGTAGTTTTGTACTTTTCCAAGAACATCCAGGAGGTAAACGAGCTGACTTGTTATCCTGCCGGGTACGAGTGGTGTTTTTAAGAGCTGATTTCTCTGCTTGTAAGTAGAAAAGGGAGGTAGGAATATGTTACTCAGTGGTTGTTGCTGGGGTTGGCTAGTTTATTACCTTGGATAATAAGGGATATTCTGAATCTAACATTTTTCAGAATGTAACATCAACTCACTTTACATTCTACTCCATTTAATTTTTTGTTCTGCTTTAACACATTGCCAGGAATATTTATTCTATCATCTACAATGCTTATTAACTCTTCATTTGAAAAGATTCAGAAAACTGTTTTAAGGCTCTGTATACCAAAGGGATTTATATTCAGTCCTACAGTTTTATACAGATTTACAGGCTTTGCAATGTGCTCTCGCTGTTTTATTAGTACATTTGTGAAACACTGGAAAGCATTCCAGTACTGTTCTGGCATTGCATTTAAAGGCCACCGATTGCTGTAGACCATTATAAAAGCCAAGAAACAAATTGTAAGCATATCATGCACACGTGTGTCTAACAATTCTCTGTGGGTTCTAACAGCCTCTTTGACACATTATAAATATGCTGGAGATTAGTTGAACGGTTTACAGACATTACCAACTGACATGCTTGCACATCCTCTGTATGTAGATCTCACTTGCCTTATTGCGAGTTCAAGAACCAATCTATTATATATGTATTAAAAATATTGCCAAGAGAATCATTTCTGACAAGATTTAAGGGGATTTCTACCCTATATTATACTGAAATAGTTTTACTCATTTTCTGATCTGCTTTGGGGGCTGGGATTCCATTATCAAGTAAATTTGGACATTTTGCAATCTACATTTTTGATTTTTGTATTTATTTCCATTTCACTGTCATCACAAATCAAAACAACATATTCCTCCCACCTCCACCATCCTTCTATCAATGTGCATCAGCACGCATTGCAGGAAATCAACACCTTGGGTAGCTTATGGACCTTTAACTGTGTTTGGAAGCACAATTCTCCACACCGTCTATGCATTAACAGTGTTCATAAGACATTTAACATGAATAAAATGAAAGGGTCATACTGACATCATTTATGTTTTTCGTGCAATATTATGTTTGCTGATACACCCATTGGGTTGCCAAAGCTTTGTCACAATGAGCCTTTATTCATTTTCGATATACTGTATGGTCTGAGTTTGAAAGGTCCATATGAGATATACAGGGAGATTCAATAAAAGTTCTTAAAGTTTAAAATGGTGCTAATTTTGCCCCAACCAAATTTCATTTAACATTTGAAAACTACAATCTGATTGGTTGGGGCAAAATTAGCACCATTTTAAGATAAGAACTTGTATTAAATAATTAGATAAAGCGATTCTACTATGATGTAAATATGGATTTTCTGTTTGCAATGTACAGTACTGCATTATAAAATGACATTCATTTCTCAGAGTTTAAGGGGGAAGTTTCTTATGTGCAGCTGTGAAGAAATGTCTTGCCAAAATCAAAAATACTTTGTCTCGAACTAAGACACTGTGTGTTGCTAAAACAATGCCTTCAGGGTTGTATAAAGTGGATCTGTTTTCTTTAACTTACCCACACCGGGCAGAAAAGACCTCAAATATTCAAAGTATTCCATTCAGGATGTAATGAGACCTGAGAATGCCTGGTACTGAAAACAAAGGCAATTGAAATTGGAAAAACATTATTGAGATTTACCTTTTCAGAAAAAAAAGTTTGCTGCTGTATCATTACTACTGCATATATTTTGTTATGTGTGTATACATAAAACAGTAGGTGTCCTAGAACACAGTTATTGTTGATGGTATACATTTGATGAGCGTCTCTTTCAGCTTTAGGATATGAATACAATGAGCTATTTGTATCCCTTCCAAATGCATTTTGGAACTAAAGAAGCCTTTATCATCCACTCGGCTAACGTTAATTGTAGTTGCTTTTTTCACTCTGGTTTATAGCTACAATATGCATCTGGCTGATGTTGACTTACAAGTTGTCAACCTACATTTTATTTTATTTCTTTAAAATAAAAATTATTCCAATCTGTTTCATTCTGGATGCCAGAAGAAGCATACTTCTAAGCAGTGCATTTTATATAAAGCAATATAAAATTGTAAGAACATATTAAAAACTTATGTAAGTAACATCTATCTATCTATCTATCTATCTATCTATCTATCTATCTATCTATCTATCTATCTATCTTCCTATCTATCTATCTATCTATCTATCTATCTATCTATCTGTCTGTCTGTCTGTCTGTCTGTCTGTCTGTCTGTCTGTCTGTCTATCTATCTATATATCTATCTATCTTTCTTTCTTTCCTTCTTTCTTTCTTTCTTTCTTTCTGTCTGTCTGTCTGTCTGTCTGTCTGTCTGTCTGTCTGTCTATCTATCTATCCATCTATCTATCTATCTATCTATCTATCTATCTATCTATCTATCTATCTATCTATCTATCTATTTAACTATCTATCCATTTATTATCTATTCATTAGTCTGTTTGTCTGTCTCTGTTTATTTGCTATATTTCCATTTTGATACCTTCTACATACTGAGATCTTAAAGTCTATTCTTACTGCCACCTTCGTTCCTGTGTTGGAAGTCCTTTTGATTGTAGTTCTTGTTAAGCACTTGATTAACAAACTATTCCGTTAATGAAAAGTATTACCGGTGTTCTGATTTAGTCAGGAAAAAATGGGTGAATTGAATATGCTGTGTTTCAAATGCTAATGAGGCACGGTGGTTCTTTACGTACATACCGGAAAAGGGCACAGTGTTTACGCATAGAACCTTAGTTGCCACTAGGTGACTTACTAATATTAAATGATTTGAGGGCATATAAAAACTTTCAATAGTGCCAAATTACCTGCTGCAACCTAATCTGAAGTTCCTTAAATGTGGTATATATTAACCACCCAGCAATGTTATATACCGATAGTGGCTATTAGGCTAACCCTTAAAAGTATCACAATTGCAATCTGTGCCCAGAGCTGCTATCTGTATGATTATCATCATTATTATTATGATTTATATAGCACCAACATCTTCCGTAGAGCTTTACAATTACATGCATACATTCTCACCAGGCCCTGCCCTGAAGAGCTTACAATCTAAGCACATTTATTTGACACACACATCATGTCTTTATGATTGTAGGGGGAAACCGGAGTAGCCAGAGGAAACCCACACAAGCACCATACAAACTCCTTGAAGATGTGTCCAGGGGTGGACTCGAACTCAGGACTTCAGCGCAAGGCATCAGTGCTAGCCACTGAGCCACCGTGTTGCATAAGAAATCTCTAGTGCAATAGCACCAGCAAGTCATTAGCAGTCTTTTCTCGTATAGTTAGTTACAAAATCTAACATTTTAAAGGGCAACAACATTGTAAAATTTATTTTTTAAAAATGAAAAGTACTTAAAGTAGTATTCCTACATCCCAATAAAAGTTTTTACCAGCCTCCTGTAATTTCCTGTATTACAGATAGTGCTGAAATCACAGAGGAAGTAGTGATGCATCCAAACACGGGTTTAGGCCGAACTCTATGAGTTTGGATGAACTCGAACTACCCGAACTCTATCCGAACTATCAAAACTTCGAAGTTTTCCAAACTCGTGGACTTAATTTCAATAATTATCAAAAAATTTGCTAATTAACAAATTCTCAAATCGGTAACCCTGGAATGTAACATTCAAATTTGGTAACCCTCAAATATATCCTTTGATTTCGGTAACCCTCTAATGTAGCCTTAGGTTTCGGTAACCCTCAAATGTACTGTTCAATTTCAGTAACCCTTGAATGTATCGTTTAGTAGCCCTCGAATGTATCAGTCGATTTCGGTAACCCTCAAATGTTGCCTTGATTTAGGTGACTGTCAAGTGTATTGTACTGTAACCCTCGAAGGTATCGTTCAGTAACCCTCGAATTGGCCGTAACCCTCGAAAGTAGTATTGCCCAATTGTGAATAAGGGTAGTGTTTTAACATATTGGCGAAGGAACGTGACTGGTTCAAGAGAGGTGTTAAGGAGGCCATTTATGTGAAAATAAAGAAACCAAGCCTAAATAGAGGTGGGGGGGTTCGACACCAACTGTCTGCCATGTACAATGCTGTTTTGACACCTTACTCTGGGCGTTCCTATAACACCTCTTAGCCACTATCGATCACACCCTTAACACCTGGCTGTGATATGCTTATTGGGATTTTCCAGGGTACATAATTGCCACAGATTCTTGTACAAGTCATTCTGAATTGAGAAAGCCAGTCGGATGACTAGCGAAATGTCTTCAAGAACTACATTTCAAGTCCAGTTGATCTAATTGAATACAACAGACAGTGTTTAAACAAGTTTTGGTTATATGGACATGTTCCCCAGACAATTTCCCAGGTGCCACAGTTATTTACATTAAGTTTCCATTGCTAATTTATATGTATTTACTCTAAACTTTTCAAACTATTGGACTCCCATTGAATAAAGTTCGGCCATCTCTAGTCAGAAACAGTATTTATTCTTTGTGCTGGCACTCTTCAAAGAAATTATATTGGGAGGAAGGAATTACCAAACCTACCTCCCTGACCATGGTTCTTTTAATTTTAACCTTTTTTTTAAGTCTATATCCACTATATTTCACCTTTAAAATCAACTTGGTCTCTAGTTGCACTTTAATATGGATGTACAACAGTCCAATTTTCTATATATTGTATGTTACATTGAAGGTTTGACCAAGCCTTCTGGGAAATTGTACTCCACCCAGAGTCATTGTACTCCACCCAGGTCATGCGCTCGTTAAGTATTTTAAACTAGAGAAGCTTCCAGACCACACAGGAGAACCTGTCAGCTCATGCAGCCAAAAAGGGATGTACCAGTAGGTTAGGACCCAGTTAGAAAGAAAGCAAACTTGATGTGGTGACTGTTTGTAGCAGCAACCTTATGGAGGTAGCCAATAGGCAATTAGAATTGTTTGTGCACTAGAATTCTGTTTTTTGTATTATTATATTTTTGGTCTCTAGTTGCACTTTAATATAGATGTAGAACAGCCCAATTTTCTATATATATACAATATCTATATCTGATGTCTGGGAAACAAGCAAAATATTTCAAGTGATACCTTAGGAACATGCAGACAGGTAGAAAATCAAGCATTTTTAAAATTCATTTTGATAGGTTCATCCTTTTTACTCCCATGGACAAAGTTTTATGAGTTAATTTAATTTCATTTGCTAACACAGCTTGTCAAAGTCTGCAGACTGCACTTTAGTACAAATTAAATATATTTGCATTTAAAACAAAACCACACTCAGTTAAATTTGCATTGTAGTAACCGATTTGATTTGAAACAGGTTTATATAGCAGTTTTTCAATGCAAATATGCCTCATTGCATGCAATGATATTCAAATTTGCTCAGACGAAACCTCGATTTACATGAGTGCTATCTTTACATCGGCAATGTAGTCAGTTATGAAGCACACTATGGGTTCCATTCAATCCCAGTATATATTTCCTGCAACATTAAAATTCTCCTGTTTTAAAGGCATGTACGTTCTCATTTTAAGCATGCAAGTGTAGTGCTCTTAATCAAGAATTCCTAGTCAAAAATCTAAAGAAAAGATTACATATTGTGAAGTTATAAACATGAAACCCTTTAAAATAAATGCCCAACTAACATCATTCCACTGGTTTGATACTTTTAAAGGAGAACTAATGTCTCCAGACAACATGGTTCCAATAGACAGAGCACATTCACAAACATACAAAAAGCTGTTTCTCACCATTACCTTTGCAGTGGCTGCTGGGTGATTTATGAAATTAACCTATGGGTACTAGAGGTCAGCACCCATGATCCGCCTTAGCTGGGTAAGCCCCCAGCTAAGTGTTGCTATACATGCACATACACTGTAGTGCTAATGCTAAACAGATCAAAACAAGGAATTTGCAGCCTTGCTTCCTAGAAGCTGACAGCCAATCACATAAAAGCACAGAGATCCTCCCTCTTCCTGACACATAACAGGTATTTCAGGTTTTTTGTTTTCAAACACATTCAATGTTCCTGTACTAACGATGTAATCTTTACAGTGTATTTCATAGCTAGCATGGATGTAAGAAACAGAATGTTAAGATTTCAGTAAAAATTTAAAGCAAGTCTGTGGAGTTGAACCTGCAACTTCTTGTATCCTGTCTTTCTAAAAGCAGAGCTCTTACCCTAGCTACACAGGAATTCTATCTCGAATACCACTAGATGAAGAATCTTTATCTTTTGCTAGGAACATAATGGAAAAAACAAAAAAAAATAGTCTGTGGATTTGAACCTGTGGTCTTTTGGACAGTGTGTTTCTAAAACTAGAGCCTTACCAGGTGCTCTTTAGTTTATCTCTTCTTAAAGGAAGCTGTAGAGGTTAGTTAGAGAGTTAGAGAATTGTGGGTCTATGTCTTTTTAAAAAAATATAAAACATCAGAAAGTGAGTCTGATCATTAGGCAACTGCTAATTTCACACCAGTACAGTTTACCTAATATGATTACAAAATTGTACGCCCCCAAGAAAATAATATTTACCAAATCAAAAATGGACAAATGGTATTAAAAAATTGCCTGCATTATATAAATGTATTTTTATCCATCTGTTTGTGGGATTAAAGCAGCATTGCTAAGAAGGAAAGTACATCTGGCGTATCTCTCTCGCTCCTTGACAGTACGTTTAGTAGAAATCTAATCAAATAAGAAAGTTCTGAGGAAAATGCACTCAACTATGTCATACGGGGAAGGAAAAAATCAATGTCAATCACAAGAACGTTGTCAATCTTGCATATTTTGCTTGTTTATATCTATTCATGTATATGATGAAGATTGTATTCATAGCATCTAGCATTACAATAGATATGAAGATATGAAGATCAGGGAATGCAGGAAGAGGGGCATGTGCTGCAAAGCATCAATCATCCCACAACACAGTAAGCTTTCTGCACGTGGTAGGTCTGCTGTGCTTGAACTTGTCCTTGAAGGTTATGTAAAGTGGGTTACCATTTTATTCTATTTAAAATAAAATCTGTATTTTGGTGGGAGGTAGGAGACAATACTTTCTCCAGCTGTTACCTTTGAAGCTGACAGCCGTTAAACTAGTGGAATCTTTTACAAGTCCCCATCAGTTTCACATGTAACTGCTGGAGGTACTGTAGGAGCTCTGTTACTTCATGTACTTTTGTGTAGTATTTTTCTAGAAACTATTAAAAACCTGCAAAGGGATCACAGGGGCGTGTTTAGGGGGGAATTACTGGTGCCTGGAATCCCCCCTTTCTGCCAGCTCAGTGCAGTCTGCTGTTCTACTTTTCCTGGTGTCCATAGACTGTTACATAGATTGTTACATTGTTAATTAAACTGTGAGTTAGAAGCAGCATTTGTATGTTTCAAAAATGTATCCAGTCTGTCCAATTATTGACAGCAGCATAGAGACCTGTATCAATATTAACCCTGCAGCTGCCTCATGTGATTGCTGAGACTGGGTTTATAAACAGTACTTACTGTACCTACTACATTGTGATGGAGCTTAGTGAGCAGGAATAGGGACATTAGGAAATCCTGGAGGTGGTTGTATAGCTGATTGTCAACATTACATTATATATGTATATATATAAAATTAAAATTATATAAAGTCCTTTGGGAGTGCTCTATACCTTTATACTTTTGTTTATTGCATCCTGTAGATATATATACACACATACATACACAGAAATCATTGTTCCCTATATATTTATTATAAAGAATGATTCTGTCAGATCCACCGTCAGGGTCACTCTAATGGTAAAGTAGTGCAAATGTGGATTTCTCAGTAAAATAGAACATTAGGCTGGATACACACAGATAAATTTTCCGTCCTGACCTTTCGCCACTATAAAGTGGTCGGCCATAGCAAATGTGTCCTATGGACCACAGCTATCACTGCCACTGCCGAAATCACCTCAGATTTTTTCAGCCCGACCGACCAATACACAGAAATATCTGTGTAGGGGAATATGTGTATTGGCCAACTGTAATGATAATCATGGCAAAATATATATATTAAGAGAACTTTAAGCCCGCTACAATAACGGGTGCTAGAAGCACAGAGGCCCCCCTTAGTGTCATTAGGCCATAGTCCTCCTTCATGTCCCAAGGCCAGAGTATACTTTTAGTGTGCCAAGGCAAGAGTCCCCCTCAGTCCAAGGCCAGGGGCCCCCTCTGTCCCAAATCCAGAGGCCCCTCTCTGTCCCAAATCCAACCCCCCCCCCTCGTCCAATCCCCCCCCCCTCTGTCCCAAATCCAGAGGCCCCTCTCTGTCCCAAATCTAACCCCCCCCTCTGTCCCAAATCCAGGGCTCCCCCTCTGTCCCAAATCCCCTGTCTGTTTAATTGCTGTTCTCCCTCCGTGTGTTTCCTGTGTTTCTCCCTCTAGTGGTGAGTCAATAGGAACTGCAGACACTCTCCCTCTAGTGATGAGTCAATAGGAAATGCAGAGACTCTCCCTCTAGTGGTGAGTCAATAGGAACTGCAGAGACTCTCCCTCTAGTGGTGAGTCAATAGAAACTGCAGAGACTCTCCCTCTAGTGCTGAGTCCATAGGAACTGCAGTGACACACACACACGGACACAGGGACGCATACTTAGGGTTTAATTATATAGGATTATATAATCCATATATAATAGAACACATCAATGTATTCGGTTGTGAACCTCCTTCTGGGCTTGTTCAGTGGTAACCCATTTAGGAATCCCCCCTTGAAAATCCTTCGCTTGCCACTGGATCATCTCTACGTTTCTCCATCACATCTCCCTTTATTAAGCAATATGGGACGTCCACATTAATCACAGGTAACTAACAATGCTTATCTAGTACATATTGGGAAATTACCTCCACTTTACAGATTAACCCTTAGTAAGTAGTTCCAGGTTTTAAAGCCTTTTCCCAAACCACCAAGAGGAACAAGTATAAATTGTAATGCTTATTGAGACCATTAGAAGTTAATGACAATCTTTCTATCCACCATCTTTAAGCCTATGTTCCCTAATCTCTTGGTAATTATTCTGAATATTTTCTAAACATAAATTTTTCTAAAAAAAATGTCTGGCTGGGAGTAAATGTGTCACAGAGAAGTTGCGCTGTAAAGTCCGTGACCTCAATTTCTGCATGGTACCCCAACATCAAGGAGACCACACAGACACAAAATCCCATATCTCACAGTATAAATCACAGGTACATTTCTCTTTTATCTTGCCAGTGCCTGGATGCATAAAGTTTAGTGTTTATTAGTAGTTTTACTTTGGGCGAGATTACAATTGTTCCTATGGTATGGTTTGTATTAAATGACATCAATGGTGATACATGGAATTATTTAACATTTGGGTACAATTGCCTTAAAATATGCCAGTGCCATTTCATCAACCGGCCTATATCGGGACTTAAATGTGCATGTTAGGAAACAAATGCTATTCTTGGGTCTGTCTGTGTTATACATTTTTTTTTCTCTCCCATTACATATTCCTCTATCTTTCAAATTTCCTAACCATATTACTCATTTGTTGTTCTCTTACTGTTTGTTTACTCCTTATCCTTGTTACCTGGCTGATCGGTATCAGTTCTTTAATGTGTCTAGGTTGGTGACTTTTGAAACTTTCCTTAAGGACACTGGCCAATATATATTAGATATAGGGATGCATTTCATACAGCTCCCATTGGAACTGCGACATGGACTCAACATCACCCCACTGTGTGATTTTGTTACTGTATATAATGTGAATATAAGGTTTCTGCTAACTAATCAGGTGTGCTGCTTCATTTTATTGCTCTACATGTGGGACAGGTATATGAAACTTGTGATGGAACCAATGTTCCCTCTAATTGGAAAATGTATGTGTGCGCAGATAAACATTTTCTGTGCATATACAAAATGAAATTGTGTGCGCTGCATCCCTCAGAACTTATTTTCCAGCAGATTTTTCCTTAGAGGGAACACTGGATGGAACACGAACTGTTTCCCATAAAGAATGTGCCACTTTGCTTTATAGAAAGTAGAAAGTTCACAAATATCCTAAATGTTGTGCCCACATATACTTTTTTTTTTATAAAATGTGATGGCAAAGATCTTTTAGAAAACAGGCAAAGATAAAATAAAAGTGACAGCCTACCAGCCTCTCTAAAGTCCATGGTAAGGTAAACATTACATTAAAATGCTTGTGTTTGTCAGATTTCAAAAACAATATTTCAAAAAACTACCTGGAGTGTATATGGACACATATGAAGCAATGCGCCTAGAAAGATGTTTAACATATTCATGTAAACATATCAGATTGTTTCACGTTGTATTAAAATGTGGTGGAATGATGGGCATGTCAGTCTCAACCCTGTCAAAATCCTGTCTTCATTTATTTCAAATACACTATTCAAGGCTAAAAGAAAACTGACTTGGCATTGAACAGATAATTTGTCCACGCTTTATAGCATCTATCCAAAGAAACACAGGTTTGTGCTATAAATCACTTCTACCGCGATGGTGGAACTTTAAAGGTAAAATGGTGCTGCTACTTTGGCAAACTAATTTTGGCATGAAGAATGTAAACCTTAAAAGGGTAGATTTAAATATTCAATAAATAAAGTAAGAATGATCAGTGTGCTTTTCTGTTTACTGTTAGTTACTGTTTTATTAAATTAATGTAAACTTAAATTGTACATTTCATTTATGCCCTTGATTTAATCATTAAATGCCTAGCTCAAATTAGGCCTAAGTTGCTGGGTCTAAAAAGTTAAACCCTAGATTAAATATAGTTGAGACAAGCACCAGGGATCTGCAATACCTTAATTCTATGTAGGCATGAGAGTAGTTATTAGACAATTATAAATTATACAACATTGGTTCATCCAGGCACCACATCTCCCAGTTTTATATTCTTCATAAAGGTAACCATACATATGAACAATAATGGGATTTAATTTAATCCCAAGCAATGGGATTTACCCATTATCGTTCATGTGTATGGGCTTTTCCCGACCGACCAGACTGCTGACAAACTACCGTAGTCGCCACTATGATAGGTCAGAAAAGACTGGAAATTTCCATCAGTCGTTATCAGTTCCCTTTACTTTAGTAAAGGGAGCCAATATGATCGTACCATATATGGCTGCATGTGCATGCGGTTCCCACAGCATGTGTGCCAACAGATACCAATGTAATCTGTCGGTACACATGCTGTACAAATCCCATATGTATGGCCACTTTAAGTGATCTATATGTAAGATGTCTCTATGGGGAAAACTCCTGGGATTGCCTGTCATAAAGTAATTTGTACAGCTCCTCTCTGTCTAAAACAGTTTGAGGGGAGTTACTTGCTAATTTTCTCTGACTAAATAAAGAAATTACATTGACATTCATGCTAATACCGTACATTGAGTATAAGGATTCAGGCCCCGAAAGGGTTAGGGTACTTAAAGGTGAGCTTCAGGAGTATGTAAGAGTCAAGGTCAGGATTGGGACAGGAAAAGTCAGAGAAGAATACAGAAATATGGATTAAGGCTAAAACTTGATTCCAGGTGTCAATTAATAACTGGATATGGGGTGCATAATAGATAAACCAGAAGAGGAATCCTGCACACACCTACGTAAATTACAGATTATACCATGCAAACCAGGCTTGCAGTCCTGTGTATTTTATTTTATTTATAAAAGAGTTTGAGCAAAAGAAAGGTGTTAGCTGTTTACAGTGGATCTTTCACCTCGATACTAGATATCCTAATGGAATGAATTCGGTCTTTGATATTAATTGTTTTACTGGTCTTTCATTAAAGAAATCTTAGCTTTTAGATTTTAACACGTGGCACGTGCACTTTATTAGGTTATATGTAATTGTGCACTCTATTAGGTTATATATAATTGTGTATAATATAATATATTTATTCATATCTTACATGCTTAAATATGGTTTTAGTATATGTTTAAATGTTTATATGGTTTTATGGCCATGTATTATTGCACTTATTGGATTGTATAGATATTGTAGTGCACCATGTTCTATGCACATACTTTCACTACCTAAGAGTGGGAGGTTTCTTATGCACTAACGGCATTACGCTATGTGTGTGCCGGATGATACGTCACGGGAGGTGTGTATTTAAAGGGCTGTTGGTGTGAGTTAAAGTGTGGGCTTATGATTAAGGACCAGCTAGGTCCGAAATGCGTTAAGCTGTTTCACCTTAATAAATAATTTTATCACTACGGTGCTCCGAGTGTGTGGTGAGTTCCAGCTCGTGCGGCGGTACCATTCTCTTTGTTTCTTGTTAGCTGTTTACAGTTTAAAGTAAAGAGGATCAGCTTCTTACTATATATGGAATCACCCCATAAATCAGCCCTGGTTTTAGAGGAAAATCTGAAAATTACATGAAAAGTTCCATTGTGTGACCTTAAGCAGCTGGCCAACTATATAAAAGACTGCAATTATAAAGGTATAGCTTGACCCCTTCACGTCACTTTAATACACTGGAAAAATCTCTGTATTAAAAAAATCTCAAATTCTCTGTGATAAAGTTTGTAGTTGCTACACCACATAATTGTGAAGGTTCTCATTTATTAAGCTCATTCTATTTCTGTTGTGTCCAGTTAGATCAACTAGACTTGACGTTTAGGGCTTACCTTTAAAGATTATAATGTCAACATATTGGCAAAGGAACAGGATTGGTTCAAGAGAGGTGTCAAAGAGGTCGTTGTGAAACTAAAGAACCAAGCCTGAATAGAGGTGTGTGTGGGGGGGGGGGAGTGTCTTCAATGTACAATGCTATTTTAACAACTTTCCCTGAGCAGTTTCGATAACACTTCTTATCCACAATGCAATCACACCTTACATTCAGAAGTTCCCTAACACCTTATTGCCATATGTCAATTGGGACTTGTCATGGTATTTATTGCCAACAGATCTTTGTACAAATCATTCTGTATCGAGAAAGCTAGTCGGATGACTATCAAAACTATCAAAACGTCTTCAAGAACTAAACTTTAAAGAGGAACTGTGGTCCAAAATGACTTAAGGTAAATTGATAGGAATTGCTCTCCTGAGAGTTTTTTTTTTGCAATTTATTTCCATTGTTTATTTTGCATAGTTTTGAAGATATTTACATTTTTGTGTGTGATATGGCAGCAGCATCACCAGGTCCCCTGCACTTCCTGCTTCCTGCTCTGAAACCTGTCAGTCAATCTGCCCTGTGTCTCCTCCCCTTTGCATCCCCCCTGGTCCCTCCCACTCATGGACCCACATGGTCCCTCCAGTTGCAGGCCACCCTTGGCCCATTCCCTTACAGTCCCATGTGGCCCCGCCCATGTGCGGGTGCCATGGCCCCACCCATTTGAGGGTGTCATGGCCCCACCCACTCATGGGTGCTTAAGCCCCACCCACTCACAGGTGCCTAAGCCCCGCCCATTCACGGGTGCTTAAGAGGTGGTTGATGGTTCGTTTTAAAGGTCGGAAACTGGTCAACTTTCCCCTTTAAGTCTAGTTGATCTAACTGAATACAACAGATATAGCTACACCACAATATGTCTTGTCTGTATTTCACACCGTGGTTATAAAATACTGACCTCAGTGCAAAATACAGTATTTTCCTTTTGTGGTCAGAATATTGTGACAGGCACAATTTAAATCTCTGATATTGATATTCCAGTACAGTTTATATCACTATATAAATACAGTGGTGTTACTAAGCAAAGCAAGACTAGATACAATTCGCAACATCCGTGTTTACAATGAAACTCAGGCAAATAAAGGTTTACTCTGTATTTTTTGTATTGTATCTATAGTATAATCAGCAGGGTCTAAGTTTTAATATTTACAGCATCAAATATTTATACTTAGTGTATATGTAAATGTCTAAGCTGCTTCCTGTGGTATACATTTTACATTTAGTGTGGCTTTTTTTTTTTTTTTAAATTGAACGAAACTATCACATTTTACTTAATAGTTTGGAAATGAACTGGTGCATATTTCTAAACAGATTGAGAAATGTTTTCATTTACAAATCTCACTACATCTCGAGTTATCATCTACCATCGCCTAATAACGGAAATTGGGTACAAGGTTGAGAAAACAGAAAATGCAAGCTGTGGAAAACAAGTTTACATTCTGACAAATGACAGATTTCACAAGATATTCTGCTTACATCTAATTAGGTTAATTAGATCAATATGTTTGCAAGTCCTATATCATTCTGTCCAATGTAACATTTGAGGGTCTGTTATAAAAATTCACAATGTTCGTAATGTACTGCATTCTGTCTTGAGCTTTGCAGTACATGCACATTACAATGTAATATATATATGCATATGTGTGTGAGTGTGTGTGTATAATTTATCCAAAACAAGGTTGTAGTTTCTAATTTCTACAGCCCTTTTCCAAGTGAGTAACAATTTTTTTTAATAGTTCTAACTTGATTACAAAGAGGTCATGAGTAGTTACTAGCTCACCCCCAACCGCTATGTTAGTTTAGTTAAAAAAACTGCAAATATATACTTGCATCGATTTGTTCCCCTGGCCTTCTGCAAAGCCGGAAGCCATGTCTGTGATTGGCTGCCTCTCAGCCAATCACAGACGCGGCTGCCGGCCTGGACCCCTGCTTGCAGTTCCAGCAAGCAAAGGGCCAAGATCAGAGTGTTGGTGGAATGAAGGCATGTAAGTAGCTTTCTGCAGCTTTTTTTTAACTTAACTAACATAGCGGTTGGGGGTGGGCTAGGGTACCCAAAACTACAGCAAAAAACTATTTTCAGGAATATTGATTTCAGATTATGCAACATAAATGTTTTTTCACTGTGAAGGCAGCTAGATCGTGGAATGCTCTGCCTAAAAATGTTGTGTTGACTGAATCTATTCAAAGGATGCTTATAAATCTTCTTTGACAGGCAGAATATCCAGGATTATAACTGGTAACTGTATCTTGTGTGGGCATTTTTGTTTGGTTGTATCCTTATCTAGTTTAGTGTAGTAAGGGGCATGCATCATTTGAATAGTGGAGATTTTGTTTTTTATTTGGCAGTTCGCATATCAAAAAACATTCTAAATTGTACATGCTTTAAAATCAGCTTTGAAGTATGAGATTTGCATTGCACATACAGTATTTGCCTAACCCATAAATCTGATGCTCTAAGCTTATAATCTTCAAAATCAAAAAAACATGTTAAACAAGAGCTGAGCCTACGTTTACTAAGCACCCATTCTGGGCAATACTCTGCACAGGGGGGAACTGTGAATCTTGAAAATTGAGATTTCTTAGTTCCGGGAACTTAGGAATTTCGAAAGGCAAAACTTTACAGTAGTTCGTTGAATTTTCGCTGTTGAAAATTCCATATTGATGTTGAAATTTCAATAAATTTCCACTCCAATTGTCTTTAATTGGGTTTGAATATTTGGTTCTGTGGAATGTTAATAGCTTCTTCAGAATGAAACTCATTCATCTTTTAGTCATCTCTAAGGGCTAGGCCACACTGCTGCACTTTTTTTGTGTTTGCGCTTGTGTTTTTTCATATCATTGAAAATCGTTGCAACGCACCGAAAACGCGCATTTTTGGGTGCGTTGCGATTGCGTTTGCATTTGCGATTTGTTTTCCACATTTTAAATCGCTATCGCATGCGTTTTTCAATAGTTATTGAAAAAAACGCATGCGCAACGCATGGAACTCACAAGCATTACTGTTTGAGGCTCAAGCAGGAGAAAGCAGAGGAAATCTCAGAGGGGGCGGAGCTTAACATTCAGCAAACCAGTAACAAGATGTCAGCAACTTCCAAGGCACAAAGCTAAGCTCTGGAGGGCCATAGGTAAAAAAAAAGCTGCAGCTTCCAAATGAACGTGCTTGTGAAGGTTCTCATTCATCCAGGTCATGGTATATCTGTTGTATTCATTTAGATCAACTGGACTTGAAATGTAGTTCTTGAAGACGTTTCGCTAGTCATCCGACTGGCTTTCTCAATTCAGAATGACTTGTACAAGAATCTGTGGCAATTATGTACCCTGGAAAATCCCAATTAGCATATCACAGCCAGGTGTTAAGGGTGTGATTGGATAGTGGCTATGAGGTGTTATAGGAACGCCCAGAGTAAGGTGTTAAAACAGCATTGTATATGGCAGACAGTTGGTGTCGAACCCCCCCACCTCTATTTAGGCTTGGTTTCTTTATTTTCACATAAATGGGATTTTCCAGGGTACATAATTGCCACAGATTCTTGTACAAGTCATTCTGAATTGAGAAAGCCAGTCGGATGACTAGCGAAACATCTTCAAGAACTACATTTCAAGTCCAGTTGATCTAATTGAATACAACAGATATACTTCCAAATGAACATAACTTGATTTTACAGTGCACTTATCCTTTAAAATTTTCACTAAAACATTTTTACCTGAGACTATCACAGAAGACCCAGGATCAAAGGATATTTGGATTCCAATTTTGAACTATGATTATATGGACTTCTTTGGATTCCATCTTTTAAATATGTAAATGTATTTGTATCTCCCATATACATCCACAAGGGCCTTTCATCCCTAGCGCTTCCCCTTTTTGTGTCACTTACTAGGCTGCCCACTTTGAGCCTGCCCACTATGTGATGTAAAATACTCTATATCTTCATACAACATGTAGTGTTTACTGCCCCAACAAATTAGCACCTGCTCAGAACCTTTAGACCTTTGTACTGTTTCCTTATGCCTCAATGCATCAGTTCTTATGTAATAGATATCCCATGACTTGCAGAGGACAGAAGTCTTACATAGAAGTTAGGTGGACACCCTGTGCAGTTCTTGTTTCTTTTACCATTACCATAGTACGAGAAAATGTGTGTGTGGGGGTGGTGGTCTGTGAAAAGGAAATTAATTATATTTTGTCAGTTATTGTTTTAATTTTCTATTCACTTGTTGTGTCACACTAGGAAGCTAAAGTTAAAGGGGGAGTTCAGTGCAAATACATACACTTTTAAGAAAAAAGAGCAATATTTTCTAATCCTAATGACCTTTACCTGCCCATTCAGCATTTTGTCTGTTTTAAATAAATGCTTTCAAAATACTGACTTCCTGTTTGCAGGACCCCTAATAGAGACCGTTATGGTTTTTCCCTTGACCCAGTGCCTGGGTTGATTCAGTTGCTCAGTAGAGATCTGAGCGTGTTTGACCCATCCAACAGCCAATCAGTAGAAATTACTGTTAGGAACATCCCAGGGCAGTGTGCATTCTGGGAAGAAGAAAGACTGTTACGGAACCTAAAATGTCAGCTCACTAATGTCAACAGCAGGTAATCGCAAGGGGGATAAATTCAACTGATTTTTCAAAATGGAAGAGAATATGTAGAATAACTAGGTATGCATAATATAAAGTAAGAATTTGAAAAATAAGGATATTTTGCACTGAACTTTCCCTTTAAGGACTTAAGGTGTTAACTAGCACTTTATCAGGAGAGATTTGTTTTTTTTTTTCATTTTTTCTGTGGTCACCAAGTTTTTAGCTGCTTAAGGCCTAAAGAGAATGTTCTAAATTTTTCTTGCACCCTGGAGAGTATTATTATTTAATAACGCCAATAAGTATGTGTGCTATGTTGTAAAAATGTAGATATCATCAAAATTGCCAAAAATAATAACAATAATAATCACAATAATTAAAACAATTAATAATAAGACTGTAAAGTTTTAATTTGCAGAGAGGCAGCAATGAAAGTTATAGGAGAAGAGGCTATAGGTTATAGGTATTAATAATTCATTGGCCCTGTTGTAAACAGATCTTTGATATCCAAAGTAGCTTTTTATGGGGATATAAACTACACAAAGTTATAAGGCTGTAATAATAATGCCTTAGAACAATATTAACTCATGTTACAGATGTTTATAGAGAATAAAAATAAACTAATAATCCGTAAGATCCTGTGTAGTTATTATACTTTTATTTTACTGGTGGCTTTACAACCCTTCCCTTGAATAAAAATACGGAATTTACTATAATTTTGCTTTAGCAGCTTCAACTATGTTTATCTCAACAACAAAGTTCTAAGAAGGCATATGCATTATTGTTGTAAAATTTATGAAATTGTTGACCGTATCTTTGATTTGCATGATGTTAGACAATAGACACCTTGTGTAGCATTTGATTAATATAAATGACAATGTTCCATATGCCAATCTCCTCGGGATAAGAGGAAATTCTCTGATTTGTGCAGACTGTGACCTGACACTGAGGAATTAACACATCAGCTCAAAAGCTGTGCCTGCTAGAGCCAAAAGAAAGTGCATATGGATATTCAGTACCTCATAGACCATCATGCTGAAGACAGCTGACATAACAATCAAGTGATATCGCTCATTTATCATTAACACAGACTGAATCTCTCTCCATGTAGAAATAATATATAAATTTAAATGAAAAAATAAAAGAAAAAGTCGCTAAAACACAATCCTACAAGTATTAACAAACAGTGCTAACAATGCGTTTTTGGCTTAAATTAAAAAACATTAATGCAGTCAACTAATCAAGGTGTTTAAACAGTTAACACAACTGATACACAAAGCGAGTGTGTATATATTTACTGTTTTTATTTATTTTTATTTAGTGCATATGTTATACATTTTCGGATTAATACTATCCATATTAATAATGTAACAGATTCATGTTATATATATTATTGTGCAATTATAGTAGAAAATACAAGATTACAGTTAAAAAAACACCTATTCAGTCTAGACAAAGGGAAATTGGTGAAACCCCTGCTGGTAGGTCATTGGTCCTCATCCCTGTGTTCTTGCTCTAGTTTTCCCTACAAAGTCACAATTGCAAGTGTTCCCGGAGTCTCCAATGGGAAGATGTACTCTTTAGGTTCAGTAAGATATCTAATCATTGAATGTGTTCACACAACGTTTTTAGGCAGAGCATTCAATAATCCTTTTCCAGTACTACAGTATTTCCTTCTCAAACAAGCTTTCCCCTTATTGCTCTCCCTTTTGATTATATTTTAATTTTACTTTTAGCAGTACTAGTTTGTATAGGACATTTAGTTCTAAAGGGCTTCCTTATAATAGGACTGTACAATATTGTCATAGTGAAATTGAATCCTCCTATAACAATTTTGCTAACATATACATAACCTTTTTTTAAATTACATTTCTATACTTACTGCATTTTCTATTTTTTTTAATTAAAGTAAGTTAAAAATGTCAGTATCCTAAAGATGAAAGATCTATGGAGTGGAACAGAAAGGCACAAATTTACACATTTTTAATAAGGATTATTTTAATCATTATTATTATAATTTCCTAACATGCACAGAGTTAATGCTTCTGTAGGTGAGTTGTGAACTCAATGCTTTTATGCCATAATTATAACTGAAATCTTCTTTAATGTGCAATAATAATGCTCAAGCTGTGCTATTTTGCAGCTAATAATTACACACAACAGCGTGAGGCATGATAGAAAGCAAAATTCTTTTGCCTGCTAAATGGATCATGTATATGAATTCTCTTCTACACTATCCCAGATGTTACTTAAAGTACACTATCATTTTCACAATGGTTTATTGCTAATTTAATGAAACCATCAAGCTAAAGAGGTGTTGGTCTTTGTGTTTGTGTTAAAAAAATATGGAAGTTGTTTTGAGTATCTGCTCAAATACTTACATTTGCATCTCAATTTGCATTCAGATGTACAGAAATTCTATTGGAGCAGCTAAATGTATTTGTAGAGATAAATCTAATATACACGGTGGTCTGTTGAGCAAGTACCATGCTGTTAGTTAGCAACATTCATTAGTATTAAAGAATAGCACAATGACACAATGGCACTTGAAAAATATGGCCACTTGTGCTTCTTCCCCTTGAACATAGTTTACTATAGAGGTAAAAGACCATATTTACTTGTACATAGCACTAGGTGGCTGCAAATATAAAGGGACTGATGCAAAAAAAGGCACACCTGTTTGCCTTTCGATTAATCTGCAGATATTAGCTTACATAATTGTAGTAACCCAATAAAATCTAACATTTGATTGGTTGTTATAAATTAATAGCACAGGCAAAGTTTTGTACCTCTTGTTGCCTTAGCCCCTCATTTTCTTTTTTGAAATCCAGATATTTTTAAATGATTTTGCACTATGGCTGAAAACAAGGATTTCCAGTCATTTTGGATTTATGGTATGGGTTGCATTAATTTAAAGGGTAAATATAATCTGGTTTCTGGTTTATTTGCAATAAAAAGAGTACAAAAAAGGAATATTAAAAGCTTGATCAGAAGTCCCAGTAGTGCCTTCATCCTTAAGTTACATATATATATATATATATATATATATATATATATATACATAGAAAAGATAATCAATGCACATTCCTAGGCCCCATACAATATCATATTATCTGCACACTGGCATACTTTATAAACAAAGGGGTTTTAGTATACATTATTGGGATCACATGAATGAAAAGCCTTCCAACCACGTCAATGTAACCCCAGTCTGGAAGGTCCTAACTTCTAACCTTTTTTACTTCAATTACCATTAGCAAACTTTTGCATTTCTCATAGTTGCACACTGGATCCATATAACAGTTTTTTCACGCCCCTTTTATGGGCGGTCCTATGCCTTTAATATAAAGCACTGGATGGATGGCCTCTTCCCTCATTTTAAAAAAGGGCTGGGGGGAAGTCAAAGCTGTTGTATGTATATCTGTATAATTGCACTCATCCCTCTTATACCCAAGTGGCGCTATATAAATAAACTTATACAACACACTACAATAATAATGCCATTAACTCTTTCTATGTTGAGTTCTTTTCCATGAAAAAAGTGTAATTGAAATAATCTCAACTCAATGTGTTCCGTACATGTGAAGGGAGCTACATTTGTGTTATCCCAGAGCAGATGTATTACTGTATACACTGACTTTTTTTATGATGTGAGAATTCTACACAGAAGAGCCAGGACTTCCATTAGGTTTTCATAATAAAGTTTTCTGGATTTTCCTATTAAAACTTAAAGTCTCAGATGGCTTAATATCCTTTTTGTGAGACAAACAAAACATAACTAAAGCCTGAGTAAATCCCTTGTACAGCACTGATTCTGAACCAACTGAAAGAAATACCAATGCTACCACACACTGCTTAGATTTAGTTTGTTATGAATAATAATAATAATAATAATTATATTGTGATTTTAAAATAAGTCAGCTCCAAACACATTCTTTGTAGGGTATAGCTAGAATCCACATTGGCTCTGCCCAAAAAAAAAAAAAATTAGCAGATATCAATAATAAATCTCATTTGCAGCCCATACATAAATCAATGGAGACCTCTTTCACAGAGCCTGCTGTCCCTTTGGCCCTGTACTTAAATTGTATCAGTTTTCTCTGTTTTCTTGGGTGAATGGACTGTGTGCTAACTGGGAGTTTCCCTTGTAACCCTGAGGGCCAGTCCTACACTGAGTCTATTTTATGCCATAATATCCCTGAGGTTTCATTCACTACCTTTTTAAACTCCATTATACTATACTATTCTTCACTACACTACACTATAGTACACTACACGATACTATTCTACAATACACTACACTGTAGTACACTACACGATACTATTCTATTCTACACTACACTATAGTACACTACACAATACTGTTCTACACTACACTACAATATAGTACACTACATGATACTATTTTACAATACACTACACTACACTTTAGAACACTATTCTGTACTACACTATACTACACTAGACTACACTATAGTACACTACATGATACTGTTCTACACTACACTATAGTACACTACACGCTACTATCCTACACTACACTACACTTTATTACACTACACAATACTGTTCTACACTACACTACACTATAGTATACTACATGATAATAATGTTCTACACTACACTACACTATAGTACACTACAGGATACTATCCTACACTACATTACGCTTTGATACACTACACAATACTGTTCTACACTACACTATAGTACACTACGTGATACTATTCTACACTACACTACACTTTACAACGCTATTCTTTACTACACTAGACTACACTACACTTTACTATACTATTCTTTATTACACTATACTACACTACACTACACTACACTATACTATTGTACACTACACTATACTTTACTATAGTACAAAGTACTATACTAACCTACACTATACTACACAATATACTTTACTATACTACAGTATGCTATGATATTACATAATACTACACTATACTCTACTATTCTACACTATAATACACTACAGTAGAAGGGGTTACTTCTGTGCTCTGGTGTGGTAGGGAATGTAGGGTGGCTGCACTGCAAGTTGTCCACTGAATTTATTAAAAGTATCTTGCTTGAGCTTGGGGTTATGGGTAGGGAAAGGGTTAAAACAAAAAGTAAAAAATAAATAGCTTAAGATCAAGATCTCTGTAAAAAATCAATTTAAAATGACACTTCCGTATATTAAAATTCTTAAAACACTCACTTGTGCCTATCCACCACTAGGGGCACTGCAGGGTTTACTCTGTGCTGTTTCGATGCTTGTTCTCACAAGCCATTACCAAGTGGATTACCCCTCGTGGTGGATAGGTATATATATGGTATATATGATATTCCCCTGGAAGACCCCTATCAACTGGAAGTTGGAAGTTAATATCAGACATTAATAATAAAGGGACTATTCTGTCAAATACGATAACAAAGTGTATACAGTGTAAACGATTGTTCCTATCACTGGCAAAAAGTTTACAATTGGCATCAGGGATGATCGTAACCTTCTAAATATTTCCCTCGGCCACTATCAGCTACCTATACTAAAGTATGGGGAGCCGGCCATGGTCGTAAGGTATCTGGCAGTCCAGAATGCTCAGGACTGTGTGTAGCCTCATCTCTGAAAGATGACAGAGAGAATCTGACATCTTTCAAAGATTGGTACTGTGTTGGGTGCACACAGTACCAATCTGTGAAAGATGACAGCTTTATACTGTAGACTAAAAGAGGAACCAGAACGCCACTTGGATAAACTGGTGATATAAGGGAATTAATCCGTATACTTTTATTACTTTTATTCAGACATAAAGCAATCCAACATTTCAGTATTACCAGTATTAGCACGTATATGGAACAATTTAAAGGGCATGTTAACCCCCAAAAATATACTTTTACCCACTACTGGCCCCACTGTGTAGTCTTGAAAAATCCTTACCTTACATCCCTGCTCCAAATGGCTGCCCTGCAATGTCTGTGTAAAGTCCCAAAAATGAAGAGCAGGAGCCTTGATGTGTCTCATAATGTCTCTGCCTCCTGTCTCTCCTCAGGGAGAAGTTTGACATGCACAGTGAAGTCCTGTGTAGTAGTGGTCTCTATCCCACCCCCAACTGCTATGTTTAATTGTAAAAAAAGATCCGAACATTATTTACTTTCCTTCATTTCCACCGGCGTCCTGTAATGCCTGCAGCCACATCTGTGATTGGCTGCCTATCAGCCAATCACGGACGCAGCTTCAGGTCTAGCCCCTGCTTGCAGTTCCAGCAAGCAGAGAGCCGAGATTACAGTGCTGGGGAATGAATGAAAGTAAGTAATGTTAGGATCTTTTTTTTTACATGTAAACATAGCGTTTGGGGGTGGGATAGGGACTACTACCAATTGTGAAAAAATAGATATGAGAGTGGACATGCCCTTTAAGATTACTTTCAATATCAGTTTCTAAATAGTCTACATACCGTGGTATATAGATATATGAATCAAAATGCAATTCTTAGAAAGAATAAAACACATATGAACTCAGAGATACAACTGAAAAATTATAGGCATAAATACGGTTTCTCTGTGGTTTACTTTTTTTTATATACAAGCAATTTATATTTAAGTATAGGACACTGTAGTTATCTGAAATATTTCCCGGAAAGCAACTGTCATCATAAATAACTCTTAGTTCCTTTAGCTTTCTGCTATCTGAGCTGTTTTTATCAGCAAAATGATTTAGCTAACTAAAATATTAAATTATTTTTACTGCAATTTTTAACAGAAAAGGCCCTCGGAAAATAAAAATCACAATCAAAATCTTAGGACAATAAATATTATGTCAAAGGAATTGCGCCTGCACGACTTTGAAAAAAGCCTTGTTCTAGGCTGAAAAATGCTCAAGTGATCCCCATTTGCACTGACCATGAGAATGAATTAAAGGACAAATGGGTGGATAGCAGAGCAATAAACTTGAGCTATTTGTACTGATTGATGGGAGGATAAAAACCAGAATTGTATAGCTGAAAAAGTGTAAAATATGGTCCAATATCTTCCCCAGTCACATTCTTATATCAAAATTATAATGGAGAACTTCTGAAAGCCCTAGGGAAACTTTTGATATAATATTTAATCTCTGGGATTTTCTAGACAAATACATTATGATTATACACATTTCCACGTAGACATGCTTTTATATACAGGTAATCCCACCAATAACAGAACAGTCTTCTTATTGAAAAACATTAAGGATGAGCTAAAAAAAAGAATAAATCTGCTCCAGTGTAAAATAAATATTCACGGACAAGAACAGTGATTCCCTTTAATACATGTTTATTATGGGCTAAGATATAAACAGCAAAAAGGTATATGGGAATTTAAGGCTCCCAAGCTTTTCAGATACAGCCACATTAATTTTTTTGCAGCCTTTAAAGTCTGTGAACACATTTTAGGTTATAACATCTTCAATTTAAAATCATACATAGAAAAAGTGCATGCCATTTGCTATAAGAATAATGTGTGTTTTCTCAGGACTGTAGCGCACAATACTCATACCTGTATATACACAAGACAACAAAATGGAAAATAGATGTGCCTTTCTGTTTTGTAGCTTATTTGATCTTTAAAAAGTACCTTTTCCATGGTGCTTCTGAAGGTGGAAATGCAGTAAATTTCATTACTGAAAAAATAATTTTAAATGTATGCTAATATTGGGTTAGTGTGGGTTTTACACATTTTTTATTGGGTCTGATTGATTTGTAAAACTGTACCGTAAATATACTGTAATGGCACAAAACCAAATGCCTAATGAAACTGAATACAACCTCTACTTCCTGTTGTTGCTTACCAGACCACAATCCCGTGATATCTTAAAGGGTAACTGTGGTCACCAATTCTTCCAAACTAGTAAGGATTGTACAAAAAGCCTTCCATAACCCCTTCAAAATGAAACCGAAATCACATCTCTAGATAAAATTTGTGAGAAGTTATTACTGGAAAAGTTCAGCAATATTAACTGCTTGAACACTTCCTGTTTTCAGCCATGTGACCAGCTTGAAGTCATGTGACCAGCCTGTCTGCATTAATAGGCTCCCCTTCTCAACTGTCAATTTTTTCCACAGGTACTTCCTGTTTTCCCCAGCATTAAGTCTTTACTGAGCATGCTTCTCCCCCGGGTCAGAGGGGCTAGCAGAGGAAAGGTGATGTCACTCAACCTAATGGAAGCAGGAAGTTTGAATATTCACCTCAAAATAATTTCTCACAGAGTGAAGCCAGAGATGTAATTGTCAGCTCATTATAAAGGAAATACTGCAGGCTTTCATTTAACCTTAACTGGTTTGGAGACCACAGTTGCCCTTTAACTTTCATCTTTATTAAAACTCTCCAGTACAGAGTGGGTCTGGAGTATATAGGGAAGCATACCTAAGCATACCTAAGCTGCCTAAGATTCAGCAACCTAGGAATATTTGACACAGGGATTTACTATATATATTTATAAATATATATTTACTAAACAGTAAAATGGAAACCTGAAAAATAAAATTTACTTGCAGTGTTTTCCTTTTAATCTTGCTTTAAATTGTGACTCTTTATGATCATTCTAAGAGGCTATGGCAAATATCCATTATCATATTGAGAAACATAAAATACCAGCTTATATTGCAAGTAATACGATGAAGCGGAGAATTATTTAGATTGACTGGGGTAAATCATCAGGTTAGAAGAACAGTCTTTCAAGGCTGTAATGGAACTGTCCAAAAAGTTTAACCCATGTTAACCTGATATTTTGTTGGTTTGTGTTAATTTTACACAAATTTTTACAATAACCATATATATTGGTAACATCAGGCCATATTTATTGGTAACATCAGGCCATTTGCGACACCACAGTTATCATTAAAGTGAGCGTACATTAATGGCCGCGGTCATGGGCATACAATATCAAGTGGTAGTAGACTACCGCTATGGTATTGTATGGGCGATTGTAACTTTACAACCGTGATCGTAATTTTAACAGCACAATTGTAATTAAAGGACTGAATGCATGTAAATGTACGATCACAGTAAAATTGTTGATTGTTAAAGGAGATGTGTCGGTCTTTAGCGATACCACCCCTTTATAAATAGGGCCCATATTACGTAATATTTGATGATGAATAAAGACATTGATAAATCTAGACCAACCTTTTTAGCCTACCCATGCACCCTACCTAACAGTTAATCCAGAGAAAGGCAAAAAAAGAAAATAGAATGAAAAATTTACCCACTTTCAAAGCTATCCAATGTTGATCCAGGGTGCCTGTTCTTCTCCCTAGCATCTCCCTGTCAGCTGTTACTTGCTGTGTTAGATCTGATCTCCTTGTTCAGCTGTAACCTGCAACATTGTATCTAATACAGAGCCTGAACTACACACTCTAGATAGCAACACATGTTGAAATTTGCAAATGAATTGAAGGTAAAGGAAGGAGGGGGTGGATGAGCTCAGCTCATTGTACTGAGGAGAACAAATCTAAAATGCCAGGTAAAAGCTGTTGCAGACTTTATAACAGTGGCCCCTGTGACTAGCAGCCATGAGATCCTTATCCCTGCCTCTTCCTTCCTTCCACCCAACTCTCCAATTAGAACTTAGAGTAGGTGAGGAGTGAACAATTCAATGGAGGAGACATGGAAACTAGGTACATACTGTATATCACGTCAATGCTGGCAGTTGAAAGGGTTAAAGATAATACTCTGCTGGCACTGAAAGTGTTAATAGGAAAGTCTGTTGGCATTGAATGGTTCACGGTAATACTTTTCTGGCACCGAAGGGTTAATAGCAATTCTCTGGAAAGGTATTACTTGCAATATAAGCTGGTATTTTATGTTTCTCAATATGATAATGGATATTTGCCATAGCCTCTTAGAATGATCATAAAGAGTCACAATTTAAAGCAAGATTAAAAGGAAAACACTGCAAGTAAACCCAGCTGTAGTTTAACAGGCCAAGTTTTTGTGTTTTTTTGGGGGGGAGGTTTGGGGGGGGTTGGCGCACGTAGGTGGGAGGGCGCCTAGGGCACTAAAATGGCTAAAAACGGCCCTGCTTGTCTATTCTGTCTCCATAGTCAAACTCCTCCGTTCCCATTATTCATTTAGTTGCCCTTCTCTGAACTCTTTCCATTTTCAAGATGTCCCTTTTATACAGTATGTGAGATTTAAAAACTGCACCACATATTTGGTGCATTAACGCATGCATTTCCATAACGTTAAATGGCAAAATCGCATGCGCAAATGCAAAATACGCGCAAAGAATCGCACACACAATTGCATGCAATAACGTTGCAGTGTGGCCTCAGCCTTAATAATAAATATTATTTATCTCCCTTGAATTAATACCCCTCTTTATATAGGAACCCTCGAAAGTAGCCTTGTATATTTGGTAACCCTCGAAAGTATGATCAGAATCTCAAAAAGGGCTCGCGTGTAACTGAAGATCATGTTTTTTACATTTGGGCGATTTGTACGAGTTCTCCTGACCATTTCCCAGGTGTAAGTTACCATGCTTTTACTACCCTTATTTATGAACCATTGACTTCTACGAGTCAGATTTTCAATTTTTTTTTCGAAATTCTGAAAATATGAAAAGGGAACAAAACTCGTTGGTTTTGACCATCTCTAAAAATAAGTGCTGTGAACTTTAGATATGAATCCAAAATCTGTGGCACACTAGCATTAATTTTCTCTGTATTTCTATAAGTGGATTAATGTTGTATTGTTCAATAATTGTGACAGTGTATATTCTACATGCAGCTAAACAGATACTGCATACCTATAGCTGCACGTATAAGATTTTGAGTGTTTTTGTGTTTGCTGGTGCTTAGAGAAAGAAAAAATATTATCACTAATTCCTCATGCCCCTTTACCTCCGCATCTACCCTTTCAACTAGCATATTTACATTTTATTATTTCTATAAAATGGATAGTTTATAAATGAAATGCCTTGGACAGGAAGAACATACAGTACCATACTACTTTATATAAGAAGAATGATTCTTTATCTCTAGGACTTATGAGAAGAAAAACATTCAGCATCATAAACCAAAGAATATTGCAAGGTGGCCTTGTGAAAAATCCTGAACAACCATAGATTGCAATGTATTAAACATGTTAGATATCCAGGACCTAGGTACAGGCAGAGAATTCATTTGTGACAGAAGTTCTACCTGCTATCACAGCATTGTTTATTTAGGACATAAAACAGTATGTAGCCAGGGAAATCTGGGAGTTGTAGTTTTCAAACATCTGGAGGGCTGGAATTTTAACATCCCTTCTTTACTTACCTAGTAAATATTGGTTTATGTATCGCTCGGCCATGAGAAATGATTTTTTTGAAAGTATTTAATGCCAGCTATTAGTGGCGTTAAATACTTACGTCTAAGAGCCGCACACCGTCACAACCAGAGCTGCGGCTCTTAAGACGTAAGTATTTAACGCCACCAATAGCTGGCATTAAATACTTACTTCAAAAAATCATTTCTCATGGCCGTTTCGCGACGGCTGCACAAGTTCTTGTTCCGGATCTCACGCAGCGCGCCGCAAAGCAACCTAACGTCACGCTAACTGAGTGTAAATCAGTTATCGTGACATTATGAAGGGGCAGGAGCGCTGCGCGCTGGGAAATCTCCTGGGCAAATCGCCCTTCTGGTTTCTTGTATTTTTCATTTTGCAGTTTTGATCTAAATCATTATTATCTTACAAAAGGATTAAAACATAAAAACTTTTTTTTAAATAAACGAACACCAAGGGAAACATCAAATAAAAAGAATCAGTTCACTTGTAACTGATTTATTCTAAGGATTTTATAAACATTAAGACATTGACTGCGCGGTGAAGCTGGCATTTTAACAAGGTTGCGGAGCGATATGAATAACAACAGAATTAAGGCAGAAAGTTAGCAAAAATCTATTACATTATCTTAAATAGAGACATCAGGCAGAATGATAAAATAAATTGCAGACATTTACTTCTGACTGTCTGGTATCTATTGTTAAATGTGTCATAATATATTTCATTCAGATTCTAGATTTTGGTATTAGATTGATTCCATGAAAAGCTCAATCAGAATTGCATCCATTTTCCTTCCAGACGAACCTGCTAAATGTTTCTATTTTCTGGGGGGTGATTATAATTAAAATAAACACTTGTCGTGGACATTTAAAAATGTACATTGGGATCTTAATTTTTTTGCATTGCAATTTTTTTGTTCATGATTGTGCAAAAATAATACAATAAAAGTAATCTTCCAAATGGAAGCGCTTGCTGGTAAATGCTGGAGACATGACAAGTAGAATGGGGGGAGTTGCAAGTAATAGGCAGTAATGAGCATTCCAATGTGATAGCTATTACAGAAACACAGTGGGATGCTACTTATGACTAGAAAAGAAATTTGGAAAACTTGTTCTATGTTTGTAAGAGGAAGTGTGGTGTGATTTTATGGAAAATCCAATTATACACTTCTGTCAACAACAGAAAATGACTAGAGCTAAGCCATATTAGATTAATAGGTATATGGTAAAAAGAGCAGACACTATCGGGGAGATTCAATACAGGCAGCTGCATTACTTACCTTAGCCCGATCTCGCGATACAATAACTGACGTAAACAAGATTACGTCAGTTATTTCATCGCGGGATCGGGCTAAGGTAAGTAGCGCGACCTTAACGCTCCTAAGCCTTTACCGTTAAGCTTTGCGCTACGAGGTAGCGCAAACCTTAATGGCAGAGGTTTTGGATCGTTAGCACAGCACTGTTTCCAAAAACATTTGGAAACGGCGCTGTGCTCTAAAACTTTTTCCGAAATCTATGTATGTTTATGACGAAAACTATGTATGTTTATACGATTTTCAGACCATATAGCAAAATAAATAAATAACCTAAAATAGCCATGATTCCCTGATATAGGTCATACTGAATAAAGAGAGAAGCAGGTATAGTCTTGTTCCCCCAGGGATTGTACTTTACTCACTAGGTTAGGACTGATGTTGGGATACTGCCTTGAAGTGGCGCATCAGCTGATGGAAGTTTGTACAAAATTTGTAACTAAATGTATCCATTTTAACTTTAGTGCAGGTAATTACCCTTCATTGCTTGCATATATGTTTGATTGTGATATCTAATTAATTTATGCTTATATGTATAGTTGAGTGCTGGAGTCTTTTGTGTAATATATATATATATATATATATATATACTAGCAAAAGTGTGTCCGTTGGTGCACAGTGGAAATTATGTGCGTATGTTTTTGCCAGGTAATCCTGCCACAATGTGCAGTTCAACCTACACAGCACCATTTTTATTTATTATTTTTATTAAAAGCTCGGGGTCATGCTCTCAGTGATACCAACACAAACTGCACAAACATGCAAGTGATTCATTATTTGTCTGCCTTTCCCTTATGGCCAAAGCTGTTAAGCTGTAGGGCCAGAGAGAGGCTACTTACATCCCTTCAGCCAGTAGGCATCAGGAACCATTCCAAACTTGCACCCCTTTTACACTCCCAGCAAGTATCCAGGGGGAGGCTTAAATGTTATAAGTCTGAAAGTCCTAAAAAGGACCCAGGCAATTCCACAACATTACATGAACAAACACACACATACCCTCCCTACCCTATACAGGATCCAGATTAACATGCTAGGTTCACACTTATTAGTATTTACCACATCAGGTTCCAGACCTACCATCACCATGGGGTTAGGACAGCACAGGATAGTGATTGGCTATAAAGATTAGGGAGAGATGTTTTTAAAGGAGCTAAAAGCTCCCCACAGAGTATAAAATGAAGTAGAGCCTTCTTATACCAAAAGGTACCTCACAGACTCATGTTATTATAATAGTATTGCCCTAATTATGTAATATATAAACACATATTTCTCACTTCCAAGAAATGGGTGGGGACATGCAAAGTATCTTATTTATTGCCTGTAGCTAAGGACATGTGTCTAGATGTAATTCATCCTAATGGTATAGAGCAGGGGTGTTGAACTTGTGACCGTTCACATGTTTGAAAACTACAAAATGCCACATTCTCTGTTTGTAGAAAGTTTTTTTTAATGTGGTTTAAGCAAGGCCTGTATCCAGATGTAATACAGCCTAATGGTATAGAGCAGGGGTGTTGAACTTGGGACCTTTCACATGTTTGAAAACTACAATTCCCAGCATTCTCTGTTAGCAGTAAGTTTCTTTTTTATGTCCATTGGCTAATGAGTGTATTAAGATGCAATACAGTGTAATGATATAGAGCAGGGGTGTTGAACTTTTCACATGTTTAAAAACTACAACTCCCAGCCTTTCCTGGCTGCACAGAATGCTGGGAAATTTAGTTTTCGTACATAATATATATATATATATATATGTAGAATAAAGCTATTTTACTGACTTACAGACATTAAAAGCCCATGGTCATGCTTTAGCGATTCCCACCCAAGGGTTTGAACATGCAAGAGATGCATCTGCCCTTCCCTTACATCCATAGCTATTACACTGTTGGTTTAGGGAAGGATTATTCAGGTCACTTAAGGCAGTAGGAGTCACACATCCAACCACCTACCTGACAGATATAACCCATAGAATATAAGTAGAATAAACCTGCAGGTCTGAGAATAGACCCAGGTAATTCTGTCACAATATTCAGTTCAAACCAAACAATACCATTGGGCAACCCAAAACACCATACAGGATCCAGATAAACATGCTAACAGCAAGTTCCACATTTACAACCACTATAGGATTAGGACAGCACAGGATATGTTAAGTCATTTAATCTCATACAGACATCACTTCCTGTCTAGCAAACAAACTGGATTGTCTCATTACTTTCTATGGAGTGGGGAGGGGGAGTAAATGTGAGAGTCTGAAGAATTTTCTAATTGGTTTTCACAGGTTTTACAAACAGTACATAACTGGATGTAATACAGGAATTTCCTTACACTTCCTGTCCTGTCATGTACAATGCCTAAGATAATTTTTTGATTTGCTAACAGTGTGAGATCAGAACCACATTGGATGTTAGTAAAATTCCACTTCCTTTTAGTGTCTACATGGAGACCCATGTAGAAATCCTAGAGGTGTGGCTAAACCCACCATTTTGAGTTTTCCATTCAAACTTAGGGGTGTCAAGTAAAGTAAGTATACTTTATTAATTTGTTTTGTATTTCAGTAGTAAGTAGTAGTAGTACTATACTTTGTATATAGTGTTATTTGCTATGGCGATTTTGAATAAATAGTGATAATTACACACATACATATAGACCTTTCCTATTTGTAATAGTGTTATATACACCCACCTAATTAGTTGCTCCTAAAAATTCAATGCAATTTGCGTAAAAATATAAATTTATTTTATATAATATAATGGATTATAGAAGGCAAAGCAAACTTTTGCATTTCTCATAGAGCCAGTGCACAACTATGAGAAATGCAAAATGTAATTGAAGTAAAAAAGGTTAGAAGTTAGGACCATGCAGACTGGGGTTACCTTGACGTGGTTGGAAGGCTTTTCATTCATGTCATCACAGTAATGTATACTAAAATACTAAAACCCCTTTGTTTATAAAGTATGCCAGTGTGCAGATCATTTAATATTGTATGGGGCCTAGGAATGTGCATTGATTATCTTTATTTTTATATATATTAGCAAAAGTGCACATTGAGAATTATGTATGTGTATGTTTAGCTATGGGCTAATAGGCAAGACTAATTGCACGTACACCACAATAGAATGTATTTGGCATGCAAAGGGAGGGGCATTTTGAGTAGTACAAGGTAGGTCTGACAAAGGGGAAATGCCAATTAATGGAGAACCTATTAGCGTAGCTAGAAGGGGTAAATAACATACCTCAAAAAGTACAGCACTGCTGCACAAAGATTCAAATGCTATAGTTTAAGAATCAGCAGGTGAGGAACACAGTCCCCACAACAACTATAATCATCATCACACTATAGTGGGCTGGTGTGAAATGCCTATAATGTTCGTATTCAAGCTCACATGCACACTCACAAGAATGTGAGTATCTTATATTACAAAGCTAAAAAAGCAGAAATTGTGGTGCACTCTTGACCACTCTTGTAAAATGTTTATAGTATAGATAACATTTTTTCTAAATTTGTTAACAGTGGCACATGCTTGAACATACATACTCTACAAAATTTTTCAATGTTACTGACATGGGACTTCCTTTTAGTGTCCATATGGAGGCTCTTTAGCACTCTTGGAGGTGTGGCTAAACCTTCAATTTTGACTTTTGTATTTTACCAGTAAAATACAGTAAGTATTGTTTTTTAATTGTATATAATTTGTTTTCAATGTAAAATATAACTGACTATTAATACTATACTTGCTATAGTTTTGTTTTTTATGGTCATTTAAATGAAATAGTGAAAATGTACACACATACATATACACATTTCCTATATGTAATACTTTTATATACCCTCAATTGATTGGTAGCTTCTAAAACTCAATGCAATGTCTGTAAAAATATAAATATTCTTATAGAATATATATATACACATAGAGAGATATACACACAACTTGGATTGTACTGGAAGTGTAAATTTAGAAATACATGTTAAATATATATAATTCAACCGTACATCTAGATAAGGCAGATATTATCAATCTTACTGTATATTTGTTGCATAACACTGTTCTGCTTTCTTTATCCATTTGTTCAAATGAATTTATACAGGAAGATATTTAATTCCAGGATTTTAAATTATTTTGATATATATATTGTAACATTGTTACAGTTCTTTCCAAACACCACAGTTAAATACAACTGCTGCGCTGAGCTTCAATCTATCTTCCCCCTCAAACTTTCAACCAATAATAAACCAATTGGAGATCCATTGAATCATTCTATAAGCTATCAATCTGTCTTTCAATACTCATCTTCCCCATTGTCTCACAGCTGTCACTAGGGAGTCTGGTACAGAATGATCACTATTGGAGAACCTTAGTTCCTATAAACAACCCGGACTATACTGCCATGATTCAGTCTTAAAGGACAATTATACTTACCTCCTCCCCACTCCTCTTCTTATAGCCACTCTTTCTACCAAGGGTGGACCTAAGTCCTCACCCCTGGGCTGTTTGCACTTCCTCTGTTATACTTACACAGCGCCGCTCCGCACCCTCATCTGCTTCCGCAATGGGTCCAATAGGAAGACAAGCTCCTTGCAGTGCATGTCTTCCTATTGGCCTCATCGCCGACGGCGATGTGCGGGCGGAGCTTAGCGGAGCATCGCTGTGGAAGAATAACAGCGTAAGTGCAAACAGCCCAGGGGTGAGGACTTAGGGACCAAGGTCCTCACCCTTGGTAGAGAGCGTGGCTATAAGAAGAGGAGTGGGTAGGAGGTAAGTATAATTGTCCATTAATAGATTGATGGGGCTAGGATTTGAGAGCACAAGATACCAGACAGCTACATAGCTTTGTGAGGTGGGCTTAAATGAGAAAAAAAGGCCTCCACAGAACATACATTTAAATAGAGCCTATTTAGAGCCTAGGAACAATATAGCCCAATGATTTTAAGCAAGGGTAAAGGACAGGCAGAGAGGGATCCAGATGGTGGGAGGGAGAGGGGGAAAGGGCTCCCCTGCACATGTCACACTACCTCTCGGAGGTAAGACAGGAGGCAGAGAAATATAGAGTTCCTAATCTTCAGTTGCCTGCACTCTGGAAAAGCACTGCAGGGAAACCATAAAGAGCAGAGATGTAAGGTAAGAA
The DNA here is from genome assembly GCA_019447015.1 of Hymenochirus boettgeri. NCBI lineage: Eukaryota > Metazoa > Chordata > Amphibia > Anura > Pipidae > Hymenochirus > Hymenochirus boettgeri. The sequence continues at coordinate 187,927,815 of CM033474.1, read as the reverse complement.
TTTTTTTTAAACTACACAGTAGGGCCCGTAGTGGGTAAAATTATTGTTTTGGGGGTGGACATGTTTTTCATTTAAACTTAGGGGTGTCAAGTAAATATACTTTTTAAATTGTACATCATTTGTTTTGTAATTAAAATGTCAGTAATATTACTGTACTTTGTACATAGTGTTATTTGTTATGGTGAGTTTAAAGGGTATCTCCACTGGTAAAATAATTTTGTGCTAATCAGTTTTATTGAAGAACAGGAGGTAAAGGAGCTGTTTCTTACCTCCCGTTTGTCAATAAAACCTGCAGGAGCCGGGAGAGAAGACTCGGAACTTAACCAATCCCTTGCTCCTCTGCTATGTCCTCTGACAGGTCCTGACGGACTCTGTGCAAGTGCAATGCCTTCTATAGAACTATCATGGGGAAAGTTCACTAATGTAGGCACATTAAAAATGCCCTGGAACTAGTTTGGGTGGAAATATATGCTCAACACTGAATAAAGCACAAATATCAAACAAATCAATAAAAAAAACTATTAGACGTCCTTTTAATTGGAGGCTATGGAGAGCCCAATAGAAAATTTGTATGGAAATTCTCACACTAAGAACGCTAAGATCTGCAAATAAGAAACAAAGACTTCTGGTTAATTTTCCTGTTCCCATGCCATACCTTCTAAGAGGTTTTTACAGCATTCCACAAGCTAAATACAAAACCAGAGAGCCAGCAACAGACTGGATTTGATCCATCTTCAGTGTAGCGTAGACCTCTGGTTTTGCAATGTAAAGTGCCTATGGACAGAGCTCAGTAAGAAATTAAATAATATAGGGAGAGTATAAGGCATTAGCGCTCCCCTTCAGTGATATGCAAATAAGGAACAAGGACTTCTAGGTAATTTCCCTGTTTCCATGAGATCTAAAAGGAGGATTCAGACTGTCCCTTCCCAATATGACATTTTTTAATCATGTTTGATTGTATCAGTGCAAGAAACAGTTTAATGGATTTTGTGGGATTGAATTTGGGACCACAAGAGACCAGTCAGCTATAGAGCTTAATTTCAGGTAGGTTTAAAGGAGCTAAAAGCCTTCCACAGAGCACAAAATAAAATAGATCCTTCTTTAATTATAAGGTATTTCACATGCTATAAAAACAGTATCTCTTAAATAATGTGAGAAATAAAATATGATTTCTCACTTCCAGCATAAGTTCACAGTTCCAAATTTTCCCTTTTATGTTTGCCAAAAACATTGGATTCTGGTTAAAGGCTTTAGTAAAATTATATATTTGTTTATATAAAATATATAAAAGCCCTGATAGTACAGATTTTCTGCCTTTTAAATAGCACGCAAATTGGCTGGCCAAAATTGTGGACCAAGCAGATATAATTAGGGACAGACCAACTGATTTCTATCCATGATTTTCCTTTTGATGGATGAATCAGACCATCGTTTTTTGTCAGCCAACATGGGTGCCAATTGAGAAAGTAGAATACAGTAGACAAAAAAAACCCAGAGGGAATTATGTGTGAAATAACTACTGTATGGCACTATAAAGGCCCTGGATCTATTTATTTCAACTTGTGTTTGTATTAATAAATTGGTATCCTGTTATAGTTCCAAAACACCAAAAACCAAGTAGATTTTTTTACTTGTGCACGCTCTGTAATATACTTAGACCCCCTCTGTGATGTATGGGACTATTACTAAATTTATTTATGTATAGGCAGAGACATTTGTTATTTTGTGTGAGAGAAGTATGGGGTTATTTGGGAATGTGTACAGTCTTTATAAATATTATTACTGGAGATTATTATTTGGCTTGTACGTATGTATAATTTTATTTATAAAGCTCCACTTGGGGTACGCAGCTGTATATTATAAAACACAGAGTATACAAACAAGGGGATAAGTGCAAGCCATTAATCAAATCTTTCTCTCCCCCATTGAAAGGATCATTTCCCTCTCTAAAACTTTCTTGATCATATTGGGAGCTTGGGTATACTCACTAGGTATTTATTCACATTGTGGGACTGCCACTCTTACATGGTAGATCACTTTTGCATTTTCACACTTTGGTTGGCAAACATTTTGCTATTTCTGTTTTGGTATTTTTTAGGCACAAGCAGCCCCTCTTTATATTGCCCAGACAAGCTAAATCCACCTTGGTCTCTCTACTTAGTTCTGGACCTCTGACACCACTCCAGCTTGGCAGGTACATTAAGGGTAGTGTCTATGAATGTTAGGGGTTAAACTCCCTGGGAAGTGAACCTCACCACAATGGACATGTAGCAGGTAGATATATTATCTGCAGGTACACCTCCTGAACATTGACGTTGTTTCTTGTGATATTTTTCCAAACATAAACCAACTGGGTTTCTGAATGGTCCTTCATCGCCTTATCACATTTGATTAATTGACTTAAGTGACTTTAACCCCCCCCCTCCCCCAGTATGGACAAATTCACTATACCTCCCTGTAAATTAGGAGGTAGAATGAGGGACTTTCCAAGAAACTCCAGAAATTCCACCTTTATGAGTCTTGGACATTGAGCACCTGACTGCTTGACAATATTCCATTTATTCCCATCCCCACCACACTCTCTGTTAGATTTTTCTAAACAACAGCCTCTCTACTACTGCGTTTTGTCTCTCCTCCACCCACATATCTACTATCTCTGGCTTTGATCATAGTCCCTTTATTAATTTGCATATCTTACCCACACACCCTAAAACATGCTAGTGGAGACTGAATGAGGCAAATTTGGTTGGTTTTGTATCGTCTTTGGGGGTGTTGTGGAGGCACACAAAGCTGTGGTCACTGCATCTAATGGGGCTCCAGAATAAAGTGTGCACATGATGGCAGGACTTGCAGAAGGAACTGTTACAAGGGAATACTTATATTCAATTGCATCCCTTCGGAGGGTTACCGCCCTTTTTCCAGAGCTGAGCTCATACACTTCTCAGACCACAACTCAGACTCTAGCCCTGTAATGCATCCCGTTACAACTGACTGGGTTCCCAGCCACAAGTCCTTAACAATAGCTCAAGGTTTTCTCCAGTACTATAAAAGATTATATTCAAAGTTGACTCCTCTTTCCATACTCTAGACAACCCCAACTGGAGGCTTATTTACGCTCCTGTAACTCGCCCACCTTCACTGACGTTTGATAAGATTCATGTATCCTACTCATGCCTGAAGTGACCTAAATAATCCTTCCCTAGGCAAAAGTGTAATTTAAACAAGGAAATAACAGCCATTGAACTGCAACACACCCTGTGTTTTTTCCATCAGGCAAATGCACAGGAACAGACAAACTCACTTACAAATATTACAAAACTTTTCACCACTTACATGTGTAATATTTTTCCGCATATTACTGGTCCCATCTTAGATTTCACAGCCTTACACATCACCCTTTTGTAATGCAAATGACAATATAAAGATTAAAGGGGAAGTTTGGTGCAAATACATATACTTTAAAGAAAAAGGGCATTATTTTCCCATTCTAATGACCGTTCCTGCCCATTCAGCATTTTGTCTGTGTATACATAAATGCTTCTGAATACTGACTGATCTGTTTGCAGGACCCCTAATAGGGAATGTTTTGGTCTTGCCCTTGACCCAGCACTTCGATTGATTTAGTAGTCCATCTCTACCTGCTAAATCTCCATGGCATTTTGCAGCATTATGGTGGCTTTCTTGGGGTGTAAGCTTAATCAAGACATATCTGAAGGCCTCGCTATAAACAATTGTCTGCAACACTAAGCCTTCTTCAACTAAACTGCCTTTTCATGGAAAGGGGATTATATTAAGTATTACTCCTCAATTCCACCAGCTATAACGGTCAATAGGGCTCGATGGTTCAGAAAGCTAGAAATGTCCTTTAGTGATGGAAAACCTATTCCATCTCCTGGTTTAGTTGAATTCAAATTCAAAGATGCTGGTACTTCCAGTGCTCACATATATTTTGAGCTTAAGACCCTCCCGATAGATATCCCTCTGCAGGTACTCCATCGACTTCCCATGCTTAAAGGCATGTCCACCCCCCCCCCAAACTAACTCTCTACTTCAGTCCAGCCCCTGCTCGCAAGTTCTGGAAAGCCGAGATTGGATCAGAGCGCCGCAGGCCCGCAAGGGCCAAAATCTTCTTTTTTAAGTAATTTGATATAGTGGTTGGGGTGGGCAGGGGTAGCCTACAACATGCTAAAAGTTTTTCTGTAAGGTTTAGATGGCCTTTAATAAATTTATATGGGATACAATCCAAAAGCTTTTATGTAAGTAGCAATGGCTAGACGCTCACAAGGGGGATAGAGGTTCCGGACCCCCCCCAACTTAGGAACTTTATTCACTGGCCTTTGTGAAGCTCCAGCAGGTTGGGCTAAATTCATATACTCTTCTCACTTTCTCACCTTACCTCACATGCAGAGAAGGAACTATATAATAACCCTATAAGAATCTCTTATACACTGCTCCCTTTTGCCCAGACTCCAACATTCCGAACAGCTTTATTCCAGCCTCCTTTAAACCCTGAATAACCTTCATTGATCAGATATATGACATTCTAGATTGTATTACTAGATGCTATATCTGTTTGAAGAGATGGTTACCATAAAGAAGTTACCTTCTGCTATTTGTTTGCCCAGATTAACATAGATTTTCTGAAGATGTAGCCATACCATATATGTTGCTGCCAAAATGATCACTGGTGCAAACTTTGGTAAACGTGATGATACAGAGAACACTATTGTATGTGTCTTTTGAGCCAAATCCTCACCTACTGAAAAAAGAGTTATGGAGTATCTTATAGCACACACAGAAATGAACATGATTTGTACAAAGTTCCTGGGGCCCATAATCGATAATATGCCAATGTCAGTCGCCCCTGGTAGGCCTCCCGTAGGGACGCTATCCATCGGGCCAGTCCCACGTGATATAACGTTAGTGAAACCTGAATATAATTACCTGTGAAAAGAAGCGAAGGCTTGAAATTTATGTTAATGTGTTTTTTTTGCTTTTATTTTTTGCTTTTGCTAATATTTTTTTTTTTCTTTAAAAAAGATAGAAAAATGGTAACACTCAATTACTTCCCCTCCGGGCAGATGAGCATTGTTACTTCCTCAATTACTAATTGGATTCGTTGTCACACCTGGGGCGATAATGATTACCTGCCTGTACTATGGATTTTATTTTCCTGTACTTGTTGAGTGGCTGCTTGCCATTTCATTGTTACTTAATAAATATCTACAATAATAAATAAATAAAATCAAACATAGTAGTCATATTAGATAAGAAACCCTTTTGCTACTCTGATTGCTTTACCACTGCTTTATTGATGCACTACTGTATTTTAGATTCCTAAAAGTCCAAACCAATCTCTTGGATTTTCAAACAAAACCACAATGCATTTTTTATGCCTAGGGCATGTAACCACTGCCAACTGTCCCAAAAAGCTAAGTTGCTTCTAATCTGAACTAGGTCCCTTTAGTTGTGCTAATGTCCCTATATTACAGCTGAACAGCTAAACTTACACATCTTCATACCCAGATAACCAAGCAATGATTAGATTATTCATTTTAGCTCAAAGTAATAGTGCATGAAGATACAGTCATTATTTCCTAATCTTTTCTTTTTGTTTGAGCCTAAGGCCCACACTTCTTTTCATCTCTGTTTTTATTTTTTTTGTAATGCAATAAATGTTGTAGATTTGTAAGAACTGCATAGAACTGAAATACTGAATTAAAAAGCAATAAATAAGATAAAATAAACTGATTAAAAGAGACTTAATTTTCTTGCATTCTTTCTTTATTTATTGTAATGCAATCAAGATATAGTACTAAATTATTAATATGGCCTCACGTAATCATTATTACAATTTTATGGTTAGCCTGTTTGCATCCTGATGTTCCTCTTTTGATCTATGATAATTATTAAAACATTTACTATGCCAATTTGGCTTATATGCATAGAATTACTACATACATTAGGTCCAATAGAATTATGCTGGGAATTTGTACTACACATTGACATAGTGAACAGTTTATCATTAGAGAGGGCGGAAACTCACCAGTTTCTTTCTGTTTTTGTACTGATTCCTGGATCTTGGGAAAATCCTGAAAATCAAACAACGGAACGAATATCGATGATATTCAATGATTATCGAATGTTTGAGGCTACTTTCGTTAATTTTCTAAAATAGCCTTGAAAACTTTCAAGGCTATTTTAGAAAATTAACGAAAGTAGCCTCAAACATTCGATAATCATTGAATATCAATCGATTACGTTCCGTCAACTTGATAATCCTCGAAAATATGATCGGAGAATACTTTCGATTTGCTGATCGTATTTTTAAGGATTATCGAACACTCAGCACAATGTTTCAGCACAAAGGAACTTTCTACAGGTTGATTAAGTGTGTCTGTCCCTATCTCTTTAAATATATGCCTGTTCACTTTTATATATATAATATCCCTGTAAATGGTAGGTGTAATTTACCCACTCACTTACACAAAAGTACATATTAAATATATTTGTAATGATGTACATATATTACAGAAGGGGCAAGTAATAAGGTTTGGGGTAGTCAACTATAACAAGATACCTGTCAGTAATACCGACAAAAGTTTAAATAAGTAGCAGTATAGATACCAAGTGCTTCCATAAAATGTAGCAAATACACACTGATATTAATAAACCCCCACTGTGGGTAAAGCACAAATTAAATTTTCAAATGGAGATTTACCGTACCCAGAGCTATTGCACCTCAGTAAATATCCCTGATGGTGTTTTGCAAACACCCAATGTGCAATTGGTGTTGTGTAATAAATGCTCAGTTGAGTTCAGTAATACAAATCTCCATCTCTATGGCAATATGGTCTTAATCCAGTTGAATCTGCACGCTGCCTTGGAGTTATCTTTGACTCCTCTCTTTCTTCCATCATCACATTAACAATGTCACTAGGACGTGTCGTTTTCTTCTTCGCAATATTGCCAGGATCCGCCCTTACTTTAATGCTCATCCATGCCCTTATAATCTCCCAACTTGACTACTGTAATATTCTACTACTTGGACTTCCGGCCTATCACCTTTCTCCTCTCCGTCTATCTTAAACTCGGCAGCTCAGATCATCTCATTCTCCCCCAAAACAGAACCCGCCACCCCAATACTTCAATCTATAGGGTGGCTTTCCATCATTTAAAGAATCATATTCAATCCCTTCTTTTAACCTTTAAATCCCCTTCCCTCTACTGCACCTCCCTACTTATCTTCTCTCTTGGTCCCTTATGTTCCAGGCTGTGCCCGCTGTTCCTAACAAGGAAATCATCACAAACCCCCAACAAACACTGCTTCCTCCCGCCCTTAACCGTTCTCTCTGCTGCTCCCTCTTTTGGAACTCTCTCCCTCTCTAGCTTCGCTTGCTGATATCCATTAATACTTTCAATCAATCTAGACTGTTATCCTACCTGCCGAGCATCAGCACAACAAATGATGTTGACTATCTCAAGCACTTTGTACCCATTGTCCAACCCACTTAGATTGTAAGCTCTTCGGGGGTAGGGATCTCATTCCTAATGTGTCAAGGCATGCTGCACTTATATCAATTTACCGTATATACTCGAGTATAAACCGACCCGAGTATAAACCGAGGTACCCAATTTCAGCTAAAATCCTAATAAAAGTTGTTGACTCGAGTATAACCGAGGGTAGAAACTTGCATTCAAGATGTTTGGAAACTACAACTCCCAGCATGCTTTATTAGCTGGGAGTTGTAGTTTCCAAACATCTTGAATGCCAAGTGAGGGTGGCATTCAGATGTTTGGGAACTACAACTCCCAGCATGCTTTATTAGCTGGGAGTTGTAGTTCCCAAACATCTTGAATGCCACCATCACTTGGCATTCAAGATGTTTGAAACTACAACTCCCAGCTAATAAAGCATGCTGGGAGTTGTAGTTCCCAAAATCTTGAATGCCCCCCTCACCCTCCCACCCAGTTCAGTTTGTACCTGTCTCTCTCCCTGTGGTCTCTTCTCCCTGTGGGCTCGGTCTCTTCTGTGGTCTCCCTGTTGTCTCTTCTTCTGTGGGCTCTCCTCCATCCTCCATCCTTCCTGGCAGGTGCAGTTCCTAGCATTCCGGCAGCCCCGCGATCTTTCTGTGCACTGTGCACTGGCGCGCCGGCTGACTCACTGCCGGCGCCGGGCTTGGCGCCGGGCAGTGACGTCAGGCCGGCGCGCCAGTACACAGAAGATCGTGCGGCTGCCGGAATGCTCAGGTATGCTAGTGACTCGAGTATAAACCAGTCCGAGTTTTCAGGCTGATTTTTCAGCCTGAAAAACTCGGTTTATACTCGAGTATATACGGTTACATAATTTATACATATATACTATCTTAACCTATGTTGAAATTGTATTTAATTTTTATATATCTTATAGATGCTCGGCAAGGTAGGATAACAGTCTAGATTTGAAAGTATTAATGGATATCAGCAAGCGAAGCTAGAGAGGGAGAGAGTTCCAAAAGAAGGGAGCAGCAGAGAGAACGGTTAAGGGCGGGAGGAAGCAGTGTTTGTTGGGGGTTTGTGATGATTTCCTTGTTAGGAACAGCGGGCACAGCCTGGAACATAAGGGACCAAGAGAGAAGATAAGTAGGGAGGTGCAGTAGAGTGAAGGGGATTTAAAGGTTAAAAGAAGGGTATTGAATATGATTCTTTAAATGATGGAAAGCCACCCTATAGATTGAAGTATTGGGGTGGCGGGTTCTGTTTTGGGGGAGAATGAGATGATCTGAGCTGCCGAGTTTAAGATAGACCGGAGAGGAGAAAGGTGATAGGCCGGAAGTCCAAGTAGTAGAATATTACAGTAGTCAAGTTGGGAGATTATAAGGGCATGGATGAGCATTTAAGTAAGGGCGGATCCTGGCAATATTGCGAAGAAGAAAACGACACGTCCTAGTGACATTGTTAATGTGATGATGGAAGGAAAGAGAGGAGTCAAAGATAACTCCAAGGCAGCGTGCAGATTCAACTGGATTAATGACCATATTGTCCATAGAGATGGAGATTTGTATTACTGAACTCAACTGAGCATTTTATTACACAACACCAATTGCACATTGGTTGTTGCACAACACCATCAGGGATATTTACGGAGAGGTGCAATAGCTCTGTGTACGGTAAATCTCCATTTGAAAATTTAATTTGTGCTTTACCCACAGTGGGGGTTTATTAATATCAGTGTGTATTTGCTACATTTATTATGGAAGCACTTGGTTATCTATACTGCTACTTATTTAAACTTTTGTCGGTATTACTGAACAGGTATCTTGTTATAGTTGCACTACCCCAAACCTTATTACTTGCCCCTTCTGTAATATATGGTACATCATTACAAATATATTTATATATGTACTTTTGTGTAAGTGAGTGGGTAAATTTACACATACCATTTACAGGGATATTTATATATTAAAAGTGACAGGCATATATTAAAGAGATGGGACAGACACACTTAATCAACCTGTAGAAAGTTCCTTTGTGCTGAAACATGTTGCTGAATGTTCGATAATCCTTAAAAATACAGATCAGCAAATCGGAAGTATTCTCCGATCATATTTTTGAGGATTATCAAGTTTGACGGAACGTATATCGATTGATTTCAATGATTATCGAATGTTTGAGGCTACTTTCGTTAATTTTCTAAAATGCCTTGAAAGTTTTCAAGGCTATTTTAGAAAATTAACGAAAGTAGCCTCAAACATTCGATATCATTGATATCAATCGATATTCGTTCCGTTGTTTGATTTTCAGGATTTTCCCAGATCCAGGAATCAGTACAAAAACAGAAAGAAACTGGTGAGTTTCCGCCATCTCTAATGAAAACTGTTCTTCACATGTCAATGTGTAGTACAAATTCCCAGCATAATTCTATTGGACCTAATGTATGTAGTAATTCTATGCATATAAGCCAAATTGGCATAGTAAATGTTTTAATAATTATCATAGATCAAAAGAGGACATCAGGATGCAAACAGGCTAACCATTAAAATTGTAATAATGATTACGTGAGGCCATATTAATAATTTAGTACTATATCTTGATTGCATTACAATAAATAAAGAAAGAATGCAAGAAAATTAATGTCTTTTAATCAGTTTATTTTATCTTATTTATTGCTTTTTTAATTCATGTATTTCAGTTCTATGCAGTTTCTTACAAATCTACAACATTTATTGCATTACAAAAAAAATAAAAACAGAGATGAAAAGAAGTGTGGGCCTTAGGCTCAAACAAAAAGAAAAGATTAGGAAATAATGACTGTATCTTCATGCACTATTACTTTGAGCTAAAATGAATAATCTAATCATTGCTTGGTTATCTGGGTATGAAGATGTGTAAGTTTAGCTGTTCAGCTGTAATATAGGGACATTAGCACAACTAAAGGGACCTAGTTCAGATTTAGAAGCAACTTAGCTTTTTGGGACATGTTGGCAGTGGTTACATGCCCCTAGGCATAAAAAATGCATTGTGGTTTTGTTTGAAAATCCTAAGAGATTGGTTTGGACTTTTAGGAATCTAAAATACAGTAGTGCATCAATTTGAAAGCAGTGGTAAAGCAATCAGAGCATGCAAAAGGGTTTCTTATCTTAATATGACTACTATGTTTGATTTTATTTATTTATTATTGTAGATATTTATTAAAGTAACAATGATAATGGCAATGCAGCCACTCAACATAGTACAGGAAAATAAAAATCCATAGTACAGGCAGGTAATCATTATCGCCCCAGGCTGTGACACCGATATCCAATTAGTAATTGAGGAAGTAACAATGCTCATCTGCCCGGAGGGGAAGTAATTGCTAGTGTTACCATTTTTTTCTATCTTTTTTAAGAAGAAAAAAAAATATTAGCAAAAGCAAAAAATAAAAAGCAAAACAACACATTAACATAAATAATTCAAGCCTTCGCTTCTTTTCACAGGTAATTTATATTCAGGTTTCACTAACGTTATATCACGTGGGACTGGCCCGATGGATTAGCTGTCCCTACGGGAGGCCTACCAGGGGCGACTGACATTGGCCCATATTATCGATTCATGGGCCCCAGGTAACTTTGTACAAATCATGTTCATTTCTGTGTTGTGCTATAAGATACTCCATAACTCTTTTTTCAGTAGGTGAGGATTTGGCTCAAAAGAACACATACAATATGGTTCTCTGTATCATCACGTTTACCAAAGTTTGCACCAGTGATCATTTTGGCAGCAACATATATGGTATGGCTACATCTTCAGAAAATCTATGTTTAATCTGGGCAAACAAATAGCAGAAGGTAACTTCTTTATGGTAACCATCTCTTCAAACAGATATACGCATCTAGTAATACAATCTAGAATGTCATAATATCTGATCAATGAAAGGTTTATTCAGGGTTTAAAGGAGGCTGGAATAAAGCTGTTCGGAATGTTAGGAGTCTGGGCAAAAGGGAGCAGTGTATAAGAGATTCTTATAGGGTTATTATATAGTTCCTTCTCTGCATGTGAGGTAAGGTGAGAAAGTGAGAAGAGTATATTGAATTTAGCCCAACCTGCCTGGAGCTTCACAAAAGGCCAGTGAATAAAGTTCCTAAGTTGGGGGGGGGTCCGGAACCTCTTATCCCCCTTGTGAGCGTCTAGCCATTGCTACTTTACATAAAAGCTTTTGTGATTTGTTATCCCATATAAATTTTATTAAAGGCCATCTAAACCTTACAGAAAAACTTTTAGCATGTTGTAGGCTACCCCTGCCCACCCCCAACCACTATATCAAATTACTTAAAAAAGAAGATTTTGGCCCTTGCGGGCCTGCGGCGCTCTGATCCAATCTCGCTGCTTGCCAGAACTTGCGAGCAGGGGCTGGACTGACAGTAGAGAGTTAGTTTGGGGGGGGGGGTGGACATGCCTTTAAGCATGCGGAAGTCGATGGAGTACCTGCAGAGGGATATCTATCGGGAGGGTCTTAAGCTCAAAATATATGTGAGCACTGGAAGTACCAGCATCTTTGAATTTGAATTCAACTAAACCAGGAGATGGAATAGGTTTTCCATCACTAAAGGACATCTCTAGCTTTCTGAACCATCGAGCCCTATTGACCCGTTATAGCTGGTGGAATTGAGGAGTAATACTTAATATAATCCCCTTTCCATTGAAAATGGCAGTTTAGTTGAAGAAGGCTTAGTGTTGCAGACAATTTGTTTATAGCGAGGCCTTCAGATATGTCTTGATTAAGCTTACACCCCAAGAAAGCACCATAATGCTGCAAAATGCCATGGAGATTTAGCAGGTAGAGATGGACTACTAAATCAATCGAAGTGCTGGGTCAAGGGCAAGACCAAAACATTCCCTATTAGGGGTCCTGCAAACAGATCAGTCAGTATTTCAGAAGCATTTATGTATACACAGACAAAATGCTGAATGGGCAGGTAACGGTCATTAGAATGGGAAAATAATGCCCTTTTTTCTTTAAAGTATATGTATTTGCACCAAACTTCCCCTTTAATCTTTATTATTGTCATTTGCATTACAAAAGGGTGATGTGTAAGGCTGTGAAATCTAAGATTGGGACCAGTAATATGCGGAAAAATATTACACATGTAATGTGGTGAAAAGTTTTGTAATATTTGTAAGTGAGTTTGTCTGTTCCTGTGCATTTGCCTGATGGTAAAAAACACAGGGTGCGTTGCAGTTCAATGGCTGTTATTTCCTTGTTTAAATTACACTTTTGGCCTAGGGAAGGATTATTTAGGTCACTTCAGGCAGTAGGATACATGAACCTTATCAAACGTCAGTGAAGGTGGGCGAGTTACAGGAGCGTAAATAAGCCTCCAGTTGGGGTTGTCTAGAGTATGGGAAAGAGGAGTCTAACTTTGAATATAATCTTTTATAGTACTGGAGAAAACCTTGAGCTATTTGTTAAGGACTTGTGGCCTGGGAACACCAGTCAGTTGTAACGGGATGCATTACAGGGCTAGAGTCTGAGTTGTGGTCTGAGAAGTGTATGAGCTCAGCTCTGGAAAAAGGGCAGTAACCCTCCGAAGGGATGCAATTGAAATATAAGTATTCCCTTGTTAACAGTTCCTTCTGCAAGTCCTGCCATCATAGTGTCACACTTTATTCTGGAGCCCCATTAGATGCAGTGACCACAGCTTTGTGTGCCTCCCACAACACCCCCAAAGACGATACAAAACCAACCAAAATATTGCCTCATTCAGTCTCCACTAGCATGTTTTAGGGTGTGTGGGTAAGATATGCAAATTTAATATAATGGGACTATGATCAAAGCCAGAGATAGTAGATATGTGGGTGGAGGAGACAAAACGTAGTAGAGAGGCTGTTGTTTAGAAATAATCTAACAGAGAGTGTGGTGGGGATGGGAATAAATGGAATATTGTCAAGCAGTCAGGTGCTCAATGCTCCAAGACTCATAAAGGTGGAATTTCTGGAGTTTCTTGGAAAGTCCCTCATTCCTACCTCCTAATTTACAGGGAGGTATAGTGAATTTGTCCATACTGGGGGAGGGGGGGGGGTTAAAGTCACTTAAGTCAATTAAATCAAATGTGATAAGGCGATGAAGGACCATCCTCAGAAACCTCAGTTGGTTTATGTTTGGAAAATATTTATCACAAAGAACAACGTCAATGTTCAGGAGTGTACCCTGCAGTATAATATATCTACCTGCTACATGTATCCATTGTGGTGAGGTTCACTTTCCCAGGGAGTTTAACCCCTTAACATTCATAGACACTACCCTTAATGTACCTGCCAAGCTGGAGTGGTGTCAGAGGTCCAGAGACTAAGTAGAGAGACCAAGGTGGATTTAGCTTGTCTGGGCAATATAAAGAGGGGCTGCTTGTGCCTAAAAAATACCAAAACAGAAATAGCATAAAATGTTTGCCAACCAATAGGTGAAAATGCAAAAGGTGATCTACCATGTAAGAGTGGCAGTCCCCACAATGTGAATAAATACCTAGTGAGTATTGACCCAAGCTCCCAATATGATCAAGAAAGTTTTAGAGAGGGAAATGATCCTTTCAATGGGGAGAGAAAGATTATAACAATATAAAATCTAATACGCTTGCAATATCAGATATAACAGTACACTCTAAGTGTACTAGAAAGGGCCACATCAGAAGGGGAAGGGAGACAGGGGAGGACATTAACCTGAGTAAGCCAAGTGAATTTAAAGCTAATGCTTTTACGGTCTATCACATAACCTATAGCCTGTTATGTGGCATAAAACCTGCTATACTGAACGAAAGTGGCCAATATAGAGAGTAAAACAAACCCCCAAAGAGGGGAAGGTGCTAAAAGCAGCGTCAAAGGCAACTTGGTAATTTTCTTTAAGAGGTAATAGGATCCCAACTAGGACAGATGACCTAAAATTAGTAATACATTTTAGACAAATCAACTGAAGCTATGGTATAACATGATATTATATGAGAGTTATGTAGATCAGCAAATTAGCGAAACCAGAAAGGCTTGGAATGGCGGAGTGCAGAGAGGGGTTCTAAATCTGGGGTTCTAAGATGTCTGCATTTTTTGGGATGACTTGGTCTGGAACCCTGTGATGAAACTGGAGCCCATGATAAATTTGGACCATCTGCTAAAAAGTGCTATTGGTTTCCAGTCCAGTAACTCTATGTTGGGAAGTGTGTCTGATTTCATCATTTCAATCATATACTCCTTTTCAAAAACCTTGATACAAGTTATTATATGGTAGTTTAATAGGTCTAAATAAATATCTTAAATAACAAATAAAAGCTCATTTTAAGAATTTGAAAGCTGTGTTCCATGGGTTATAAGTTGTTTATACAGTAATAGTACCAGTCCAGTACCAGACAAATGTTTGTATACACCTTCTAAATTAATGGGGTTTTTTTTCTTTGTTTTCATTGGTTTTATTTTTTTCTATACTGTACATTATTATTGAGGACATGTCATGAACTTACCTGCCACTCTGGTACCGTGCTGCTCAGTGTGCATGTACCATTATTTCCTCTGTTTCCTGTATAAAGCAATAGTGTCAGAGTTAAAAGAAGATTGAGCAATGAACCCTATTTACAGTATTGCAGGTTGCACAAAGAAACCTTCTTAAGCATCCTATTCACATGCATCAAACTTTGCAAATCCATGGCAGATTCCAATGGATTGCTATCAGGTCTATTGGTTTTGTTACATAAACAGGGCCCATATCAGGAAAGTCCCATAGGATTCAAAAGGATTTGCTTGATATCAGCAAAATGTATTGCCACCTTTATTCCAGTAAACTAGTAGAATTCAATTTTCCAAATGACCACTTCACACTTTTACTACTGGTTTGGAGAAGCCAATAAAAATCCAAAATTGTCATCTTACATTAACAAAAATGTTTTTGTTTTTATATGACCAAGTCCAAAATCAAAATAATTTTGTTTTAAAATATAGGTCATTTCATTTATAATGCAACACAGAATTCAGTGAGATACAATTTTTGCCACACACTATTATCCCAATGTCAACCCTCATTCCATAAAGTAAATAGAATTCTAGGTGCTTTTTTATGTTCCTGATTAAATGGTCTGAAATATTCAGACCTAAAATGGACCATCAGTTCATGGAAAGCATTGTATGTACTAATGGTTACTGCACCAATTGGTTTCCTTTGCCTTTAAGTATATAGTCAGTAATAGTATAGTTCAGGCAATTTAAAAAGCAAATTTCCCAGCATACATTTTCTTTAATAAAGTAACTTCATTTATCCTAATATTGATGTTTATTAATATTTCCCTTTATTTATATAGATATATTCTTTATTTTCATTACTATTTCCATTCTTAAAAATGTAAAAATGAGACATATTTGCCCAAACACTTGATGGATTTTTTTTAAGTTAAAGGGTATCTCCACCCCAAAAACCCATATTTTATGTAGTGTAGGGCAACCCAGCCCACCACCAACTGCAATGTTTATACGTTTAAAAAAAGTCCAGAAATCAACTTACCCAGCTTTGTTCCTTGGGCTCTCTGCCTCTGTTGCTACTCCATTCCCAGATGTAGCAATAGGGGCCGGACCAGCAGCCGCATCTGTGATTGGCTGAGAGTCAGCCAATCAAATATGCGGCTACTGGCTATGGAGAGAGCCAACGGAATGAGGTCGGGTAAGTCTATTTCTGTGCTTTTTCTGACTTATAAACACATTGGTTAGGGTTGGGGGGGTTGCCCTACACTAAAGAAAAGTTATTTTATTGCTAGAAGATGAAGAAGCATGCAACGGATGTTACACAGACAGCTCCTACTCTTCCTTTTTTGGGACTTTCAAAGGCACTGCAGCAGAACTATAAGAAGCTGAGAAGTAAGGTAAGGATTTTTAAACACTACACAGTGGAGCCAGTAGTGGGTCAAATTTTAGTTTTGGGGGTGGACATGCCCTTTAAAAATAAACAGAATAATTTCCTAATAACTATTTTCTATCTGTTGTGGTTAGTCAGACTTTATTTAAGCATTTGTTTAATGAAATGATTTATTATTACACTAAAAAAAAAATTGTTTTTTTTTTTCCAGTCTTTGGTTTTCTTATGGTTCCTTTCATTTTGTGTCATTTAAAGAAGAAAAGCCCTACATTTAATCCTAATAGAGATTATTATGGGCAGCCAAACATTTCTTAGGTTTATTAAGTCCTTGTATGCATTTAATTGGTTTTGGTCTATTCGCAGCCAACAATTATATAGGAAAATAACCACGATATAATTAGAAATTCCCCACCTAAAATAGATATACTTAGTCTTAATAAATAAATGACTTGGACCATACATTATATATCACTCAAATCCATGAGGACTTAAATTATGTATAATACATCAACGGTGTGATTTATTTATTAAGCAAAACATGAATTTTCAGTGCTTGTATTTTGAGGCACAGTTTGTCACACACAGCTAAATGATGTATTCTTATTAGTCCCACTCAATTACCAAGTCATCCCTCTGTGCTCTGCGTATTTGTTAATGATAGTGCCACAACACTGCATCTACAATACCTGTGATTTTAGTGATTCATAGCCGCTCACTAAAACTGTGAAAATGATGAATTGAGGTCTGTTGATTAAATGCTGCTAACAGTATGCCTGTGTTTGTCGCAGTCAGAAGTTAAAGAAACAGCATTGCCAAAATCATTTTAAAACCCTAATTAACCAGCATTGGGTTTAAAGTTTTTTTTGTTGTTGTTTTTTTTTTTTTTACAGCATTTTTAAAAGATGATGAAAAAAAAGTCTAATTTTCCAATAAATCATAGATGGTATGTAAAGGCTTTAATAGACTGATAATATTTACGTAATGAATTTTACAAAATCTTAATTTCCTATTAATGGTGCAAATTTTAAAAAATAATTCTGGGCAATTTAATCATTATCTGCATAGATATCATGCAATAGCATTTACTGTAAAAAATTACATAAATGTATTATTTCTCGGAAATCTAGGGTTACCTTTAATTCCACATTTTCCCCCCACTTTATATCCAATGAATAACCAAGTAATGGCTGTTTGGTTAATAGATAATATAATGAATATAAAATATTGCTATTGAGTAGTAACCTCAGGTCCCAGTTCATTCAATGTCACATCTGTACTATTATTGGTTGTAGCTGCCATTATGGTTCATTTGCATCAACCATTTGTTCCTCTGTGATAAACAATAATTACCTCACAATGTATATTTTGCTTTGTTTGCAGCTTCTTGAACAACTAACGGGGAAATGCATTAAAGGAAACTGACACTTCTTACCTGCCCAAAATGCAATAATCCCTTTACAAAATTTACTGCATCGTTGTAGCCCCAGTTTGCACCTCCATTCTCTAGGTGCACTCCATGGTAATGCAAATCTTAACTTATATATAAAGGTTCAGGATGCAAAAGTTTAACTGGAACAAAATTTTATATCAATAATACGACATGATACGACACAACTTTTCTGGGGCTTCCTCCCCTTGCTTAAACCTGAATTTTGTTTCAGTTGAAAGTATGCCCCTGACCTTTTATATATATGGACTTACCTGGACTTTACTGGCAGAAGTTTGTTTTGCCACGGGCAAGTGGTGCCTTCACTGTCCGAGGGATCCGAGATATTGCCATTGAACACTCCCGATCTGCGTCATGGAAGTGGTGATGTATTAATGCACTGTATTTGTTTCCTCATTAACTGAGTTCCACTCTGCAGGTGTGCGCACACAGTTTGGATTGCATCCTTCCTTTTGTTCCGATCGAACTATTCAGGATTTTTTATGCCGAGTCCCAAGTTGCTATTTCTGATACAGTGACATGACTGCTGCTTCAGTGACATTGTGTAAACTTTTTATTCATCTTATTCATGGGAATTTTGTAGTATGGTCATATATATATATGTATTATCTCTTTTTATACTGGCCAGTCCTTTATTACCCTATTGATGTATATGTGTTATTTCTAATATAGATATTTTTATTATTTGGATGTTTCTTTGCTCTTACCCGCAGCGTGCATATATATATTTATTTTCTTTATAGCTTTAGTGACGTTTTTATGCGTAACTACACTTTGGGTTTTTTTGCTGAGTTGGGGACTCAGGGGCTCCTGTGTGTTCCCAGCTATATTCTTCTGTTTGTTATTAGGTTTGCACCTGTTCTCATTTAACTGGGAGGATCTGCTATTATCTGTTATATTGGTCCATCTTAACTTGACTTGAGGCTCCTACACAGGTCCCGACCCACGCCGCACAATTTGTACAAAGAACGTTTCGGCTGATAATCGGCCCGTGTGTAGGCAATTTATCGTCCGAAACGTCATTCATTCAGGGATTGTTGAACAACCCACTTGGCAGATCTCTGAACAAATGACTGTTTTGGCCAATAAAGCTCTTACACACAGGCCAATTATCGGCTGAAAAGTTTGTTCATACACATCACAGGTTGGGACCCGCGATCGCACGTGTGTACGTGCGTCTTTAGCTTATACTGCATAGGCAGAGCGGTGCAGCCACTGCAAATTTAGTGTAAAACTTATGATAACACGATAATACATCAGGTAGTGTAGATTTTACATTGATTTGGCTGGCTAGCAGCCTTTAATGCTTGCAGTTTCTATCTTTCTATCTAGTGTAGATGTATTTTCTTACTCTGCAGGTCTTTACCTTTCATGCCCAAAGTAAGGGAAATGTAAAGTTCTTGACTCTAGCTAGCACTGGCTCAAGATAAGTGGCTCAAGATTCTTTATGGAAATGATGTAATATTGGTAAAATCACCAGCATTATACTGCTTTGGACAATTTGGACTATTTACGTAATAGATGAAACTATCATCACTATGGCATAAAGTATCATGCCCTTTCATTCAAGAAACATGCATCATTGAGGTTTTCTTCTTCTGTTTGTTGGCCAGATTTCCTAGTTAGAGTTCACTACTTAGAATAATTGTGCACTGAAACATTTTTCTTTACCCAAAGAACTATTTAAATGGTAACTGTGGTCTGAAATTCTTCCAAGCTAGTAAGGATTATATATTAAGCCTTCCATCTTACCTTCAAAATAAAACCTAAATCACACCTCTAGATAAAATTTGTGAGAAGTTATTGCTGGAAATGTTCAGCAATATTATTTCCTGCTTGAACACTTTCTGTTTTCAGCCATGTGGCCAGCTTGTAGTCATGTGACCAGCCTCTGCCTGCATTATTAGGCTTCCCATGTCAACTGTCAATTTGTTCTTCAGGTACTTCCTGATTTCTCTAGTCTTAACTGAGCATGCTTCTCCCTCGGGGCAGACGGATGGGCAGAGGTCAGGTGATGTCATTCAACCTACTGGAAGTAGGACGTTTGAACATTCACTCCAATGTAATGTCTCACAGGCTCCAGCCAGAGATGTGATTGTCAGCTCATTTTACAAGAAATACTGAAGGTTTTCATTTAACCCTCACTTGTTTTGAGACCACAGTTGCCCTTTAACAATTTTAATACTAAAACTGTAACCTTACCTTTGATGCCTGTTTAATAGTTGATCCAAACATAGACTAGAACTCTAACAGGGAGATTCTATAAAGATCTTATTGTTAAAAATGGTGCTAATTTTGCCTCAACCAATCATATCTTATTTAACATTTGAAAGCTAACATCTGATTGTTTGGGGCAAAATTAGCATGATTTTTAAAGATAAGAACTGTTATTGACTCTCTCTGTAAAAGTCTGATAGTGAGAAAATATGATTATGTTTGAATTGGAAAGTTGAATAATCCCTGTTGTATATGAGTGAATACCAGCAACATTCCCATTTTTAGATTCTACAAAGGCTTAAAGCCTTCTACAGTTGTACTGTTCTTACTATTAAGAACCATACTGTTATTATTGGTAAATAATACACCAGTTATTGTTCAGCCAATAATTGTACTTCTAGAAAGTGATCATACACCTTTAAAAGCATATGGCAATGTTTTGGCAATTGTTTTTCTCAAGCTATAATTGAGAGATTTATTTCTTGAATTGTTTTGTAGCACCATTGTGTATAATGTGTATTTGGGTGCTTGCGGGCTTGTATCTGTGATAGACAAACTGTCACCTAGTACAATCTTCAAAAATATACAAATAGATAAATCGAGTCTCATGCAAGGCAGATACTGTTATCACTCTCCCCTCTTATGGCTAGCATCCCACTCGTATAGACTGCTGAATTGTGCCCAAAGCCAAGAACACTGGGGACCCCATTAAAAAGTAAGCACAGAAAATATTAAAAAGACACCCCAAAACTAACAAAAAACTTTAGATCCCTGGGGTATAGTATAAAGATTTTCAAACTGTTAACCTGTATAATAAAATGTAAAAAAAAACCAACTATCATGAAAATGTATATAGCATACCTTACAGTTTATGGAGGAGATTTATCAAACTGATTATGTAGTCAATGCCATATAAGATTTTTGCTTTTAAATAATAATAGCAACTGGTGATATAGTCAGTGCTGTATGCAGATGCCTGGTGTTGAAGACATTGCTGTTACACACTGTAACTCAGGGGTGGGCAATTCAATTTTACAGGGGCTGCATGAGAAACTTTGATTGTCATGAAGGGCCGAACAAATAGGTTCAAATCAATTCTTATTATAGAGATATAATAGAGATTTTAGAGATAATATTGTACAACCATTCCATTGAATTCATTTAATCAATTGACCAGGTCCTTGTTTTATTTCTAAAATAAACTTAATTTAAAAAATCAGTTATCCAGCCTGAGGCAATCAATTAACATAAAGATTTTTTTGGGCACAGGTCTAGTATTGAGGGGCCAGTCAGGGGCAGCCAAAGGGCCGCATATGGCCCCTGGGCCTTGCTCTGCACAGGTCTGCTGCAACTGGTGCTATGTTGGTGCTCTAATTGGAGCTGTTACTGGTACAGTACATGGGTTTTAACTCCACCATCCAATCTTGTCCTCCTATCAAAGTAAAGGTGACTATACATTAGGCCGATTTTATGTACAATTCGACATACAATCCAACATTTCCATCGATTGGCCGAAAAATTGTACATTTTCCCGTTTTTATTATGCGACATTAAATCATAAAATTGATCATAATTAAAATCAGGAAAGTCCTTTTTTTAAGTCGATTGGTAAAATGACTGTAGTGTTTTCTGAGTTCCGATTAAATGTTAATGTAATGTAACCTCACAATAGATGGCATTTGACATTAATCACAAAACAAATTGAATGTCGAACAATATTTTTGGTACATCTTAGTACAATTAACATTGTACATCTGTCTATCAAAGTATCGGTCGGTTTAAGATCGTAATTACGATCGTAATAGTGTATGGCCACCTTTAGATGTCTAGCAAACTAAGACTGTAAAATGACTGGCAAGCTGGGACTGATGAAATAGCTAGCAAGCAGAAACTGGTTAAAAAGTTTGGCGGGAAAAATTGTGAAAGTGACACAATGCCATTAATACATCACTAAATTTTAACACCCGCCAACCCAATATTTGCCATACTTACCTTCAGCAAAAATGCTTCTAACATTATTTACACAGCATGATCCCGTTGTTCAACTCTCTCCTCTGCAGCTTTTAGGCCTTGCAGTCTGCTGTGACAGCCAATGACTGATTGCCATTACCACTGCTACCTTTCTCTACTGATCACAGGATGGTAGTTACATGTTAATGTGGCCAAAAATGCTACGTTCGCGGCTGTACAGTCCGATTGGACAACATTTTTCCCACCTAGTAGATAGTTGCAGCATTGATTCATCCATCACTCATTTGTTTAGCGATAAATGTTTGTTTTATTGTTCTTAGTGGGCCATACAAGCTGCTTTCTGTAATATCATTGCTACAGTAAATCCAAAACAGCACTTCTATGTTTCTGCATCAATCGCTGACAGTGGGTGGAGATCCAACAACTAACATAATTGTAGTCATTAGAGAAGCATTTACTGTACCTAAGAAATCAAGACAATAGGAGGTGTCAGCCCATGAAATGCATCCTTAAAGTACTAAAATTCTATTTAGTATAAGGCTGTGCAGACTAGAGATGGACTACATCTCAAACTCAAACCCGAGTTTGAGCTGAACTATCTGAGTTCGAATGGACTCGGACTTCTCAAACTATCCCTGACCAGGATTTTCGATATTTTCCAGACTTTCGATAATTTTCGAGTGTTTGAATGTTCGAGGCGTGCGAATATGCGAGTAAAATGTATCAAATATCAAATTCTCTAATCCATGAGTCGTTTATGGGATAATTATCGAATGTAGAGCTCGAAAGTAGCGCGCGTGAGAGTAAAGTCAAGTTTTCGAAAGTCCTGGATATTCGAACATGTTCCCCAGACCATTTCCCAGGTCCCATGGCTATTTACATTAAGTTACCATTGATATTTTAATTGTATTTTATTCGAACTTTTTGAACTATTTGACTCCCATTGACTTTAATGGGTCAGTTTTCGAACTTTCAAACTTTCCATATAGTTTGAAAGTTCGAAAACGGACCGAACTTTCGAAAGTTTGGCCATCTCTAGTGCAGACCTATATCTTCCTTTTGAAACAATCAAATATAATAAACACGTTGAAAAAATAAAATATATTTCTAAGTCAGTTGTACTTTGATAGAAGTGATGATAAGTGTTTGAATGAAAACTTTCTTGGTACCTTAAAAAATAAAACATCACCAACGCATATATTTCTCTAGTGAACACACTGTATTATAATGTGAATTTACCATGAACCTAACACTCTTTGTTCTTTAGGTACACAAAGATCATTGAGGACATTCCCAAGGGTATTCTTATTAAAGCAGGACACATTGGCTCTGACAACATTCATTATAAACAGGCTGCTGATTTATTATATGAATTATTTTTGGAAAAGGGATAAATACGGAATAGAGGCAATAGCATTTTTCTTATTGTGGATAGGCTAAGCAAGTGTTAAGAGAATTTAGGCAAGCATTACAGCTTTTTTTTAAAGCATTTTTTATCTTCTTTCATTTTATTCTTCTGCTTTTTTGGACTGTATCTCCTCCCACAGTTTTTGAGCTAGAGACATGAAATTTGGTACAAACGTGCAGGGCATATAGGAGAAGCATGCTATCTTCTAGCTAAGGAATCCGCAGAAGCGTTACGTCATTATCGGCAAATTTTGGGACATTTTTTCCCAAAGACTATAATGGTAACAATCCTCAAATGTGAATATTTCAAAACAGTTTGTTTCATGGTCATAAATACAAACGGTGATACCCCCAACTCCCCACACAGACACAGGTACACCCACCTACTGACCTACCTTTCCATTCCCATGGAAGCCATACTTAAAGGGTAACTATAGTCAAAAAACTAATTTTGATCAATCATCAATAAATGTTAGTTATATGGTCATACATGCAAAAACATATACCCCCCCACCTCACACGGGTACACACACCTACTGACCTACCCTTTATTCCTTTGGCAGCCATAATTAAAGGGTAAATAAAGTCAAAAAAACTAATTTAGATTTTTTTCCTCAATAAAAGATAGTTTTATGGTTGTAAACACAAAAAAATACATACCCCCTCAACCAGACCCAGGTACACACACATACTGATCTACTTATCCATTACTGTGGCAGCCATAATTAAAGGGTAACTAAAGTCAAAAAAACTAATTTTGACCAATCAAAATAGTTTGTTTATTTAACCCCCAACCTGACACAGGTACACATACCTACTGACCTACGCTTTCATTTCTGTGGCAGCCAGGGTAACTATAGTCAAAAATAAATTTGGTCAATAATCAAAAAAGTTTGTTTTTTTAACTTCCAACCTGACACAGGTACATACACCAACTGAGGTACCCATTCATTCATGTGGCAATCATTTAAAGGGTAAGTAAAAAACAACAATGTCCTCATTATTGGCATTATTGAGTTTTAAAATCTGCAGCACAAACACACACATTACCTTCCAAAGTGCGGTCTTTCAAGCCAAATTCAAAGTTTATACTTTAAATTTCCCTTTCTAATTACTTTGTACAAACCAAAAGGTCCTTTAAAGCAGGTACTATAGAAGTCAGAAATCAGCAACCTATTTATTTGGTAAGGATTTTTATCTAAGTTGTTTAGTGGGTTTTTTTTCCTCAAAATACTTTGGGGGAGATGCAGTAAGGTCCAGAGTTGCAGCTTACCAAATCACACTCCCGCAATGGCGTAATCATACATACATACTGTACATAGTATCTAGCCCAATCTTTTTAGCTTATTCATGAGCCTATTAAGTTTTGCACTACCTCATAGTGGGATTGTATGGCGACTGTTATGTAGTGCAAAGCCACGCATCTCATCATTCCACGATCCAATACTGGACATAAGCATGTTTACATCTGGTATTGCATGGCGGAAAGGTAAGCTGTGCACTTTGCTATATTGAATCTCTCTATATATGTATTATTAACAGTCATTGTACAAAGTGATCTTATCCCTGCTTCTCCAGTGTAAAGAGCTCTAACTTGTCTTATCTATCTGCATAGTCAAGCCCCTCAATTCCCCTTTTTATTTTAGTTGCCCTGCTCTAAACTTCTTCCATTTCCAAGATGTGGGAATCCAAAAATGCACGCATATTCCAAATGAGGCCTTACCAGTGTTTTGTAAACAAGGAGAATAATATTTTTCTCCCTTGAATCTGTACCCCGCTTTATACAAAACAATACCTTGCTAGCTCTAGCTGTTGCTGTCTGGCACTGTTTATTACTGCTAAGTCTGTTATCTACTAGAACCCCTAAGTGTTTTCCAGCAAAGATCCACTTAGCACAGAGCCATTTATATTATAGGTGGCACAAGGTGGAACAACAGATAATGCTTATTCCTTTTCATTCACTTATTGCATCACATCCTTAATGCTGAATCAATTAGCCAAGCAAAGACAGAGAAATAACCTTTGCTTTTTTAGAATGGATAGTTTCTACATGTAGTGTGTGTGGGGGGGGGGGGTGACTGATAGTTATTCACAGATTAGCTGTACCCCGCCCTCTTTAAAAGTTAAAAAAAAGTTTAAAACTCCCAGAGCATAAAAACAAGGGATAGGAAGGTCAGTGAAGAAGAAAAAAAAGATTTAAGATTGGTGGTAATTAATCCTAATTACTGTGTAATTAGTTAGAAAATGATTTGGCACAGTTTACATGTCCTTTAACTGAACACTTGTTGCAAAGTCCAAAAAGAGTCATGAACAGTTACATGTATTAAATCTAATGGTGTGGATTTTGGAATTATTTTAGCAATAATGGGTGTTATGGCATCTCTCCCTTTGTGTGTTCTATTATACACATTTTTTATGTTTACTATTATTTCGCAGGAAAAGGAGGTGTACCATGTTAGCCAGTCAAATTGGTATAAAGTTAGCCAATCACCTTTATACCTCTTTTGTTATTTTTTTTTTTTTAAGGGTTACCCGTAAACATTCTATTATTTATAAACACCATGGACTGTTGGGCATGACAGTCCTCCGAAGCACTTATATTCCTACTGTATTTACTTATGGAAGGGAGGGGCAATGTTGTGTTAGTACTATGTTTCTTTTTGATCCTATTATTTGGTGTTTACTATATGAATACTAGCCCACTGAAAGATCTGAAATTGAGAATGAAACATGTAGGGAGTGATGCAATAAAGGGCTCTGTCAGCTAAATGACTGTAAAACCCATGCTACCCAATGTAATATCAAAGTAGAGTGGGCTTTACACTTATTTCACTAATATTTACTAATTATTTTCACTAATATTTGTTAGGTGCATTACCTAGAGGGAACACTGATAACACTGATAAGGAGCACCAGCTTACTATATTGCATCCCCCTGGTAGTATAAGCACTGTTTTCCATTGAGTCATTCACACCTTTTTGAGATTTGTTGTTAGTTTTGGAGTTGTTAGCTATGCATAGGCAGACTTTCTTCCAATCGAGGGCACAGATCGGAAATCCGATTGGAAGAACAGTTCAAAATTTCCTACCTTGAGGCCTAGATCTTTCTACAGATTTCTGCTTGAAACCTGCAAAGAGAATGGGATAGAAGATGGGCTCACCAGAAATCTTAGTTTTTCTGCTAAACTGCTTGACATTAGTGGGCACACAGAAAAACAGGAAACCGGTTTTGACATTTGGCGTGATCTGATCAAAATGTCAAAATTGCTCAAAATGCCAACCCAATGTAAAGGGTGCTTTAGATCAGAGCAACACGTGAATATCTGAAGAAAGACCTACAGTTCAGGGGAAGGACTTATACTGTAAATAAACATCTCTCTGAAAATAACAATGTAGTAGAGTAATATGCATTGGTTCCTTGAATGAAAGCTATAAAGTATTTAATTAAAAATGTATTTGTGGGTTCAAGATAGTAGTATCAGTGTCTTGTTACTATTTTTTTAACAGCCACAGCAGTACTTTACTTAAGTTATGCATTTTCAGAAGAGCTACATGATCATTTTCCAAAAAATGTAAACTAAATCAAAACAGAAAAATACAACCAAATATTGGTTTATAGCGTACTTAGGTATATCATATGAAACACTTATCAAATTCCCAGTTGTATTGCAAAGAAGACATTGCAAAAAGAATCAAATAAATGTAAACTGCAAAATAAATCAGAGCTGAAATAGTTGATTCCTGCTAAATGCCTCTACTTTATCACATGTGAGATCTACTGAATTCCCTTGATATTTTTACTCCCTTCCCACTAAATTTCCTGCTACAAAAGTGGTGAATTAAAAGAAAATCAAGCTTTGGAAGACTGGCAAAAAAGTGCAGTTTATATACAGTAGTTTCAGTGAGTGGCTGAACTTGACAGATGTAATAGATAGCTAAGCTTAGCTGGAGACAAACAAGCTTTGAAAACATAAGCAGGACAAAGAATCTGACAGCATTAAGAATTGGGACAAAGGAGATGGGTGTTCAAGGTAAGTAAATAGACTCAGGTTCTGCCAATAATAACTTCAAGCAGCCATTGTACTCTGAGCAAGAAAAATGACAAACCAAAGAGTGTAACATCAAGTAAAGCAAAGAATAATTGTCTTCATTGTCATGGCTATTATTTTTAGCACCTTCTTTTACATGAATGTTATATAGGAGACCCAAGAATGGAAGGGCAACATTTTAAGATATGTATCAAATTCTATATTATAGCAAGTCTGGGAAAATAAGAAATGTAATCCAGACACAATTGGAAATGTATATAAGCTATAGAATACACTGACTCACTATTATAGGACACAGCAGAGCAGTTAACGCTATATAAATCCACAATAATAATAACAATAATTAGAAGAAACAATAAAGGGACACATACAGGGAGATTCAATAAAAGTTCTTATTGTTAAAAATAGTGCTAATTTTTCCCCAACCAATCAGATCTTATTTAAAATTTGAAAGTTAATATCTGATTGGTTGGGGCAAAATAAGCACCATTTTTAACAATAAGAACTTTTATTGAATAACCCTGTAAGTGTATATTTTCATTAGCTCCCAGGTGGAACTTTAAATTAAAGAGATTGTTCTAAACCCCCCTGTGCTCATTAGAACTAACCTTGTGCAGCGTTACACTTACCTGCTGGCACCGCATTTGCTGCTTTTACCAGCTAATCAGCTGACTGTCCCAATATCCCTCTTATCTCCTGGGCATGTGCACCTATAAGAAACATAGGAGGGACATAAAAAGAGTGTGACAATCAGCTGTTTAGAAGCAGCTATCTGGGTGCTGGCAGGTAAGTGTAATGCTCCATGGGGTTAGTTCTATTGAGCTATAAGCTATTCTACCTACCTGTGAACTAAGGAGCAACAATACCCTTTCCCCCATCACCCTCTCAATAAAACTAATAAAAGTATCCAGGGTGAGGACCTAAACCACTAGGTCATACAAAATAGAAGCCTAGTGCAAACCCAATTCAATTTGCTTGCATGTTTATTCCCTCTATGATGCTGCTTTAAAAAGCCTGCCATTCTCTCTGGATAAATAAAAGCAATTAGTTCAATAACTTGGACAAATTATTTTAAGCCCAACCAACACTTCAAGGTTTGCTTTTTCAGCTGGGTCCTATTCTATCAGTACTTGCCTTTAATGAGCTAAAAGTCCTTGATTCACTGTAGCTAGCTTCCTTTGGAATTTACTCACCTGAGCACATGACCTTAACTTGGGTGGAGTACACATTCCCAGAGGCTTGGTCAAACCCCCATTGTGGGGGAAATACTTTAATTGTCCTTTATAGGTCCACCAGTCATCTATTCAAAATATTCACTTGTGTCCCTTTAACTTATTGTAAATATTAAACAACTGAATTAAAAATACTAGTATTAAAATATACTGCACAAACATAAAATGGAAAGGGCAAATGATTGTTCTCATTTTATAGCACAAACACAATATACTGTACTGTACTGTATGAGACTTTGGTTTAACACAAGCGTTATGTTTCCAGTTGGTGTCATTTTAAGAAACAGAAAATAAAAGAAAAATATAATTCCCATCATTTATGGTTTAGGACGGAGCTTTTCCCCTGAAATGGAGTTAGATTCACCTCTAGCTTTAATTTGTACATCACTACCCCCTTTAGCACATATAATATAATATATGTAATTATAAGAATCGTGATAAGAATTAGATTTGTCATTAAAAAAATTCAGCTACTTATTTCAAAAACCATTAAAACCATTAATCACTCATTTTAATTGTTATTAAAACTATAACCAAAGATGATTATGTTATCTACATATATCATACATCCTTAATTTTAGCTCACAAAATCCTTAAAAGAAGGGGAGTGTACACTGATCACAACCTGTTTTGCTATTAAAAGTTAGATAATCAATTAATCCTCAAATGCAAAGTTTTGTCTTGTTCTGACTACAAAAGTTTAAGCTTAATGTCACCCGGTCTTAAATCAGTTTTCTGTACTGAGAATTCTGTCCTCTTGGTCTCCAGGAAAAAATCGACTATTTCCTCTCAAAATGCAGTGCAATACAGTATCTGAGAAAATGCAGAACCGGCCTTCTACTTTATAACGGGTCTTACTGCATATTCCCACATCAGATTTTCAGGCAGTGTCTTTATAAACAATTGGATTCTATTCTGATATTAGGATATCCCCACAATCAAATTCTATTGTATATACAATTATTAATAATTGTATATTTAAAAGATCAAGAGCATTAGTACTCACATACATCCAAGAACATTTTGGTATTTGACACAGTCCTGAGTTGCTTGTCATTGTTAAATTAGCTACTTAGGATAATTAAGTGTCTGTGGTTGAATCTGCTTTTGATAATCCTGCTTAATAAAAATTCTGTATATCTTGAAGAAATTTGCACAACAACTATGCCCTTTTTCAATAAGAGGTGCAACATTTTACCTGAGCTGTTAATTTGCTTTAACCAATCAGAGGTTACCTTTTTACTGGTCTACTATAGTTTGAAAACTTTTAATAACATCTGATTGGCTGCTGCGTATAAAGAACCCTGCCAAAATTTTGTACCTCTTATGTAATACGGCCCTAGTTTTTAAAAAAAGAATTAAAAATAAACAAAACCTTTTGCTTGTTCCAATTTCAGTAACACTGACTCTTCTCCTCCCAGATAATACTGTAGATAACATTGCACAGGATGATGTTAGGCAGATTTTAAGAATAAGTAAAGCTAAAATTAAAAAAGGGGCCAAGATGGATTCTGTAATATCTAACTGCAATTCTCACTTGTGAAACCAGCAGAAAAACTGTTAGGTAGGGTTAAAAAAGGAGGGTGAATAGGTTGGACTTTATGGATGTATTCAACCTCAATTACTATGTTACTAATTGGAAATCTGCAGGATTCTGGCTTTTTATGCATTTTGCTGCTCATCTTCCCACTAAATACTAATAACTATTCTGTCTGCTCATCACAGGCAGGTTGCCCAGTAGCAGGGCTAGTGAATTCACTGAGCCTGTGCAGCTATGTAGCTGGTGTCTGGTCCATATTGGAGAAATAGGGACTGGATAACTGCTCCATAACGCAGACATTTTTTGAGGTGAGCGATTCAACTATATGTTAGGAAATTAAGAATGTATTCAGGCTTATTTATGTTTTAATTCTCCTTTAGGTGATATCAATATAAATTCAACTTGTCTCTGTTTCTTTTTAAGGAAACTAAATTGTGTACAAAATCTCTAGACTCTCTCTAGACAATTAGAATTGCCCCATCATCCACCTTCAGCAATCATATCTGATCTGATTTGTCCGCTTGTGTAAAAAAGGGAATCTGCAATTGTGAGTCCTTTATTCTTGTTTTAAAAGAAAGTGAAATGTAGGACAGTCATTTGCATTTCAGCTTTATCATAAATCATACAAACAAATGGCCTATTCAGAAAAGCCTAAAATAATGAGGAAAACTATGGTTTAAAACCTAATCACCTTAGAAGGCCTACTACTAGGGAGAGAGGGTGATGAAGTATTCTTGCTGGTGGTAATCAGACATTAAAGCTGACACCAATTCATCAAAAGTTCCACCTTGGGATATAGCAAATCACCATCAGAATCTTCTTAGATGTAGTGGAAAATCTGGCTTCACAATTCCACAAATTTAACTTTAACAAAAGTCCAATAAATTAAAGTTCAGACGATACCCCATGCAACAAGGACTTAAAATACTTTATGTAACTAGGCTGTAAGCTCCTATAGACTGTAAGTTCTTTTGGGCAGGGACCTCCTTCCTATTGTACTACAGTAATGCTGTAACTAACATACTGAATGCTGTTGGATGAGCACTTTAATTATTTGCACTTTGTATTACTTGCACAACCCTTGTATGTAACATGTATGTTTTCCTCATGTATATTAATGCAACTGTAAAGTGCCATGGAAGATATTGGTGCTATATTAATCTACAATAATAATAATAACAATAAATGCTATAACTCGCCTTATAATAAAAGTGATCATGGATGCTGCTTCTTCTATTCTTCCCAAGTTCATGTGCTGCTTCAAACTCATTCTGACCAGCCAAATGTATATTTAGCACCAGCCATCTATATATCTAACATCTATCTCTCTCTCTCTCTCTCTCTCTCTCTCTCTCTCTCTCTCTCTATCTATTTATCTATCTCTCTATCTATCTTTCTATTTATCTATCTATATCAATCTATCTATTTATCTATCTATCTATCTATCTATCTATCTATCTATCTATCTATCTAATCTGTCTGTCTCTCTCTCTCTCTCTATCTATCCATCTAATCGGTCTATCTATCTCTCTCTCTCTCTATCTATCTATCCATCTAATCTCTCTCTCTCTCTATCTATCTCTGTCTATCCATCTAATCTATTTATCCATCTATCATCTATCTATTTATCTATCTATCTATCTATCTATCTATCTATCTATCGGAGAGTGTCGGTATATGTTATGGCTAATGATACGATCCATCGCAAGATGCCAGGATCATAGATTCGCTGGCTCGATTCTGTGCTCCTCTGATGGATCGCTAGCTAGCTCGCTCGATAGACTCGATGCTCATCGCTAGCTCGCTCAATCGCTATATGATCATCTGGCTAAATAGATTAGATGGTAGACAGAGATAGATAGAGAGAGGGGGAGAGATAGATGGATAGATAGATAGAGAGAGAAGAGATGAGATACGTCCGATTAGATGGATAGATAGAGAGAGCGAGAGAGCAGACGATTTAGATTAGATATTAGATAGATAGATAGATAGATAGTAAATAGATAGATTGTATAGATAGATAATAGAAGATAGATAGAGAGATTGATAAATAGATAGAGAGAGAGAGATAGAGAGAGAGAGAGGAGAAGGAGATGTTAGATATATAGATGGCTGGTGCTAAATATACATTGGCTGGTCAGAATGAGTTTAAGCAGCACATGAACTTGGGAAGAATAGAAGAAGCACACCATGATCACTTTTATATAAGGCGAGTTATAGCATTTATTGTTATTATTGTATTGTAGATTAATATAGCACCAATATCTTCCATGGCCTTTACAGTTGCATTAATATACATGAGGAAAACATACATGTTACATACGGGTTGTGCAAGTAATACAAAGTGCAAATAATTAAAGTGCTCATCCAACAGCATTCAGTATGTTAGTTACAGCATTACGTAGTACAATGGAAGGAGGTCCCTGCCCAAAGAACTTACAGTCTATAGGAGCTTACAGCCTAGTTCATAAAGTATTTTAAGTCCTTGTTGCATGGGTATCGTCTGAACTTTAATTTATTGGACTTTTGTTAAGTTGAATTTGTGGAATGTGAGCCAGATTTCCACTACATCTAAGAGTATCTGATGGTGATTTGCTATATCCCAAGTGGAACTTTTGATGAATTGGTGTCAGCTTTAATGTCTGATTACCACCAGCAAGAATACTTCATCACCCTCTCTCCCTAGTAGTAGGCCTTCTAAGGTGATTAGGTTTTAAACCATAGTTTTCCTCATTATTTTAGGCTTTTCTGAATAGGCCATTTGTTTGTATGATTTATGATAAAGCTGAAATGCAAATGACTGTCCTACATTTCACTTTCTTTTAAAACAAGAATAAAGGACTCACAATTGCAGATTCCCTTTTTTACACAAGCGGACAATCAGATCAGATTGATTGCTGAAGGTGGATGATGGGGCAATTCTAATTGTCTAGAGAGAGTCTAGAGATTTTGTACACAATTTAGTTTCCTTAAAAAGAAACAAGACAAGTTGAATTTTATTGATTCACCTAAAGGAGAATTAAAACATAAATAAGCCTGAATACATTCTTAATTTCCTAACATATAGTTGATCGCTCACCTCAAAATGTCTGCGTTATGGAGCAGTTATCCAGTCCCTATTTCTCCATATGGACCAGACACCAGCTACATAGCTGCACAGGCTCAGTGAATTCACTAGCCGCTACTGGGCAACCTGCCTGTGATGAGCAGACAGAATAGTTATTAGTATAGTGGGAAGATGAGCAGCAAAATGCATAAAAAGCCAGAATCCTGCAGATTTCCAATTAGTAACATAGAATTGAGGTGAATACATCCATAAAGTCCAACCTATCACCCTCCTTTTTTAACCCTACCTAACAGTTTTTCTGCTGGTTCACAAGTGAGAATTGCAGTTAGATATTACAGAATCCATCTTGGCCCCTTTTTTAATTTTAGCTTTACTTTTCTTAAAATCTGCCTAACATCATCCTGGCAATGTTATCTACAGTATTATCTGGGAGGAGAAGAGTCAGTGTTACTGAAATTGGAACAAGCAAAAGGTTTTGTTTATTTTTAATTATTTTTTAAAAACTAGGGCCGTATTACATAAGAGGTACAAAATTTTGGCAGGGTTCTTTATATGCAGCAGCCAATCAGATGTTATTAAAATTTTCAAACTATAGTAGACCAGTAAAAAGGTAACCTCTGATTGGTTAAGCAAATTAACAGCTCAGGTAAAATGTTGCACCTCTATTGAAAAGGGCATAGTTGTTGTGCAAATTTCTTCAAGATATACAGAATTTTTATTAAGCAGGATTATCAAAGCAGATTCAACCACAGACACTTAATTATCCTAAGTAGCTAATTTAACAATGACAAGCAACTCAGGACTGTGTCAAATACCAAAATGTTCTTGGATGTATGTGAGTACTAATGCTCTTGATCTTTTAAATATACAATTATTAATATTATTATACAATAGAATTTGATTGTGGGGATATCCTAATATCAGAATAGAATCCATTGTTATAAAGACACTGCCTGAAAATCATGATGTGGAATATGGCAGTAAGACCGTTATAAAGTAGAAGGCCGGTTCTGCATTTTCTCAGATACTGTTTGCACTGCATTTGAGAGGAAATAGTCGATTTTTTCCTGGAGACCAAGAGGACAGAATTCTCAGTACAGACTGATTTAAGACCGGGTGACATTAAGCTTAAACTTTTGTAGTCAGAACAAGACAAACTTTGCATTTGAGGATTAATGATATCTAACTTTAATAGCAAAACAGGTTGTGATCAGTGTACACTCCCCTTCTTTTAAGGATTTGTGAGCTAAAATTAAAGTGTATGATATATGTAGATAACATAATCATCTTTGGTTATAGTTTTAATAACAATTAAAATGAGTGATTAATGGTTTTAATGGTTTTTGAAATAAGTAGCTGAATTTTTTTAATGACAAATCTAATTCTTATCACGATTCTTATAATTACATATATTATATTATATGTGCTAAAGGGGGTAGTGATGTACAAATTAAAGCTAGAGGTGAATCTAACTCATTTCAGGGGAAAAGCTCCGTCCTAAACCATAAATGATGGAATTATATTTTCTTTATTTTCTGTTTCTTAAATGACACCAACTGGAAACATAACGCTTGTGTTAAACCAAAGTCTCATACAGTACAGTACAGTATATTGTGTTTGTGCTATAAAATGAGAACAATCATTTGCCCTTTCCATTTATGTTTGTGCAGTATATTTTAATACTAGTATTTTATTCAGTTGTTTAATATTTACAATAAGTTAAAGGGACACAAGTGAATATTTTGAATAGATGACTGGTGGACCATAAAGGACAATTAAAGTATTTCCCCCACAATGGGGGTTTGACCAAGCCTCTGGGAATGTGTACTCCACCCAAGTTAAGGTCATGTGCTCAGGTGAGTAAATTCCAAAGGAAGCTAGCTACAGTGAATCAAGGACTTTTAGCTCATTAAAGGCAAGTACTGATAGAATAGGACCCAGCTGAAAAAGCAAACCTTGAAGTGTTGGTTGGGCTTAAAATAATTTGTCCAAGTTTTGAACTAATTGCTTTTATTTATCCAGAGAGAATGGCAGGCTTTTAAAGCAGCATCATAGAGGGAATAAACATGCAAGCAAATTGAATTGGGTTTGCACTAGGCTTCTATTTTGTATGACCTAGTGGTTTAGGTCCTCACCCTGGATACTTTTATTAGTTTTATTGAGAGGGTGATGGGGGAAAGGGTATTGTTGCTCCTTAGTTCACAGGTAGGTAGAATAGCTTATAGCTCAATAGAACTAACCCCATGGAGCATTACACTTACCTGCCAGCACCCAGATAGCTGCTTCTAACAGCTGATTGTCACACTCTTTTTATGTCCCTCCTATGTTTCTTATAGGTGCACATGCCCAGGAGATAAGAGGGATATTGGACAGTCAGCTGATAGCTGGTAAAAGCAGCAAATGCGGTGCCAGCAGGTAAGTGTAACGCTGCACAAGGTTAGTTCTAATGAGCACAGGGGGGTTTAGAACAATCTCTTAATTTAAAGTTCCACCTGGGAGCTAATGAAAATATACACTTACAGGGTTATTCAATAAAAGTTCTTATTGTTAAAATGGTGCTTATTTTGCCCCAACCAATCAGATATTAACTTTCAAATTTTAAATAAGATCTGATTGGTTGGGGAAAAATTAGCACTATTTTTAACAATAAGAACTTTTATTGAATCTCCCTGTATGTGTCCCTTTATTGTTTCTTCTAATTTGTTATTATTATTGTGGATTTATATAGCGTTAACTCTCTGCTGTGTCCTATAATAGTAGTCAGTGTATTCTATAGCTTATATACATTTCCAATTGTGTCGGATTACATTTCTTATTTTCCCAGACTTGCTATAATATAGAATTTGATACATATCTTAAAATGTTGCCCTTCCATTCTTGGGTCTCCATATAACATTCATGTAAAAGAAGGTGCTAAAAATAATAGCCATGACAATGAAGACAATTATTCTTTGCTTTCTTGATGTTACACTCTTGGTTTGTCATTTTTCTTGCTCAGAGTACAATGGCTGCTGAAGTTTATTATGGCAGAACCTGAGTCTATTTACTTACCTTGAACACCCATCTCCTTTGTCCCATCTAATGCTGTCAGATTCTTTGTCCTGCTTATGTTTTCAAAGCTTGTTGTCTCCAGCTAAGCTTAGCTATCTATACATCTGTCAAGTTCAGCCACCACTGAACATTGTATATAAACTGCACTTTTTTGCCAGTCTTCCAAAGCTTGATTTTCTTTTATTCACCACTTTGTAGCAGGAAATTTAGTGGAAGGGAGTAAAATATCAAGGGAATTCAGTAGATCTCACATGTGATAAAGTAGAGGCATTTAGCAGGAATCAACTATTTCAGCTCTGATTTATTTTGCAGTTTACATTTATTTGATTCTTTTTGCAATGTCTTCTTTGCAATACAACTGGGAATTTATAAGTGTTTCATGATATACCTAAGTACGCTATAAACCAATATTTGGTTGTATTTTTCTTTTTGATTTAGTTTACATTTTTTGGAAAATGATCATGTAGCTCTTCTGAAAATGCATAACTTAAGTAAAGTACTGCTGTGGCTGTTAAAAAAATAGTAACAAGACACTGATACTACTATCTGGATAGATGATGATAGATAGATATATATATATATAGATAGATATAGATAGATAAATAGAGAGTTAAACAGAGATAGATAGATAGATAGATAGATAGATAGATAGATAGATAGATTAGATAGATAGATAGATTAGATGGATAGATTAGATAGATAGATAGATATAGATAAATTGATTGATATAGATAGATAGATAGATAGATAGATAGATAGATAGATAGATAGATAGATAGATAGATTTATATAGATAGAGAGAGAGAGAGAGAGAGAGAGAGAG
Organism: Hymenochirus boettgeri; assembly: GCA_019447015.1. Lineage (NCBI taxonomy): Eukaryota > Metazoa > Chordata > Amphibia > Anura > Pipidae > Hymenochirus > Hymenochirus boettgeri. The sequence goes on along the minus strand of CM033474.1, from coordinate 187,890,672 downwards.
AGATTAGATGGATAGCTAGAGAGATAGATAGAGATAGATAGAGAGATAGAGAGAGAGATAGATAGATAGATAGATAGATAGATAGATAGATAGATAGATAGAGATAGATAGATAGATAGATAGATATAGAGAGATAGATAGATAGAGAGAGACATAGAGATTGATAGATAGATAGAGAGAGAGAGAGAGAGAGAGAGAGAGATAGAAAGTGATATATATATATATATATATATATATATAGAGAGAGAGAGAGAGAGAAATAAATATATAGATTAGATAGATAGAAGATAGATAGATAGATAGATAGACGATAGAGAGATAGAGATAGAGAGAGAAAAAGAGAGAGATCGAGAGAGACATAGAGAGATAGATAGAGAGAGATAAATATATAGATTAGATTGATCGATAGATTGATTGATAGACAGAGATAGATAGATAGATAGATTAGATGGATAGATGATGGATAGATAGATATATAGATAAATAGATTGATTGATTGATATAGATAGATAAATAGAAATATAGGCATAGATAGATAGTAAATAGATAGATAGATAGTAGATAGAAGATAGATAGATAGATAGATATAATAAATTGAAAGTAGACAGAGATAGACAGATAGATAGATAGATTAGATGGATGGATAGATAGATAGATAGATATAGATAAATAAATAGAAAGATAGACAGAGATAGACAGATAGATAGATAGAGAGAGAGAGAGAGAGAGATTAGATCGATAGATAGATAGATAGAGAATGAAACGGCATGTCACATACTGAGAGGGCAAAATGAACTCAATGTCCAAGGACTACTGTCCAATTATCCCTTATCCTTCCCAATTGACTAAAACCCAATGTACCACTTATGATACTGTCCATATAGTAATTATCCATTGATGCCATGTCCCCCTATTGTGAACCTCTCTATACCCCACACTAACATGTTTTATATTTTATTATTTTTTGTTTGCTTTTGGCAATGTAAATGATCCTGCCAATAAGCTCTTTTTGATTTGATTTAATAGAGATAGATAGATAGATAGATAAGATAGATAGATAGATAGATAGATAGATAGATACATAGATAGATGAATAGTAGCTAGATACAAAGATAGAATGATGGAAGCTAGAGAGAGAGATAGAGATGGAGAGAGAGAGGAGAGAGAGTGAGAGAGAGAGATAGATAGATAAGAGAGATAGATAGATAGATAGAGATAGAGAGTAGAGATGAGAGAGAGAGAGGGGGAGATTAGATGGATAGATAGATAGATAGATATAGTAGATAGATAGATAGATAGATAGAGATGTAAGGCATGTCCCATACTGAGAGGAGCATAAATGAACTCAATACCAAAGACTACTTGCCCAATTATCCTTATCCTTCCCCAATCGACCTTAAAGACAAAACCCAATGTACCCCTTATAGTACTGTCCATATAGTAATATCCATTGATACCTATGTCCCCCTACTATAAACCTTCATACCCCCATACTAACATGTTTTATTATTTTATTATTTTGTTGGCTTGGCAATGTCAAACTGTAAATTGATCCTGCCAATAAAGCTCTTTTTGATTTGATTTGATTTCAGAGTAGATAGATAGGAGATAGACCGATTAGATAGATAGATAGATAGATAGATAGATAGATAGATAGATAGATAGATGATTTGATGATAGATTGATGATAGATCGATTAGATAGATGATAGATAGACCGATAGATAGATTGATATATGACCGATAGATAGATGATTGATAGATAGATAGATAGATAGATATAGATAAATTGATGATAGATAAGATAGATATATAGATAGATAGATTGATATATAGATAGAGAGGAGAGAGGGAGAGAGGAGAGAGAAGAGAGATTAGATGGATAGCTATAGAGAGAGAGACAGAGATAGATAGAGACATAGGAGTAGAGGAGGAGAGAGATAGAGAGAGAGATAGAGATAGATAGATAGATAGATATAGAGAGATATAGAGAGATAGATAGATAGATAGAGAGAGAGAGGAGATGATATATATATATATATTATATATATATATATATTATAGAGAGAGAGAGAGAGAGAGAGAGAGAAAGAGAGAGATAAATATATGATTAGATAGATAGATTGATGATGACGAGATAGATAGATAGATAGATTAGATGGATAGATGATGGATAGATGATGATAGATAGATAGATAGATAGATAGATAGATAGATAGTAGATAGATAGTAGATTGATAGATGATTGATATAGATAGATAGATAAATAGAAGATAGACGATATATAGATAGTAGATAGATAGATTAGATGGATAGATGATGGATAGACAGATATATAGATAGATAGATTGATGATCGATATAGATAGATAAATAGAAAATAGACAAAGATATAGATAGATAGATAGATAGAGATAGTAGATAAGATAAATAGAAAGTAGACAGTAGATAGATAGATAGAGAGAGGAGAGAGAGAGAGAGATTAGATGATTGATAGATAGATAGATAGATAGATAGAGATGTAACGGCATGTCCCATACTGAGAGGAGATAAATTAACTCAATATCCAAGGACTACTTGCCCAATATCCCTTTATCCTTCCCCAATCGACTTAAAGACTAAAACCCAATGTACCCCTTATAGTACTGTCCAATATATTCTTATCCTGATGCCTATGTCCCTCTACATAAACCTCTCTATACCCCCATACTAACATTGTTTATATTTTTGTTGCTTTGGCAATGTCAAACAGTAATTGATCTGCCAATAAAGCTTTTTGATTTGATTTGATTTCATAGAGTAGATAGATAGATAGAACAAATAGATAGATAGATTGATATAGATAGATAAATAGAAAGATAGACAGAGATAAATAGATTAGATGGATAGATGATGGTAGATATATAGATGGATAGATAGTAGATAGTAGTAGATAATGATAAGATAGATAAGTAGATAGAATAGATAGATAGATAGATAGATAGATAGATAGATAGATAGATAGATAGATAGATAGATAGATAGATAGATAGATAGATAGATAGATAGATAGATAGAAGATAAATAGATAGATAGATAGATAGATAAATAGATAGATGATGATGGATAAAATAGATTAGATAGAGAGAGAGAGAGAGAGAGAGAGAGAGAGAGATAGATTAGATGGATAGATAAATAGAGAAAGAGAGAGCGAGAGAGAGATTGATTGATTGGTATATATAGATAAATAGAAAGATAGACAACGATAGATAGATAGATAGATAGATTGATATAGATAGATAAATAGAAAGATAGACAGAATCTGATATATTCTATCCTCCATCTATCCATCTAATCTATTTATCTCTGTCTATCTTTCTCTTTCTATCTATATCAATCTATCTATCTATCTATCTTTGTCTATCTTTCTATTTATCTATATATACCAATCATCAATCTCTCTCTCGCTCTCTCTCTTCTCTTCTTCTCTATTTATCTATCCATCTAATCTATCTCTCCTCTCTCTCTCTCTCTCTCCTCTATCTATCCATCTAATCTATTTATCCATCTATCATCTATCTATTTATCTATCTATCTATCTATCTATTATCTATCTATCTTCTATCTATCTATCTATCTATCTACTTCTATCTATCTACTATCTATCTATCTATCTCTATCTATCTATCTATCTATCTATCTACTATCTATCTATCTATCTTATCTTCTATCTATCTATCTATCTTCTATCTATCCATCTATATATCTATCCATCATCTATCCACTAATCTATTTATCTCTGTCTACTTTTCTATTTATCTATCTATATCAATCTATCTATCTATTTGTTCTATCTATCTATCTATCTCTATGAAATCAAATCAAATCAAAAAGAGCTTTATTGGCAGGATCAATTTACTGTTTGACATTGCCAAAGCAAACAAAAAATAATAAAACATGTTAGTATGGGGTATAGAGAGGTTTATAGTAGAGGGACTAGGCATCAATGGATAATTACTATATGGACAGTACTATAAGGGTACAGGGTTTTAGTCTTTAAGTCGATTGGGGAGGATAAAGGGATAATTGGGCAAGTAGTCCTTGGATATTGAGTAATTTATGCTCCTCTCAGTATGGGACATGCCGTTACATCTCTATCTATCTATCTATCTATCTATCAATCAATCTAATCTCTCTCTCTCTCCTCTCTCTCTCTATCTATCTATCTATCTGCATCTTCTATTTATCTATATCTATCTATCTATCTATCTAATCTATCTATCTATCTATCTTGTCTATCTTCTATTTACTATCTATATCGATCATCATCTATCTATCTATATATCTGTCTATCCATCATCTATCCATCTAATCTATCTACTATCTATCTATATATCGTCATCTTTCTATTTATCTATCTATCTATATCAATCATCTATCAATCTATCTATCTATCTATCTTCTCTCTATCTCTCTATCTATCTATCTATCATCATCTATCCATCATCTATCCATCTAATCTATCTATCTATCTATCTCTGTCTCTCAATCAATCTATCTATCTAACTTATATTTATCTCTCTCTTTCGTCTCTCTCTCTCTCTCTCTCTCTCTCTCTATATATATAATATATATATATATATATATTATATCAATCTCTCTCTCTCTCTATCTCATCTATCTATCTCTCTATAATCTCTCTATATCTATCTATCTACTATCTCTATCTCTCTCTCTATCTCTCTCCTATCTCTCTATTCTCTACTATCTATCTCTGTCTCTCTCTCTAAGCTATCCATCTAATCTCTCTTTCTCTCTCTCTCTCTCCCTCTCTCTTCATCTATATCAATCTATCTATCTATATCTCTATCTATCTATATCAATCAATTTATCTATATCTATCTATCTATCTATTATCTATCATCTATCTAATACGGTCTATATATCAATCTATCTATCGGTCTATCTATCAATCTATCTAATCGATCTATCTATCAATCTATCAATCATCTATATCTATCTAATCTATCTATCTATCTATCTATCTATCTATCTATCTATCATCTATATCGGTCTATCTATCTATCTATCTATCTCTATGAAATCAAATCAAATCAAAAGAGCTTTATTGCAGGATCAATTTACAGTTTGACATTGCCAAAGCCAACAAAAAATAATAAATATAAAAACATGTTAGTATGGGGGTATAGAGAGGTTTATAGTAGGGGGACATAGGTATCAATGGATATTACTATATGGACATACTATAGGGTACATTGGGTTTTGTCTTTAGAGATGCATGGGGAGATAAAGGATAATTGGGCAAGTAGTCCTTGGATTGAGTTCATTTTGCTCCTCTCATTATGGACATGCCTTACACTCTCTTCTATCTATCTATCTATCTATCTATCTATCTATCTATCTATCTATCCATCTAATCTCCCCCTCTCTCTCTCTCTATCTCTACCTTTTCTATCTATCTATCTCTCTATATCTATCTATCTCTCTCTCTCACTCTCTCTCTCTCTCTCTCCATCTCTATCTCTCTCTCTAGCTATCCATCATTCTATCTTTGTATCTGACTAGCATCTATTCATTCTATCTAGTATCTATCTATCTATCTATCTATCTATCTATCTTATCTATCTATCTATCTATCTCTATTAAATCAAATCAAAAAGAGCTTTATTGGCAGGATAAATTTACAGTTGCCAAAAGCAACAAAAAATAAAAAATAATAAAACATGTTAGTATGGGGATAGAAGGTCACATAGGGGATGCACAAGATAATCTAATTGACAGTATATAGTGGTACTTGGGTACCATAGGCATCAAGGATAATTACTATATACAGTACTATAAGGGTACATTGGTTTTAGTCAATTGGGGAAGGATAAGGGATATTGGACAAGTAGTCCTTGGACATTGAGTTCATTTATGCTCCTCTCAGTATGTGACAGGCCGTTTCATCTCTCTATCTATCTATCTATCGATCTAATCTCTCTCTCTCTCTCTCTCTCTCTATCTATCTATCTGTCTATCTCGTCTATCTTTCTATTTATTTATCTATATCTATCTATCTATCTATCCATCCATCTAATCTATCTACTATCTATCTGTCTATCTCTGTCTATCTTTCATTTATTTATCTATATCTCTATCTATCTATCTATCTTATCTATCTCTATCTATCTATCTATCATTTATATCTATCTAGCTATATTTCTATTTATCTATCTATATCAATCAATCAATCTATTTATCTATATATCTATCTATCCATCATCTATCCATCTAATCTATCTATCTATCTATCTCTGTCTATCAATCAATCTATCGATCAATCTAATCTTATAATTTATCTCTCTCTATCTATCTCTCTATGTCTCCTCTCGATCTCTCTCTTTTTCTCTCTCTCTATCTCTATCTCTCTATCGCTCATCTATCTATCTATCTATCTATCTTATCTTCTCTAATCTATATATTTATTTCTCTCTCTCCTCTCTCATCTCCTCTATAATATATATATATAATAGTAACATAGTCTTTCCAGGGTTTATATTTGTATATAAATGTGACTTATATCACCAATAGTAACATAGTCTTTCCAAGGTTTATATTTGTTTATAAATGTGACTCATATCACCCATAGTAACATAGTCTTTCCAGGGTTTATATTTGTATATAAATGTGACTCATATCACCAATAGTAACATAGTCTTTCCAGGGTTTATATTTGTATATAAATGTGACTCATATCACCAATAGTAACATAGTCTTTCCAGGGTTTATATTTGTATATAAATGTGATTCATATCACCGGTAGTAAAATAGTCTTTCCAGGGTTTATATTTGTATATAAATGTGATTCATATCACCAATAGTAACATAGTCTTTCCAGGGTTTATATTTGTATATAAATGTGACTCATATCACCAATAGTAACATAGTCTTTCCAGGGTTTATATTTGTATATCTTGGGTTTTAGTCTTTAAGTCGATTGGGGAAGGATAAAGGGATAATGGGCAAGTAGTCCTTGGATATTGAGTTCATTTATGCTCCTCTCAGTATGGGACATGCGTTACATCTCTATCTATCTATCTATCTACACTATCTATATCTATCTCTATCTATCTATCTCACACACACCACTAATCCCCCCCTCCCCCACCTATCTATTATCTATCTATCTTCAATCTATACTCTCTCTCTCTCTCTCTCCTCTCTCTAATCTATCCTCCTCTAGCTACCTATTCTAGCTATGTATCTAGATATCTATTCATTTCATATCTATTATCTATCTATCTATCTATCTATCTATCTATCTCTATTAAATCAAATCAAAAAGAGCTTTATTGGCAGGATACATTTACAGTTGCCAAAAGCAAACAAAAAATAATAAAATAATAAAACATGTTAGTATGGGGTGGATAAGAGGTTCACAATAGGGGGACATAGGCATCAATGGATAATTACTATATGGACAGTACTATAAGTGGTACATTGGGTTTAGTCAATTGGGGAAGGATAAAGGGATAATTGGGCAAGTAGTCCTTGGACATTGAGTTCATTATGCTCCTCTCAGTAGTGACATGCCGTATCTTATCTATCTATTCTATCGATCTAATATCCTCTCTCCTCTTCTCTCTCTATCTCTTAGTCTATCTCTATATTCTATCTTTACTATTTATTATCATATCTACTATCTATCTATCCATCCATCTAATCTATCTATCTATCTGTCTGTTATTCTCTGTTAGTTTAACTATATTACTAACGAGTCGATCGTCGACACAACTAGCTAGCGAGGCCTATAGTTCGATGGACTATCTTATCCAAGCAGCAATCTATGGATGTAGATAGGGGCTATCCATCATGGATCCAGCTTAATCAGCTAGGGAAGGATAAAGGGATAATTGGGCAAGTAGTCCTTGGATATTGAGTTCATTTATGCTCCTCTCAGTATGGGACATGCCGTTACATCTCTATCTATCTATCTATCTATCTATCTATCTATCTATCTATCTATCTTTCCAGAACAGTCCCCTAAACCCTTTGCCAGTTCCCCTGCTATTTACATTAAGTTACCATTGATATTTTAATTGTTTTTTATTCGAACTTTTTGAACATTTTACTCCCATTGACTTTAATGGGTCAGTTTTCGAACTTTCAAACTTTCCATATAGTTTGAAAGTTCGAAACACCGGACCCTTTCGAAAGTTGGCCATCTCTATTGCAGACCTATTCTTCCTTTGAAACATCAAATATAATAAACACTTTGAAAAAATAAATATATTTCTAAGTCAGTTGTACTTTGATAGAAGGGATGATAAGTGTTTGAAAAACATTTCTTGGTTACCTTCAAAAATAAAACATCACCAACGCATATATTTCTCTAGTGTGAACACACTGTATTATAATGTGAATTACCATGAACCTACCCCCCTTTGTTCTTTAGGTACACAAAGATCATTGAGGACATTCCCAGGGTATTCTTATTAAAGCAGGACATGTGCTCTGACAACATTCATTATAAACAGGCTGCTGATTATTATATATTGAATTATTTTTGGAAAAGGGATAATACGGATAGAGGCATAGCATTTTCTTATTGTGGATGGCTAAGCAAGTGTTAAGAGAATTTGAGCAAGCATTACAGCTTTTTTTTAAGCATTTTTTATCTTCTTTCATTTTATTCTTCTGCTTTTTTGGACTGTATCCCTCCCACAGTTTTTGAGCTAGAGACATGAAATTTGTTCCAAACGTGCAGGGCATATAGGAAAGCATGCTATCTTCTAGCTAAGGACTCCGCAGAAGCGTTACGTCATTATGCGCAATTTTTGGGACATTTTTTCCCAAAGACTATAATGGTAACAATCCTCAAATGTGAATATTTCAAAACAGTTTGTTTCATGGTCATAAAATACAAACGTGTGATACCCCCAACTCCCCACACAGACACAGGTACACCCACCTACGACCTACCTTTCCATTCCCATGGAAGCCATACTTAAAGGGTACCTATAGTCAACTAATTTTGATCAATCATCAATATGTTTAGTTATATGGTCATACACTGCAAAAACATATACCCCCCCCCACTCCACACGGGACACACCCCTACTGACCTACCCTTTATTCCTTTGGCAGCCTATTAAAGGGTAAATAAAGTCAAAAAACTAATTAGATTTTTTTCCTCAATAAAAGATAGTTTTATGGTTGTAAACACAAAAATCATACCCCCTCAACCAGACCCAGGTACAACACACATACTGATCTACTTATCCATTACTGTGGCAGCCATAATTAAAGGGTACCTAAAGTCAAAAAAACTAATTTTGACCAATCAAAATAGTTTGTTTATTTTAACCCCCACCTGACACAGGTACACATACCTACTGACCTAGCTTTCATTTCTGTGGCAGCCAGGGTACTATAGTCAAAAATAAATTTGGTCAATAATCAAAAGTTTGTTTTTTTAACTTCCAACCTGACACAGGTACATCCACCAACTGAGTACCCATTCATTCATGTGGCAATCATTTAAAGGTAATTAAAAACACAATGTCCTCATATATTGGCATTATTGATTTTAAAATCTCAGCACAACACACCACCTTACCTTCCAAAGTGCGGTCTTTCAAGCCAAATTCAAAGTTTATACTTTAATTTCCCTTTCTAATTACTTTGTACAAACCAAAGGTCCTTTAAAGCAGGTACTATAGAAGTCAGAAATCAGCAACCTATTTATTTGGTAAGGATTTTTATCTAGTTGTTAGTGGGTTTTTTTCCCTCAAATACTTTGGGGAGATGCAGTAGGTCCAGAGTTGCAGCTTACCAAATCACACTCCCGCAATGGCGTAATCATACATACATACTGTACATAGTATCTAGCCCAATCTTTTAGCTTATTCATGAGCCTATTAAGTTTTGCACTACCTCATAGTGGGATTGTATGGCGACTGTTATGTAGTGCAAAGCCACGCATCTCATCATTCCACGATCCAATACTGGACATAGCAGTTTACATCTGTTATTGCATGGCGGAAAGGTAAGCTGTGCACTTGTCTATATTGAATCTCTCTATATATGTATTATTAACAGTCATTGTACAAAGTGTGATCTATCCCTGCTCTCCAGTGTAAAGAGCTCTACTTGTCTTATCTATCTGCATAGTCAAGCCCCCTTCCCCTTTTTAATTTTAGTTGCCCTGCTCTAAACTTCTTCCATTTCCAAATGTGGGAATCCAAAAATGCACGCATATCCAAATGAGGCCTTACCAGTGTTTTGTAAACAAGAGAATAATTTTTTCTCCCTTGAATCTGTACCCCGCTTTATACAAAACATACCTTGCTACTCTAGCTGTTGCTGTCTGGCACTGTTTTATTACTGCTAAGTCTGTTATCTACTAGAACCCCTAATGGTTTTCCAGCAAAGATCCACTTAGCACAGAGCCATTTATATTATAGGTGGCACAGGATTGGAACAACAGATAATGCTTATTCCTTTTCATTCACTTATTGCATCACATCCTTAATGCTGAATCATTAGCCAGCAAAGACAGAGAAATACCTTTGCTTTTTTAGAATGGATAGTTTCTACATGTAGTGTGTGTGGGGGGGGGGTGATGATAGTTATTCACAGATTATCCCGCCTCTTAAGTTAAGTGATGTTTCTACAGATTGGGGACTGATATATTCACAGATTAGCTGTCCCGCCCTCTTTAAGAAAGTTAACTCCCAGAGCATAAAACAAGGATAGGAAGGTCAGGAAAAAAAGATTTAAGATTGGTGGTAATTAATCCTAATTACTGTGTAATTAGTTAGAAATGATTTGGCACAGTTTACATGTCCTTTAAACTGAACACTTGTTGCAAAGTCCAAAAAGAGTCATAACAGTTACATGTATTAAATCTAATGGTGTGGATTTTGGAATTATTTTAGCAATAATGGGTGTTATGGCATCTCTCCTTTTGTGTGTTCTATTATACACATTTTTTATGTTTACTATTATTTCGCAGGAAAAGGGTGATCCCATGTTAGCCATCAAATTGGTATAAGTTAGCCAATCACCTTTATACCTCTTTTGTTATTTTTTTTTTTAAGGTTACCCAACATTCTATTATTTTAACCACCATGGACTGTTGGGCATGACATCCTCCGAAGCACTTATATTCCTACTGTATTTACATGGAAGGGAGGGGCAATGTTGTGTTAGTACTGTTTCTTTTTGATCCTATTATTTGGTGTTTACTATATGAATACTACCCACTGAAAGATCTGAAATTGAGAATGAAACATGTAGGGAGTGATGCAATAAAGGCTCTGTCAGCTAAATGACTGTAAACCCATGCTACCCCAATGTAATATCAAAGTAGAGTGGGCTTTACACTTATTTCACTAATATTTACTAATTATTTTCACTATATTTGTTAGGTGCATTACCTAGAGGGAACACTGTATCAATGATAGAGCACCAGCTTACTATATTGCATCCCCCTGGTAGTATAGCACTGTTTTTCCATTGAGTCATTCACACCTTTTTGAGATTTGTTGTTAGTTTTGGAGTTGTTAGCTATGCATAGCAGACTTTCTCCAATCGAGGGCACAGATCGAAATCCGATTGGAAGAACATTTCAAAATTTCCTACCTTGAGGCCTAATCTTTCTACAGATTTCTGCTTGAAACCTGCAAAGAGAATGGGTAAAGATGGGCTCACCAGAAATCTTAGTTTTTCTGCTAAACTGCTTGACATTAGTGGGCACAACAGAAAAACAGGAAACCGGTTTTGACATTTGGCGTGATCTGATCAAAATGTCAATTGCTCAAAATGCCAACCCAATGTAAAGGGTGCTTAGATCAGAGCAACACGTAATATCTGAAGAAAGACCTACAGTTCAGGGGAAGGACTTATACTGTAAATAACATCTCTCTGAAAAACAATGTTAGTAGAGTATATGCATTGGTTCCTTGAATGAAAGCTAAAGTATTTAATTAAAAATGTATTTGTGGGTTCAAGATAGTTAATCAGTGTCTTGTTACTATTTTTTTAACAGCCACAGCAGTACTTTACTTAAGTTATGCTTCAGAAGAGCTCCATTCATTTTCCAAAAAATGTAAACTAAATCAAAACAAAAAATACAACCAAATATTGGTTTATAGCGTACTTAGGTATATCAATGAAACACTTATCAAATTCCCAGTTGTATTGCAAAGAAGACATTGCAAAAAGAATCAAATAAATGTAAACTGCAATAAATCAGAGCTGAAATAGTTGATTCCTGCTAAATGCCTCTACTTTATCACATGTGAGATCTACTGAATTCCCTTGTATTTTTTCTCCCTTCCCACTAAATTTCCTGCTACAAAAGTGGTGAATTAAAAGAAAATCAAGCTTTGGAGACTGGCAAAAAAGTGCAGTTTATATACAGTAGTTTCAGTGATGGCTGAACTTGACAGATGTAATAGATAGCTAGACTTAGCTGGAGACAACAAGCTTTGAAAACATAAGCAGGACAAGAATCTACAGCATTAAGAATTGGGACAAGGAGATGGTGTTCGTAGTAAATAACTCGTTCTGCCATAATAACTTCAAGCAGCCATTGTACTCTGAGCAAGAAAAATGACAAACCAAAGAGTGTAACATCAATAAAGCAAAGAATATTGTCTTCATTGTCATGGCTATTATTTTTGCACCTTCTTTTACATGAATGTTATATAGGGACCCAAGAATGGAGGGCAACATTTTAAGATATGTATCAATTCTATATTATAGCAAGTCTGGGAAAATAAGAATGTTAATCCAGACACAATTGGAAATGTATATAAGCTATAAATACACTGACTCACTATTATAGGACACAGCAGAGCAGTTAACGCTATATAATCCACAATAATAATAACAATAATTAGAAGAAACAATAAAGGGACACATACAGGAATTCAATAAAATTCTTATTGTTAAAAATAGTGCTAATTTTTCCCCAACCAATCAGATCTATTTAAATTTGAAAGTTAATATCTATGGTTGGGGCAAAATAAGCACCTTTACAAAAGAACTTTTATTGAATAACCCTGTAAGTGTATATTTTCATTAGCTCCCAGGTGGAACTTTAAATTAAAGAGATTGTTCTAAACCCCCCTGTGCTCATTAGAACTAACCTTGTGCAGCGTTACACTTCCTGCTGGCACCGCATTTGCTGCTTTTACCAGCTATCAGCTGACTGTCCCAATATCCCTCTTATCTCCTGGGCATGTGCACTATAAGAAACATAGAGGGCACTAAAAAGAGTGTGACAATCAGCTGTTTAGAAGCAGCTATCTGGGTGCTGGCAGGTAAGTGTAATGCTCCTGGGGTTAGTTCTATTGAGCTATAAGCTATTCTACCTACCTGTGAACTAAGGAGCAACAATACCCTTTCCCCCATCACCCTCTCAATAAAACTAATAAAGTATCCAGGGTGAGGACCTAAACCACTAGTCATACAAAATAGAAGCCTAGTGCAAACCCAATTCAATTTGCTTGCATGTTTATTCCCTCTATGATGCTGCTTTAAAAAGCCTGCCATTCTCTCTGGATAAATAAAAGCAATTAGTTCAATAACTTGGACAAATTATTTTAAGCCCAACCAACACTTCAAGGTTTGCTTTTTCAGCTGGTCCTATTCTATCAGTACTGCCTTTAATGAGCTAAAAGTCCTTGATTCACTGTAGCTAGCTTCCTTTGGAATTACTCCATGAGCACATGACCTTAACTTGGTGGAGTACACATTCCCGAGGCTTGGTCAAACCCCATTGTGGGGAAATACTTTAATTGTCCTTTATAGGTCCACCAGTCATCTATTCAAATATTCACTTGTGTCCCTTTAACTTATTGTAAATATTAAACAACTGAATTAAATACTAGTATAAAATATACTGCACAAACATAAATGGAAAGGGCAATGATTGTTCTCATTTTATAGCACAAACCAATATACTGTACTGTACTGTATGAGACTTTGGTTAACACACAGCGTTATTTTTCCAGTTGGTGTCATTTTAAGAAACAGAAAATAAAAGAAAATATAATTCCCATCATTTATGGTTTAGGACGGAGCTTTTCCCTGAAATGGAGTTAGATTCACCTCTAGCTTTAATTTGTACATCACTACCCTACCCCCTTTAGCACTATATATAATAATATGTAATTATAAGAATCGTGATAAGAATTAGATTTGTCATTAAAAATTCAGCTACTTATTTCAAAAACCATTAAAACCATTAATCACTCATTTTATTGTTATTAAAACTATAACCAAAGATGATTATGTTATCTACATATATCATACTCCTTAATTTTAGCTCACAAAATCCTTAAAGAAGGGGAGTGTACACTGATCACAACCTGTTTTGCTATTAAAAGTTATATCAATAATCCTCAATGCAAAGTTTTGTCTTGTTCTGACTACAAAGTTTAAGCTTAATGTCACCCGGTCTTAAATCAGTTTTCTGTACTGAGAATTCTGTCCTCTTGGTCTCCAGGAAAAAATCGACTATTTCCTCTCAAAATGCAGTGCAATACAGTTCTGAGAAAATGCAGAACCGGCCTTCTACTTTATAACGGGTCTTACTGCTATTCCCACATCAGATTTTCAGGCAGTGTCTTTATAAACAATTGGATTCTATTCTGATATTAGGATATCCCCACAATCAAATTCTATTGTATATACATTATTAATATTGTATATTTAAAAGATCAAGAGCATTAGTACTCACATACATCCAAGAACATTTTGGTATTTGACACAGTCCTGATTGCTTGTCATTGTTAAATTACGCTACTTAGAATAATTAAGTCTGTGGTTGAATCTGCTTTTGATAATCCTCTTATAAAATTCTGTATTCTTGAAGAAATTTGCACAACAACTATGCCCTTTTTCAATAAGAGGTGCAACATTTACCTGAGCTGTTAATTTGCTTAACCAATCAGAGGTTACCTTTTTACTGGTCTACTATAGTTTGAAACTTTTAATAACATCTGATTGGCTGCTGCTATAAAGAACCCTGCCAAAATTTTGTACCTCTTATGTTACGGCCCTAGTTTTTAAAAAAAATTAAAATAACACAAACCTTTTGCTTGTTCAATTTCAGTAACACTGACTCTTCTCCTCCCAGATAATACTGTAGATAACATTGCACAGGATGATGTTAGGAGCATTTTAAGAATAAGTAAAGCTAAAATTAAAAAGGGGCCAGATGGATTCTGTATATCTAACTGCAATTCTCCACTTGTGAAACCAGCAAAAACTGTTAGGTAGGGTTAAAAAAGGAGGGTGAGATAGGTTGGACTTTATGGATGTATTCAACCTCAATTACTATGTTACTAATTGGAAATCTGCAGGATTCTGGCTTTTTATGCATTTTGCTGCTCATCTTCCCAACAATACTAATAACTATTCGTTCTGCTCATCACAGGCAGGTTGCCCAGCAGGGCTAGTGAATTCACTGAGCCTGTGCAGCTATGTAGCTGGTGTCTGGTCCATATTGGAGAATAGGGACTGGATAACTGCTCCATAACGCAGACATTTTTTGAGGTGAGCGATCACTATATGTTAGGAAATTAGAATGTATTCAGGCTTATTTATGTTTTAATTCTCCTTAGGTGATATCAATATAAATTCAACTTGTCTCTGTTCTTTTTAGAAACTAAATTGTGTACAAAATCTCTGACTCTCTCTAGACAATAGAATTGCCCCATCACCACCTTCAGCAATCATATCTGATCTGATTTGTCCGCTTGTGTAAAAAAGGGAATCTGCATTGTGAGTCTTTATTCTTGTTTTAAAAGAAAGTGAAATGTAGGACAGTCATTTGCATTTCAGCTTTATCATAAATCATACAAACAAATGGCCTATTCAGAAAAGCCTAAAATAATGAGGAAACTATGGTTTAAAACCTAATCACCTTAGAAGGCCACTACTAGGGGAGAGGGTGATGAAGTATTCTTGCTGGTGGTAATCAGACATTAAAGCTGACACCAATTCATCAAAAGTTCCACCTTGGGATATAGCAAATCACCATCAGAATCTTCTTAGATGTGTGGAAAATCTGGCTTCACAATTCCACAAATTAACTTTAACAAAGTCCATAAATTAAAGTTCAGACGATACCCCATGCAACACAGACTAATACTTTATGTTAAGCTGTAAGCTCCTATAGACTGTAAGTTCTTTTGGCAGGGACCTCCTTCCTATTGTCCTACAGTATGCTGTAACTAACATACTGAATGCTGTTGGATGAGCACTTTAATTATTTGCACTTTGTATTACTTGCACAACCCTTGATGTAACATGTATGTTTTCCTCATGATTAATGCAACTGTAAAGTGCCATGGAAGATATTGGTGCTATATTAATCTACAATAAAATAATAACAATAAATGCTATAACCGCCTTATAATAAAAGTGACATGGATGCTGCTTCTTCTATTCTTCCCAATTCATGTGCTCGTCAAACTCATTCTGACCAGCCAAATGTATATTTAGCACCAGCCATCTATATATCTAACATCTATCTCTCTCTCTCTCTCTCTCTACTCTCTCTCTCTCTCTATCTATTTATCAATCTCTCTATCTATCTTTCTATTTATCTATCTATATCAATCTATCTCTTCTATCTATCTATCTATCTATCTATCTATCTATCTATCTGTCTGCTCTCTCTCTCTCTCTATCTATCCATCTATCGTTATCTATCTCTCTCCCTCTATCTATCTATCCATCTAATCTCTCTCTCTCTATCTATCTCTGTCTACCATCTAATCTATTTATCATCTCATCTCTATATCTATCATCTATCATCTTCTATCTATCTATCTATCTATCTATCTATCTATCCTCATCACACTCATCTATCCATCTAATCTATTTTCTCTGTCTATCTTTCTATTTATCTATCTATATCATCATCTATCTATCTACTTTGTCTATCTTCTATTTATCTATATATACCATCAATCAATCTCTCTCTCGCTCTCTCTTTCTCTATTTATCATCCATCTAATCTATCTCTCTCTCTCTCTCTCTCTCTCTCTCTCTCTCCTCTCTCTCTATCTATCCATCTAATCTATTTTCCTCTCTCAATCTATCTATTTATCTATCTATCTTCTATCTATCTATCTATCTATCTATCTATCTATCTATCTACTCTCTATCTACTATCTATCTATCTATCTATCTATCTATCTATCTATCTTATCTATCTATCTATCTATCATATCTCTCTATCCATCTATATATCTATCCATCATCTATCCATCTATCTATTTATCTCTGTCATCTTTCTATTTATCTATCTAATCAATCTATCTATCTATTTTGTTCTATCTATCTATCTATCTCTATGAAATCAAATCAATCAAAAAGAGCTTTATTGGCAGGATCAATTTACTGTTTGACATTGCCAAAGCAAACAAAAATAATAAACATGTTAGTATGGGGGTATAAGAGGTTTTAGTAGAGGGACATGGCATCAATGGATATTACTATATGGACAGTACTATAAGGGGTACATTGGTTTTTAGTCTTTAAGTCGATTGGGGAAGGATAAAGGGATAATTGGGCAAGTAGTCCTTGGATATTGAGTTATTTATGCTCCTCTCAGTATGGGACATGCCGTTACATCCTCTCTATCTATCTATCTATCTATCTATCTATCTAGTATCATCTATCTATATCTCTCTCTCTCCTCTCTCTCTCTATCTATCTATCTATCTGTCTCTACTTTCTATTTATCTATATCTATCTATCTATCTATCAATCTGCTCTATCTATCTATCTCTCTACTCTATATCTATCTATCTATCTATCTATCATCATCTATCCATCTATCTATCCATCTCATCTACTATCTATCTATCTATCTATCTATCATCTATCTATCATCTCTGTCTATCAATCAATCTATCTTATAATCTATATATTTTCTCTCTCTTTCTCTCTCTCTCATCTCTCTCTCTCTCTCTCTCTCTCTCTCTCTCTCTCTCTTTTTTATATATATTATATATATATAATAATCTCTTCTCTCTCTCTCTCTCTATCTATCTATCTACTCTCTTACTCTCTATATCTATCTATCTCTATCTATCTATCTATCTATCTCCTATCTCTCTCTCTATCTCCTCTCTATCTCTCTATTTCTCTATCTATCTCTGTCTCTCTCTCTAGCTATCCATCTAATCTCTCTTTCTCTCTCTCCTCTCTCCCTCTCTCATCTATCTATATTAATCTATCTATCTATATATCTATCTATCTATATCAATCAATTTATCTATATCTATCTATCTATCTACTATCTCTACTCGGATCTAATACAATCTATCTAATCGGTCTATCTATCAATCTCTCAATCGGTCTATCTATCACATCTATCAATCAATCTAATCTTCTATCTATCTATCTATCTATCTATCTATCTATCTATCTATCTATCTAATCGGTCTATCTATCTATCTATCTATCTATCGTATCTATCTCTATTATCATCTTGAAATCAAATCAAATCAAAAAGAGCTTTATTGGCAGAATCAATTTACAGTTTACATTGCCAAAGCCAACAAAAAATAATAAAATATAACATGTTAGTATGGGGGTATAGAGAGGTTATATAGGGGGGACATAGGTATCAATGGATAATTACTATATGGACAGTACTATAAGGGGTACATTGGGTTTAGTCTTTAAGTCGATTGGGAGGATAAGGGATAATTGGGCAAGTAGTCCTTGGATATTGAGTTCATTTATTGCTCCTCTCATTATGGGACATGCCGTTACAAAATCTCTATCTATCTATCTATCTATCTATCTCTCTATCTA